>OX418223.1:21065746-21578246 GCA_948455865.1 Conomelus anceps | reverse complement strand
TAATTTAACATATCTAATTTGTTGCATCTTTTTTCCAGATGAGTAGCAGCCCTAGCCCTCTCCGCAAGATCGCAATGTCAGCTAGCATTGATGCTGTATATCGGGGTGCAGATTTCAGCATTCTACCACAGACTCTACGCGAAGAATTCCTACACCCTTTCAATCGTTTTGATATCCATCCAATACTAACCAAAGCCATGAAATTTTTAGCATTTTGCAAACGCATGGACCTCATTGATCTAATTGCAATAATTAAAGCTGAAAAGTTTAGCAGGAGTGACTTTGGTGAAGTCGTGAGCTATGTATTTGGAGATAGTCTACCACTTTTCACTGTAACTCACAATCTCTACAAGAAACAGCATGTGTCAACATGTCTTGATAGGCGCGCACGGGCAGCATTAAATGATATAGTGGAATGTCGATGCAGTGAGATATATGATATAGTAGCACACATGTGGCGTTTAGCTTATGTGCAGGACGGATATATTCTTCATACTCTAGGACTGCAAGAAGCTGATGAGGATGATGAGCATATTGTAGGGCTAGGTAGATTAATGAGAAAAATAGGAGCCTGTGAAGAAATTGACATATATTCAGAGGATGAAAGTGTCAGCTATATCACTACCAGCAGTGATGAATTCTTAGAAGAAGAAGAAGATTATTAATCTGTTCACTCTTTTTTACAGGAATCCCAGATCACTCTATGAGCTTGCAAGGAAAGCTTCAGTAGAAGCTCTATACCTTGGTGCTGATATCAACACACTGCCACATCCTATACGTCATGATATCATACACTGTAAGGAGCTGTTCATGGAGACTACTCCAAGACTTTTTAGGAGGACATTGTACATTGTTTGCAAGCGCATGGATTTCACTGATATAATCTCACTGTTCAAAGCTGAAAAACTCACTGGTGATGACATTGGCGAAGTGATCTTACACATACTCACATGGTGGCCAGATCATGGTTACATCAGTGATGATTACAAGAAGTTTCATTCACCCTCATGTTTAAAAAGGCGGGCACAAGCACCATTGAATGTAAAGCCTGATTGTAGGTGTTTGGAGATATACGATATGATAGGTCACATGATGCGGTTGGGAATGGCAGAAGATTGTTACCTTCAGATGCATATTGGACTTTCTGATTCCATGAGGTGGGAAACGATTGAGTCTGCCCTTAAGAGATATGCAGTTGAGGTCTGCTATAATGTTACAAGTGAGATGTTCGAAGATTAATTCATGTCTTGTTTTGCAGAATGAACGGTCAACAGCGTGCTGATGCTGTCACAATCAGAGAGGACTTGGAGTATGTCTGCAACCTCTTGAAAACCATGTCATTACCAGTCAGCTCATACCGTCGAGCATTGCATAATGCTAGAAAAATTGGGCATGGACCAAACCGCGGTCACGGTTTCTATCTACCCGTCAGAAGTTTACATATTCCCCCATGTACATATACATACAATCCAGTTAAGCAGGGTGAGGTGTGGAACTGTAAATGTGTATTACTAACATTTAGATTGATGCATTTGGACAATTTCATTGCGAATAGTTGGCCCAGCGAACCTCAAGTTTTCAGAGATCATAAATGGTGGACAGGGCTGCTACCATTGGACAAAGGTCAGGATATCAATGATCTTCTCATTGACATAGGAGATGCGTACTGCATTCAACCATCCACACCACCACCACCTTACACTGAGAAGGAGGAGGAGGAGGAGGAATCAAACTGTGGACCCTCAACACTGGCAGCTCTCTTGGAGTGTTGGGAATAATCTATGCTATTGCTTTATTGCAGATGAACACCTCTGCACAAGAAATGATCAATACCACCACCACCGCAGCTCAAGCTCCAAACACTGCAGAAACCATCAAGCCGCAAGGAGCTCTCAACAATGCCGTGCTGGAATTCTACAGTTCAATTTCAAGCCATAAGCCCGCCAGCCCCAACTATCTATCGATGAAGGATCTGAAGCCTGAAATTAAGTATCAAATGCTGTCAGCGCAGCCATCATTGACTAAATACGGGACAAAAGTCAGCATCAACATCATAGTGGACAACCAGACTGCCAACATTATACTACCAGACGCATATAGTCGGCTCACATTGAAACATGTGGAAAATGGACCTTTAGATCTGAGCAAATTCAAAATGAGTGTTACTCCTGCAGGCAACACATTTATAATGAACATGTTTATTGACTAATAAACGCTTCTTTTTTATTCTGCAATTGTGAGTTTTTCTTCCATCTCCCAATACCTATAGTCTATAAGATGATGCACATGAGGTGAACACTTGCACTAGTGCACTCACTAGATAACTCACTAGTGCACTCACTAGTGCACTCACTGGTGCACTAGTGCGCTCACTAGTGCACTCAATAGTGTACTAGTGCATGTGTTCATATAGGTAAGAAATTGTCTTACATTGCTTTCAACAAAGACAGTTTCAACGAAAAAGAGAGGGTAGAGAGAGAGAGTTCCACTTCCATCACTGACTCAGCCCACTGGCCTTGATATACCAGTTTTAACTAGTATGTCACTGCTGCATTCCAATGCTATCTATGCAGGAAAAAACATGTCTGTGGTAGAAGTGGAACGCTCTCTCTATGAGTATACTAAGGAGAGAGTAGGTGAATGAGAACCAGTTGTATAGCATTACAAGTTTATTCTAAGCATTATGAAATAAAATATAAAGATGAGTGAGCAGTTCACCCTGACAATAGTCTGTGGTTGGAGTCTCTTCAATCGCACTGCATACACCATCAACTGTATCCAAGCCTCTAGAGCGATGACGTTGAACTGTTGTAAAGATGGAGATGAGAAAAGCTTCTGAGCAGCCATCTGCAATGCGGAACCTCCTTACACGTTGATCTTCCATACTGTGAGAGAAGCCGGCAAATACGATTTCATTACTGCCAATTGCACTTAGCGCCTTGCTGCCATACTCAAATTGACACCAGTACTTTTGAAGAGTATCGGTAAGATTGATGACAATCTTGACATCCTTGTATCGCCAGTCTTCCACTTGTCCGAGATCCAGTACAGCTGCCATGCTATGCTTTAGCCTGTACACTGAAGTTAGTGACACCTTTTCATTGTCAAACATTGTCCAGATTTTGAATGGAAGTTGTGCTGGCTGCTGCGGGACACTTTTGCCCATACCATTTTTCCACATGATTCCTATGAAGATGTTCTTCAAGAACCTGTTAACATTATAACTGTTGACAGGTATTGCTGGTTCCAATCCACTAGTACATTCTTGTAGATCTCTCAAGTATTTCACAGTACCACGGCCATGTACTGCATCAATAATTGCATATCGTAGCCTTCTAAGATGGATGCAATCACACGCATCACGTAGACTGGCACCAGTGCACGAAACTGCATGTCCACACTCGAGTTGAAAGTCATCCAATGACATGATGCCCCGCTGCTCCAGCTCGACTTCCAGCTCCATAACGGCTGCTTTCAAACGTAACTCATTCCTATACTTATTGATATCCATCTTGCACTGTGCTCTCAAGCCAACAGCATCTTTTATATAGCTAACATAGTAGTGGTGGTGGGGGTAAGTCAATGATTACGCAATCTATTGAATTATTCATTTATTAACATGCATTGACAAACACGTTTTTTATCTTTAGACATGGTTTGCAAAATATGATTATATAGCAAATTTACAACATTGAGTGCACAATAGTAATATTTCATTGATCCGTCAGTGATCAGATTTGCTCTGTAGTCTTCTGTCATGATGAGATAGCAATGTTGTTCACAGTTGTAGTTGTTGTAGGAAGTCATCACTTGTTTCTCCAGGTTGGGGAGATCTTGTTGCTCGAATGGAGATGATAGATCAATCACAGTAAAGTTGTCAGCCAGATTCTCCTCGTCTTCGTATTGGGGCTCCATCAGTTTGTGCAGCATGCTCAGTTTGTCATATCCATAGACATAGATTGTGTGAGCTGGTCCTACAATCTTCCGCCATCTTTCCAGTGCACTTCTCACAATTGGTCTTAGGTTGGAGTAGTATTCCCCCATATCATTATTGTCCGTCCATCTCAAGCCATGTTTAGCACTATGTGAATCATTCTCCTTACGTATACTAGTAGCCAGTACAGATTCAGAGTAGGGAGATCTGAAGAGAGAGTGCTTGCGTACAATGCGTGATTCTATAGCATGTTCAAGATACGCCATTTCCTTGACAACAAATTCGCCATTTCGTCCAGTGAATCCTTGAAAGTCTATCACAAAGTATGGTCCAAAACCTTCCACAGAGTCATGCCATGTTTCATTGCTGCTGCTGCTGCTGCTGCTGCTGCTGCTGCTATCCTTCTCCTCTTCAAAGCTGATAAGTTTCATGATGTTGTCGATGCTGTCCTCAAGATTCATGCTGCGATGTTCACACAGTTGTGATGTCTCTGCACCTCATCCACAGCCTTTTTATAGTCGAGTTATCAGGCAATTTGAACTGTGCCTGTCATTGGTCGATACTCTTTGACCACTTCATGTATCATCAGACAGTAGGCACGTGTATTTGCAGGAATGTTATCAGCCATTTCAAATTCCACTCTGACATCAATGCTGCCAGTCTTGAGTGTTTCATTTTGACGTGAACAGTCAATTGGAAACAGCATCATTCTTCCATCTGCCAGAGCAGACTTCTCAAACAGTGGGTTGCTTGCTCGAAAATCTCCATGGTTGTAGACTCCATTGAAAGCTGTATACATATTGTAGACACGGTTGTCATCACCATCAATGCTTTCATACGGATAGTACTTGTTGTTCAGAAACACTCGAATGTCTTTCACATTGCACTTGTCAAACAATGATCCATTTGCATCTGCTCTTCCTCTTCTTCCAGTCTGCAGTCCAATCACAATGTATCTCGGCTTCTCATGTTGTGCAGTCGACTTGACAGTCCATGTATGTTTTGTAGCTTCGGGCATGGCCGGGTACTCATACAGCTCCCAATGTCGGAATGGTATTGATACAGGCGAGTCATTCTGCACCAATCGTAGCAGACGCAATCTTGCTTCATCGGCCACCTCCACATAAGGCATCTTCCACACAAGCTTCCGAATGTTGACAAGGCCTATTGTATTCAAGCAGTTTACGTTGTCAGCACTGCGTCTTAGCACCAGCTCCTGTTTCACATTGAGCAGCACACGTCTGTAGTCTTCGGCGAATCCCAGCAGATATCTAAGTGGTACATCCATGACGGTAGCGTTGGCTGCATTGGCGGCAAATGTAGTTAGACCTGTTGTAGCATTATACTTGTAGCCGGCTCCTTCCATCTTGGCTAGTTCTTCTCGTTCAAAGGTCATTGCATTCTTCATCAGGCTGGCAATGCCTGGGTTGCGTGTGCTGTCCACCTCAACTCCATTGATCTCATAGCGTATCTCCGAAAACAGGTTGGCAAAAAATCCAGAGACACATGGTGTGCCGGCCAGTGCAGCACCAGCTGCACTGGTTACTGTGTACTCAAGGTGTAGATAGCTCTCTGATGGTAGTGTGTAGATGTCCTGCTGCTGAATTGGTATCCTGATCTCATCATTGGCATTGAAGGTTGTGTTGTATGGCGAATGTGAATGATACTCAAAACCTGTGATGCGATCATCCGAAGATGGACCACTCTTTGTCACATCCAAAAGTCTCATTGTCGTCTGATAACAATACAACCTCTTTGCTCTAGATAATCGATGCTCCTTGATGTTAACTCAATGGCGGTCGATCGTTGAATGACGTTTAAAGCGCCTGCACCCCTTTTATTTCTTTCTGTCTCTGTCTCAGACTGCTCAGCTCCACTCCAACCTCTCTTTTCAAATAGTAGCACCATATCACTCTCTTCTTCGTAAATGTAAGGTTATGTTTATCGGCTCCTCTCTAAAGTTCACCAGACGTCCGTTCTCATCAACAATCTCCAACGTAATGTTGCTGATCTGCTCGGCATCCACGGGTAAATAGACAACATTGCGCACAGACACAGCCATTTTATAGCCCGGGTCCACTGACGGGTAGAACTCATAGATAACATGATCCTTGATTCCATTCGAGTAGGAGCCGCTCACTATGTTACATTTCACACGCACCACATTGGGGCGGTTAATCATCATGGTTGAGTCACCTCTAGCCTCCTTGTCAGCTTCCAGGATCCTGTTGAAGCCCAGCAATTTGCCTATTGAGTCAGGCGGGGTAAAGTCCAGCTTAGTATTGCACAGCACTATACATTTCAATGTTGACGTGTCCATAGCCATTTGTAGGTTAACTCCACGCTTATTCAATCTTGCCTCCAACAGTTCCTTGATCATGTTAAACTCAAAACTACCTTCAGGCAATGAAACAGTTTGCCAAACCTTTCCTTCTTCACTTGCATCTGCGCTCACACTTGCATCTGTGCTCACACTGGGAGACACTTTGTTTGCAGCGCTGGTATCACCGCCCACAATGGGAAACACTTTCTTCTTTCCATCATTGAAGGTCAATCCTATGCTCCTGGTTTCTCTACTTTTTGGCTCTGTTTTACCAGTAAGACCCCATCTAAACCAATCAACGATTGTCATGTTGCTGCTATTAAGCTCTCCATGTGTCACTGAATGATCCTCGTCATGCGACTCACCCGCTGGTGGAGCTAGGAAGCGTAATGTATTGTTGTAGCCAACCTCAACATTTGGAATAGAGTTACAGCTTGTGAAGCTGATAAGTCCCACTTCCCATACACCATTGCCTGTATCAATAGGCGGGTAGAATTCACTACTCAGCGTTGACTTGGTTCCTCCAAAGCAGAGCATCATCTTGATTGCTCAGTGTACTTCAACCTAATGACTGCTTACCACAATAATTGAGAGGTTTTATACTAATAATGAAAAAACAGTTGTGTTTAGATTCATAATTTATTTAACAATCAACTAAAAATTTCAAACATAAATGTCCACATATGTGAGAGTAGAGATCCTCCTGCTTCCGATCATAGTTGTACTCAATCCTCGTCGCTGGTGCTGATCCTCGATGCATGTAGTCAATAAATTCTTGTGGTGGTCTCAGGTTGCCAAAGCCGTCAAAGTAGTGAACGTTGCCATCCTTCTTAACATAGCACACCCAATGTGTGCCAGGTCCTTTGCTGTCATCCAGGTTGATGATGCCACACTCCCTCCTCAGCGGTCCTTCAGCAGGTAGAGCATCTCGCATAAACACTCCTCGAAATTTCTTTAGCTTCAAACGGCATGCATACTTGTAGAGGTCTGCATCGGTCAGTGCTCGGTCTGGTAGAGCAATCATCTTCTGCCGCCGCATCGACGGCGACAAGCCCCGTTTCCCGTCTTTTGACGTCTCAGGTACAGGCCTCGACCCTTGGTTGATACCGCTGTTCTCCTCCTCTTGGTTCCAGTCCTCCTCCTCTTCCTCTTGGGTCCAGTTCTCCTTTTAGCTCCTCCACCAAACTTTGCCTTGGCTTTCATAATGTTGGTCACTGCTAGTGCTGCGGCCTTTTCCAAAACACCTGCGTCTGATGATTTCACTCGACTCCAAGCTCGTTCAGCCAAGATCCGGTCTGCCGCTGCTCTGCTAGCAGTATCACTATTCCTTGAGTATGCAATGTCGTGCTGCTTACAAGCTTGGTCAAGTCTGTTGACACCTGGATCGCCTCTTGCCAATCGCTTCTCAAGCTTTGTACCTGGTCCACAGTACTGGTAGCCGGGCAGATGAAGTTCTATGGGCAGTACGTCTATTGCCTTGTTGACTATTGCACCTGCAGCGTCTGTGATTGCAGAAAGTACTCCTCTTCCTTTGTAGCTCTTCCTCTCTCGAAGGGCAGCAGCCATCTAATGTTGATCAGCAGCTTGGTCATCCGGTTTTATACCCTCATGGATTCCCAAAGCCTGTAACACTTTATCTCTCAACTGCTCTCTACTCAAAGTGTGGTTTTCAGGTGACCAAATAATGTTCATGATGGTAGTGAAACACTTTTTAACTACAACCCTTGAATGCTCATCTAACCTTTTTTCCAAATACTTTTTGTTGACTCCATCACCATCTTGGATTGGATCATTAACATCCATGAGGACTGCATTGTTCAAGCTTACAAAAATCTGCGATGTTTCAGTGTCCTGAGTCTTTGGCAGCCAATCCCATAGCATATTCTGGCACACTTTTAGGTTAACAGCATCCTTTTCATTGCGTGGGCTGCCAACATTGATCACTCTTCTTCCTCGGACGTTGATATTACCGAGGACGTCCATTATTCTTCTATCGCCGTTTGATGACATTACTTGAATGGTATGCACATGCTCAAGTTTACACGTTTTATCGGGCTAGAGTGCAGTGCTGCCAACTATGTAACCACCTTCCACCAACTCTTCTAGAATTGAATTAATTTCATTCTCATGTCCAGTGTTGCCAACTGCTTTGGACTGATCCAACAGTCTCAATCTGTCCACCAACTCATTGGGATCATCATAGTAGATGTACTCAATCCGACTATCGGCTACCAAATTGAATGGTGCCTTGAGTCCTCGTCCAGCAACCGAAGTATCTGAAGATGATGATGCATCGCCATGTTTCACTTCTCGAAGCTTTTTGATTACATTCTTGTATTTGGGATTGTTATAGTTCACAATTTTTCCATATGCACGATAGCCTGCCCTGTACACATTGGTTAGGCTCAACACACTCTTGTAGACCTTCTCATCACTTTTTTTCACCTTTCTGAAGTTGGGATGTTTCTTGAAAATCAGCTCGCATATTCCCGGTGTGACATTGAACGTTTTCTCTTCATTTTCATTGTTTGGATTGCTCAGTATAATCTTGTCCCCATTTGGTCCAAAGGTTAGCAGCTTGTTACCGAGAAATAGGCTATTATTCTCCACTCTTGGTCCAAACTTTCTATCACTGTTACCATCTCTGTTGTCCATCGATGCTTTAACATATTCTCCTACAGCTGTTCCAGCCAGTTCAGATTGGGCAAAGCTTTCATCAATTTCCTCCTGGGTAGTATTCATCAACACATCCTCCTCCTCCTCCTCCTCCTCCTCATCGATGGATGAGTCCTCCTCCTCCTCCTCCAATTGACTTCTACCTTTCCACAATTTCCGTCCCACTCCTGATGTGCTTGCTGCAGGTATTTCAGCTGTTCCAACTGTCTCCAAGGTTTGCTCTTCTTCTTCTTCTACAATAGGTGATGCGGTAGGCCTCTCCCATTGTGGCTTACGTCCTTTCACTGCACCTAACTTGAATGGGTATGGTGAGCCGGGTGTAATTGGTGGTGTAGGAGGTACCATATGAGTTGATAGTGTACGTGCGAATGGGCGTGTCACTGCTGCTGGTGAAGGTGTTGGTGGTGGTGCTGGTGGTGGTGCTGCTGCTGCTGGGACACCCCGCTCCATGATAACATCTGAAATATTCTGGAGTGGCTCAATAATTGGTTTCAAACTTTTGATATGCTTCTCCTCAGTCAATGATCTGCCCAAAGTGATTTCCTTATGCTTCCTCTTGATGTTGCGTCGTAGCTGAGCAATCTCCATGATGGTTGGAGCGATGTCCTCCACAGTCTGCTTTCTTTTCCGCTGCTGCTTCACGTCCATCTCGATCGGTGTTCACTGACTGAATGAGCCTTTTCAGCTTATGCTTCAGCTAAAAAAGTGTCAAGACCGTTTCTGTAACGTCCGCTATTCTTGCCTGAGGCACTATCGATAACAAGGAATGCATGTGCAGACGAAGACCACACATCATCGCACATACTTTTGAATGCATCAAATGTCATGTCGGCTCCCACATGATCTCTGTACAAATGTTTCATATTGAGTTCATCCTGTTTGAATACAATCAGAAAATTGGCATTGTCACGTATCAATTGTTTTGGTATGCGACTGTAGGTCTGTGCCAAATAAAACACATCAACGTTGCTGTGCCGTCCAGTGGTGAAGTAGCGTCTGATGGCTTCCTGCTGCTCACAGATAACATCATCAAAAATGATTATTGAATTGGCGGGTAATTCGTGTGGTGCAGGTATCTCTTCACAGGTGTCACACTCGATATAGTTCATTTTAGGTCCTAGTCCTTCCATCACAGTGCGCAAGAACTCGTATTTCGGTTGGAATGTTGTCTTGGAGAACAGATAGATGTTTGAGAAGCGTATACCATTTGGATCAAAAAGCATGTTGAACATTACATTAGTTTTACCACAACCCGATGGTCCGCATATGATACATCTCAGGTGGTGAGGGAACAAAGGTCCATGCCGCTTCTTGATGTTCATTTCCGGTCCAAGTCCACAACCACTTGCCACACGATCAAAGTCGATTATATTGAACTTGTGTCGACGTTGCACTACCTGTTTCATTACACCAAATCTGCTCTATCAATCCAAGAGTCGTGACTGCTATCGTATCCTTTCCAGCGCACCAACAGTTTATTACCTCTCCTCTTCAACACTTTTACAATTTCAAACACGTCTGGCACTTTAGTTTTGACAATCTCTTCTGCATAGAATCCCCCTTGCACAGGTTGTCCTCCACTGTCTTCCAGCTCATACGTCACAGGTACAGTAGGTCTCACACGTGTGACAGTGAACAGTTCATTTGTCCAATTGGGTAGGTAACCCTTGTTGAACACGGTTTTATACTTGCTTATGCGCACCTTATCACCCGGTTCAATTG
The DNA here is from genome assembly GCA_948455865.1 of Conomelus anceps. Classification (NCBI taxonomy): domain Eukaryota; kingdom Metazoa; phylum Arthropoda; class Insecta; order Hemiptera; family Delphacidae; genus Conomelus; species Conomelus anceps. The sequence continues at coordinate 21,567,591 of OX418223.1, read as the reverse complement.
ATTGACCAGGCCCAGGATAAAACCTGTTTCGCACCTTGTTCTGCAAACTCTTACGATATTCCTCACGCTGTTCTCTCAGTCTGCTCAAGAGTATAGTTTCATGCTTCTTCTTAACATCGGCTGGACACATGCCTATTGTACGATGTATCCTCTCATTGTATTCCTTCACCAGCATGTCAAGGATGTCTGTCCACTTGTAGGATCCTCTCTCAGTGAACTTGATCCACATTAAACGTTTCAGAGTCCTGTTGAAGCGTTCCACTATCGATGCCTTCTTATCTGAATACGTCGAATAGTGATTGACGTCATATTGTTTCACAAGTCTTGAAAACTTTGCATTGAACCACTCTTTGCCGTCATCCGTTTGAAGGTTTTCCATCGGATGCCGTTCGAATATGGGACGCATTGCCTTGACCACTTCCTCGGATGTCTTTGTCTTTATCGGTAACGCATATGCATACTTGCTGAGACAGTTTATAATAGTGATGATGTATTTGTAACCTTTGTTCTGCTTTGAGTATGGTATCATTTCAACAAGGTCAGCTTGATAGAGGTCGTCAAGACCTTTCACTGTAACCATCCTCATCGGAAAATTCCGACGAGCTGGCATGTGCAGTTCACGTGCTATCACACTCTTCTCCATACTGATGCCCATCAAGTGAACACGTGCCTTTATATATAGTTGTTTTTACACAGCACATGATGTGCGTCATACTCTGTTATCATTCCAACACTTTTGACATTGAAGTATGTTAGCATGACCTTTTTGAACCTGATTGCTAACACATTCGAGTTAATTGGCATTTAAAATGATATGCGTCGGCATAATCTTTTTTGAAGCTGATTGCTAACACAATCGACCCAATTGTCATTGAAAAGGATGTGCGTCATCATGACCTTCCATGCTATCATTCCCATTGTGCAACACTTTTGACATTTGCGTCAGCTAACCTTTCTCTCATGCTTTCCTAGAAAGATCACTTTATCATTCAGCCTGCATTGTTTGTCAGTTGCTATCACCTTAACCTTTTTGAACTTGTTTACTAAGACAGGATGTTTTTGATATCTCGCTTTAGTATATATACTGCCCAAAAATTCAATCAAATTCAGTCTTCACATCAGAGTTATAGAGAGAGTGATCTCAGTGTTCTCTTAGTGTTCAACCAGACGGAATGGATCCAACCCAGCAGTTATCTTCCATAGTGGACAAAGCATTAGCTGTGTTCAAAGAGGAGCTCCTCAGGCAGTTGCAAACTACGCCTAGGACTGCCAATACCAGCACTGCCACTGTTGCTGCTCAAGATGCTGCTGCTCAAGATGTTGCTGCTCAAGATGTTGCTGCTCAAGATGTTGCTGCTCAAGATGTTGCTGCTCAAGATGTTGCTGCTCAAGATGTAGCTGCTCAAGATGTCACTGCTGCTGCTCAAGTTGTCAGTGCTGCCGGCTCCTCCACCACAGCAGTATCACTTCCCAGCAGTGGTATGCAGGCGATAATTGAGGAGATGCTTTCCGCCTGGGAATCCATTCCTAACTTGGAAAGCACTCCAACAGTTGAACGACAGTCATCGCCACCGGCGAAACGACAATATCTGCAGCCAGCATCAAGGCGAGCACCACCTACATCAAGGCAGTCATCGTCGGCATCAAGGCGACCACCGCAAGCATTGAGGCAGTCACCCCCACCGTCAGCAGCAAGGCGACCACCACCTGCATCAATGCAGTCGCCCCCACCGCAAGCATCAAGGCAGTTACCCTCACCACCGGCATCAAGGCAGTCGCCACCGGCATCAAGGCAGTTACCCTCACCACCGGCATCAAGGCAGTTACCCTCACCACCGGCATCAAGGCAGTCGCCCTCACCACCGGCATCAAGGCAGTTACCCTCACCACCGGCATCAAGGCAGTTACCCTCACCACCGGCATCAAGGCAGTCGCCCCAAGCGACAAGGCAGTTACCCCCACCACCACCGGCATCAAGGCAGTTTCCCCCACCAGCATCAAGGCAGTTTCCCCCACCAGCATCAAGGCAGTTTCCCCCACCAGCATCAAGGCAGTCGCCCCCAGCATCAAGGCAGTCGCCTCCAGCATCAAGGCAGTTACCCCCACCAGCATCAAGGCAGTCGCCCCCAGCATCAGGTCAGTGGCAGCAGCATCCTCAGCAGCCCATTATACCTCCACATCGGGCCCCACAAATTCCGAGCATGGCATGGCGGGGCAGCATTGGCCGTCCATCGCATCGTGAGCTGGAACTCCAGCGTAGAGTTTTAATCAGTGCGATGGATATGTATGCCCCGCTGCCAGCATATGGCTCCAATTATGTTGGGGCTGATGAAATTGTGGCATGGTTAATGAGGCATCGCCGCTTCAGGACGCTGCATGGGCTGCTGAAATTGGAGCTGGCGGCCTACAGTTATGAGGCGATAAACAAGCAGCTGGCCATTGCTTGGGGGGTAATTATGAAATCGATCGGTCTGCTGAAGGCGGCTGCTTCACTAGAAATTACCAACCCTGAACTTAGCCCAATAGAGTTGAGATACTCAGTTATTGGACCGAGAAAGTTGGAAAATGTCATCAAAAACAAAAGGGTTATCGATGAAGAAACAGCTGTCTTATTATTACGCAGGGAAAATATAACTGCACTTTGCGCCCCAAGGTGCGATATTGAGCAAGTTCTATATGAACTTCGAATTGGCTGAAAAAATTGTATATTCTAAAATAAACATGTTTCTGATAATCTTTCATCTTTTCATTTTCTACCTCCTACACTGGTGTGCAGCTTTTCTCAGCCTCACATGGACTGATGCAAATAGAAAATCATCTTGCATATAGACATGTCCTGCATAGCTGTGACGTCATACAGACAAGTTGAATGCAAGATGATCTTCTATTTGCAACAGCCCACATGCACGATCTTGCATAATGTTGTGCAACAGACAAATATAAAATCGACTTGCACATAGACAGGTTTTTTCCTGCATGTTGTCATACAGGCAAGTTGAATGCAAGCTGATTTTCTATTTGTCTTTGTAACATCACACACATGGACTTTAAGATCTTGCATAATGTTGTGCAATGGTACACTCACAGACATGTCCTGCATGATGTCATACAGACAAGTTGAATGCAAGATCTATTTGCAACAGACACAGCCCCCACATGGACTCGTCTTATAGAGTAATCTTGGTTTTTTAAAAAATGAGCATGGTTATTGAATACAATTCTTTATTATTATCAAGAAATACTGTTAGAGGCTGATGTCATTCAAAACTAGTTAATTTCAAAACAAAACGAAACAATTTCATTCAAAACAGAGTTAATGTCAATCAAGTCTATCAATCACCACCCACTTGCGGAAATTTCTCAAGTATTGCAACATATCACAATATGATGTACTAGATGGGAACTCCACATATACTGTTCTCCCATTGATGCAGAGGCGTACTTCCGAAGCATCGTAGAAGGCATTCTCCATTGTCTGCAGGAAATAGTCAGTTGTTCGAAATGGTTCATAGTATTGTCCTCCAATGGCGAATACTGGCAGCACAATCCATTTGCTGCTCACTGGTGATGAACAAGTATCACATCTGCAGTATAGGCAGTATGAATCCATTGGTGGCAGTCACAGGGTATCCTTCAGCTCGTGCTACAGTTGATGCTGCTGCAGTTGACACGTCCTCTCAGTACGGCTCACAAACCTCTTCTGATCGGATGATGATGATGATGGGCGGATACATGTGTGCAAATGCGCAGTGGCTAATGTCAATCGAGTATATCAAGCACCACCCACTTTCTGAGCATTCCCAAGTCATTCTGCATCTCACGATAAGTGTGACCATATGGGAACTCCACATATACTGTTGTTCTATTGGTACACAACATCACTGATGAAGCAAAATGGAAGGTTCTCTTCATTACTTGCAGAAAATTTTTGATTGTCAAGAATGGTTCAGGCTCTTGTCCTCCAACAGTGAATATAGGCTGCACAATCCATTTGTTGCATGAGGTTAGTGAACAAGTACCACATTTGCAGTATGGCTTAAATTCGTGAGTTTGCTCCATTGCTGATTGGTGGCGGTTGTCTGTAGATTTCTCTGCAATAGGTGTCACAAGTATCCTTCAGCCAGGCAGGTGCTACAGCTGTTGTTGTTGCTGGTGCTGCAGTTGACACGTCCTCACAGTACAGCTCACAAACCTCTTCTGATCTGCTGATGATGGTCTCAAGGAAGTCTAGTGATGAAAATGATGAGTGGATGCAGGTGCGCAGATTTTGTGTGCAGTGGAATCTTTGGCACAGCTCTTTGTCCAAGTTTTTCCCTCCAGCCAACTTCATATACCACTCGTTGACGTCACGACCCATTGCATCAATAGCATCCTGAGTTGTATTCCGATGTAGCACCATTCTTGACATCAGACACTGACGCATGTGAAACTTGTTTGCTTGATCAAGACCATGATCTCGTTGCCACAGGAAAGTCTGAGTCCTATACTTTGGATCCAGTTGGCTAGTGTAGACGCTTGTAGCCAGCACGAGATACAGCACAGCTCGAATCATGATTGCTTATGCCAAATGCTTGCTCTTCCTCCCATATTTATACTAAAGTTTATGCAGACTCAGCAATTTCTTATCAGCGGATGTGTGACTCATGTCTTCTACTCCTTTTCCAACAATGCTCTGAGTATACTGTGCTGTGATATCCCGCCATTTGTAAAGTCATCATATTCCTTGTAATCATCAACATTGAAATCAACAACACGTGATTGTTTAGCTGGTGGCTCATCATCATCGGATATGTGGATCACTCGACTGCTATCTGCTGCCGCCGGCTCATCATCATCAGATATGTGGATCACTTGACTAGTACTGCTATCTGCTGCCGAACGTTTGCAACTACCTTGTTCTATCTTAAGAACATCTGTTGGTACAAACGGTACTGTTGATGAAGTTGATGCTTTTGCTGTCATTGACAACAATGTTCTAGATGCCTCCATAGCTGATATGTTTTCTTCTATTGCTGTATCTGCTGCTATCAATGCTGCCCTTGATGCTGCTTCATTTTCTTGATCATTCTCAGTGTTGTACTCCTCCGCCTCCTCCTCCTCCTCCACCACCACCTCATCCTCAAACCCATCATCACTGAATACTGGAGCTTCATTGACAATGTTGCGATGTCCATATGCAAGAGTAGTGATTCCATCTTCAAGAATGAACCGTTTTTCATCAGCCTTGCTGAGTGCTTTCTTCTTCTGAATGGTGGTCATGATTCTATGTTTCCTGGTACAGAACATCACCTGATCTCTATAGATGTCCTTCTCACCATAGAGACAGTCAATGTAGTCCTGAAAGACTATGTACCGTTCTGCATCAGGATGACTTTTTGGGAGCTCCTGTCCAAGAATTGGCCGTCTCACTCCCTTTGCTTTCTTGATAAGGCCACTCTTCAGTTGTGTCTCATCTGTAACATAGCATCTGCAAGCATACAGCTTGGAGCGCAGGCCGACATACTCATAGGGGGCTCGAGCTGCATACTCATCCTTGAATTTCCCCAGTACCATCTTGTTTGTCTCAGAGTAGCATGGGTGGTTGGCCGGGTACTCTGATGTATCGAATACGTTTCTCAACTTGTCTATATTCATGATATCCATATACATATCTTCAGTTTGGACATTGTAGAACAAGCTGTCAGTGTCCTGGTATAACAGTTTGAGTCGGTTTCCATAAATAGGTTTCATCACATCGTAGTGAAACTCGTACATTAGAATTTTGCTCACATCAAGTACAGTCAGTCCAATATATATCAGTTTGTTCAATACAACCTTGTCTTGATGGAGTGTTACAGCGCATATGTTGTCACCAAATATGATGCGATCTTTGAATGTTGGACGTGCCACCAGTCTCTTCAACCTCCTCTCACAATTGACCAGCTCCATGTTCATCCGGTTCTTAACATTCTCCATTGTTTTTCCAAAGACCGCATTATTCATCAGCTTGAAGAAATTCTTTTCAAATTTGTTCGCTGATTTCTGACGTAGTTGTGTGTTGAGTTGAATGTATGGTGCCAAAAAGTCTTCTTGCTGGAATGAAATTCCACGGTGAACTTTGACAATTTTCAGTCCATGATTCACAGCCTGTTTCAGGAGTCTATAATGACATACATACTCCTTGCGGTTCTGCAGCGTTGTCATTAGCCTCACATATCCTGACTTGGGAGTCTTCTGGCTCTCTGGAAGAAAAGGGAAGTCGTTGTGATCATCCTGTAGCTCTTGAGGATACTCGACGTCGACTTCTAGGATGTATCCCATTCGCTGATTGTCTGGGATTCTATCTATATGAGCAGCCACCTCCTCCAGTTCTTCTTGACACATCCATTGAAATTTTCGGCAAGGTAGTGGGTTGCTCATAGCCCATCCATAAAGATTGTTGGCATCGGTGTACAGCAAGTAGGATATCGGTTTCTCTGGATCCAGTGGTGCACCTGTGTATTTGTTGTTGGCAATCGAATGGTGGTGGACACATGTGGTTATTCCTCCTCGGATACCTCTTTCAACAAACATGTACATATCGTAATCGCTGAGAAGTTCCAATTCCACCTGGGTGTATTTCAGCATGGCATCAAATGAGAATCCTGGTGCAGTGAAGTAGTTGGCACAGTCAAGATTGTAGTTTTTTATGCACATGTCCCTGAAACTTTCAAACACATCAGCCAAGAGTAGAACATCCGTCTTTAGGTAAAGGTCACTGTAGTCCCCTAGTGTTCTACATCCAAAATGTTGCCAGACCAGTTGTGCATGGGCGTAGTCCTCATCACTGATTCCACGATCTGTCAGCTTGCTGAAGAATGCTTCCTTTGGTGGTAGGGAAGTTTCTCCAAGTTTCTCCCATGAATCGCAATAATCATAAGGGAATACTCCTTTACGTGTCACAAGATCGAGTCTTGTCTTGAAATGTTTAGCAGTATGTTTCAGCACATTTGGAATGTCCGTGTCATTATGTGCAGACTTGCGCAAATTTGATACCAATGTATCCAAACTGTCCGGTGTGAATCTGAATGTATCTATGAATCTCAGGTGGAGTCGATTGGAAACGTGTTTAGTGAAGCTGATGTACTTTTCAGATGTGTTTGGAATGACTTTGATCCTATTCTTGTCGGCACCGAGTTCAGGAATGAGCAGATGTGTATCATAGTTGGATGAATTGTGTAGAAAAACTGGAATGAAGGTCTGGCGCTGTCTTTCCAGATTGCATGGATTGCACAGTGCATTTCTATAGAAGCCAGTCATATGACAATGATCATACACTTTGTCTCTTCCAAACTTTTTACCACAAGCTTCGCAGTGTGTAGCAGCATCATGTGCAGCTTGTTGTTGATCAGTGAGTGGCAACATTATAATACTCAACTGGTCCATGGTATCAGCAATAAGTTTTGCATAGTGGCTGAGCTGACTCATGAAGTGTTCGGCTGCATTGGGACCTCTGTAGACAATCGGTTCTTGAGGTATGTAATGGCTCAGTGTCAGCCATGAAGGAAATTGTGTCTCATCTCTCACAAAGTACATGCAATAGCTCATTGCATTGTGGTATTGTATCACTTTTGTCTGCTTCCCAATCCATCTCTCTGGAGCTTCCCCCTCCACATCACCCTCTTCTAGGGCGGGTGTCTCCAGCAGACACTCAAAGTCTGCATACACTACAAGTGGCAGTCTGAACTTCCTCAAGTGCTTCTCAAACTTCAATGTTGGCGGTTTTCCATCTTTCAGCTGTGGCATGATCATCCTAGCCGTCTTGTTGTTGGCACAATACTTCTCATGTTCTGCCATCCTTTGCTCACCATCTCTACTGAGAGTGTAGTGGGTGAAGCATCGTCTGCAAATAATTATACGACTTTTATGTTTTGTCAGCTGGGAACTCAGGAGCTTCTCAAAATCTTTGATCAAGCAGTAGTGGGTGTTGATTTGTGGATCCTTGTTTGCATCTTCAGCATCCTGCAGCAAATCGTTAGCCTGTGCACCATCATCTTCAACAGCCTCACCCAGTAGCAGAAGATCAAAGTGCTCAGTCTTCATGGTATCGGTGACTCGTCTGGGGAAGATGTTATTATCAGAGTCGACTGCATACACATTGACAGAGACTGTAGGGTTATCCTTCTCGAACCTATCGATCTGGTTTATAGTTGTCGGGAAAGTGATGCCTTTAAAGTTGTATTTCTCCTGAAGATTGAAGTATCGCTCGTTGACTCGTTGGGGATTTGCTCCTTGGACATGCTTAGCGAGGATTGCCCACATGAAACATTGTTGGTCCTCGTTCCTCGGGTTGATGATGGCTTTCCTTGCAGCTAGCTTGGGCGGGGTAATGATGTATGAAGAGCCTCTAAGGGGAATATGTTTGCTGATCCTTATGAGTAGTCCATCAATCTGTAGCAGTGTCCATCCACTGGATTTCCCTTCGAACATAGCCTCCTCTTCCAGCATCTTCTGGCAAGCCATCTCCACTTGATGAGGCAGCGTGAGAACGGTGAATGCTGCATAGTTCGGTGTTTTGAAAGCGATGTCCTGCACCTCCTCCACCTCTTCGTTGTTCGGATCAAGGTAGCACTTGTGATAAGTTGCCTCCAGCACCAAATTGAATTTGATTGCACCATGCTCCTGGATTTCTGCTGTCAGGACGCTGTTGATCTTCTCCTCCAAGTTGTCAAGGAAGGACTGGAAATCCTTTTGAGGGCTTGTAGAACACTGGTTGTTGAAGAACAGGGTTCGAAGATTGTTGTTGAACGCCTCCTCCAGCACAACGAAGTCGTCACACTTTTCCTGAGTCTGCTGGCAGCGTCTTCTCTTGTTAAGGGACATGGTAAGCTGGAATGAAACAATATGCATTAGACATTGACAAATAAAATTGTAAGATAGTTGCAGCTTTCCTGGAATAAAACAATTAGAAGATAGTTCCTTTAACAATATGCATTAACAAATTCCAAGTTGCCTGAACACTATGCATTAGCAGTTAGTAAGTGGAAAAGCATTTATAAGTGCAAGCATTAGGATGCATTAATTGCAAAGAGTACTTACTTTGAAAGTTGATCAAGACTGGAGCACAAGAAGCACAAGGAGCACAAGAAGCACAAGACTGGAGCACAAGAAGCTGGAGCACAGTAGTTGGCTGTCTGGTGTGAGAGAGCAGTGTATGATAACTCCAACAGAACACCCAGCTTATATACTCTAGCCAGTACCTCCCACCCTCGACCCCCACCCCCAACCCCCACCCCCACCCCCCACCCCCACTCATAGCCTGAACAGGTGACAGTTCCCACCATATTTTTTTTTTTTTTTTTTTTTTTTAAATTTTTTTTTTTTTTTATTTTTTTTTTTTTATTTTTTTTTTTTTTATTTTTTTTTTTTTTATTTTTTTTTTTTATTTTTTTTTTTTTTAATTTTTTTTTTTTTTTTTTAATTTTTTTTTTTTTTTTTTTTTTTAATTTTTTTTTTTTTTTTTTTTTTTATTTTTTTTTTTTTTTTTTTTTTCAAGGTCAGGGTCAAGGTCAAGGTCAAGGTCAGGGTCAAGGTCAAGGTCAAAGGTCAAGGATGTGCCAGCTTTCTGTGCCAGCACCCGCCTTTTGTAACTACTGATCCTGCCAGTCAGAATAAGCCCATTACAATAGTACATGCTTTATATATTCAATGTCATTCTCATTCAACTAAGAAGGACAGAGTTGACGTTGATGCAGAATTCAACGTAGCATGAAAGAATTATAAAAAGTGGTTAGTGTCAATCTGGAACAGGACGGAGGACGCTGCTATTCTGATATCTCTCCGGTGTAAATCTATCGACATTAAGACAGTCTTCTTACCACACTACTCACATAAATTAATTAAAAAAAACAATATTTTTTGTCATCATGTTGAATTTGAACCATGATCGAGTAGAAGCTGGGGTTTGATCTGAATTCTTCACAATCAGAATCAGCTCTAAATCCTTGCAAATTAATAAACGTATAATGAGAAGCCTAAACTGGACGATTTTTTTGTAGATTACGTCTTGGAGAGTAGTTTCGGAGAGTAAGACAAGTCAGATCGACAATTATCATACAATCTATCATTCCGAATGAATAATAAGACGAAATTTTCACAACTACATTTATTAAAACTTTGAGAAACTAGTTTCGGTTGTTATACCATTATCAACCTCAATCAAACTAAAACTAAAGTACAGCGAAGCTTAATATTATACTGAACATGGAATGATACTATTGGCTAAGCGAGAAAGAGGCTGACCTTCATCGAACGTGGTGATTGGCAGAACAAACACGCCCCCTGGTTGGAGGAGTAACAAGCAAAAATATGATTCAAATCAATAACTAAAAACTGTGAACATCTAGAAAGCAACAAAGAAGAAAAATATGTCCAATCACACGTTCGATGGAGATCAGCTTCTTTCTCGCTTAGCTAATAAATAGTATCATTCCATGTTCAGATATTAAGCTTGTCTGTATTCTAGTTTTAGCTTGATTGAGATTGATAATGGTATAACAACCGAAACTAGTTTCTCAAATGTTTAATAAATGTGGTTGTGACAATTTCGTCTTATTATTCATTATGGATACCTTCCACAATATCACCTTCGCCACTACAAAGATAATTAATCATTCATTTACAAGTTCCAAATAAAGGTCCCGCTAAACCTTGTGGTTATAATCTCATACACTAGTTAATTATAATCGTTTACGTCAAGATTATAGTTGATATCACTCTTTTCTACATATAAAGTAGCTTCGTACGCATATAAGCAGGGAGCAGTTGGGAGACCAAGTCTCTTGAACAACGGCCTACATAATTCTAATCTATTTGATAAATTAAATCTATTTATATTTTGACTGTATCAATAAATAAATTCGATGATGGATGAAACCTTCATAATCTGAAAATAGCATGACTGCATCTGCATTTATAGATTGAATTGTGGAATGGATTATTTATATTATATTGTAATATTGATTAATTTTGTTTGAGAGGTCACTAGCAATCACATTATAATCAAACTTCCTTGTTATTGATAAGAAAATAAACAAATTAATGTGCAGTTAACAACAATAACTTTTGCCTCATTCAATAACATAGGTCCTAACATATTATTTTGCAGTTAGGAGTTGAATTTAAAACGCAACATGAAGCATGATGCATCATTATGGTCAGACAACAAAGAGTTTCATCCAAAATAGGAAATAGGAAAAAATTTATTTATCCGAAACAGATGTTCTTCCCGTGTCTATCAATTAAATTATTACATCGGGGTGTCATAATTCGCAAATCTTTACCGTGTACTCTTATCTGGCGATTGAATATTTTGTATCCTGATGACTGCTAAGATAGTATCTTGTTATTAGTGTAGAAGGTACACGACTGACCCAGTAGTCGAATGGTTTTAACGGTCTTCAACATTGGAAATGATTTTGCGGTGTGCACTTAGTGGCGGTAACAAATAAAAAAGGATAAACTATTGCCACATGGTTTGCTGGCTGGTTTCAGCGACATTCAGCAACTCCAAGCATTGAAAGATGTTCACCGATAAATTATCAAGGCAATACCGAGTACAGGTGATTGTTTTGAAGAGTGAGAGAAGGGGTTGATGACAAAGATAAACAGGAGAAATAAGGATGGAGGACTAGGAATTCGCTTGTGAAACAAAATTTATGGTTCAACACTCGCCTATAACGGAGTTCTATCATATATTATTTTTAGCCGACTCAGTCCTTCTCTCAATGTTCCGTTTGTTTTCCGCCTTTAGTTGGTTGATGTCTCCTAACGATGAAATTAATGGATAAAGATGAAAAGTGCCGGAAGATCAATTCTCTTTTACACGCTGAATAGATATGAACAGACTTTTCAACCAGTTTTCGACACCTTTCTTTGTTTGGGACAACGCCTCTTTCATAATGAAATCAATCACCTATTGTTGTGGTCCAACAACAGAAGTGACAGATTTAGAAGTTGAGGAATAAATTCCATCTCAAAAGCTCAGTCGCGGGGAATACTCGGAAACTGCTTTTAGAAGAATATTTTGTTAGGGAAGGTGATTTACTAACTTTTTAGTCTTGGATGGATGAAATACAGTAGATGCTAGATGAAAGATACCATGATATTTATCTTAACTCTTTTGAAGAAATTAGAACTATTTCTAATATTTCTACTTGTTTGAAAATATTCACTTTATACGTAAGTTAAGAGTTTCAATAAAATTGGAATGTACCCGGCTTAAAAAGTGACAGTGAACGTAACACAGTACAACAGCCATTAGTAATGATGCTGCTTGAACATCTCCTAAGCCATATGCTTAAATAAAGCCTTTAATGCTGTTTGAGAGCATTCTGTAATTTGATGTCATTCTCCTTGCCAGAGAAGCTTATGGTGAATTTGTTGAATAATAGCCTGATATTGTTTGAGATTTTTTTGTTGATTACGTCTTTGAGACTCCAATTAAGGAGTATAAGACAAGTAAGATCAACAATATATTATACTCTTATACACTAGTTACCATAATTACTATAGACGAGTTTAGAAGTAGCCTACTTCTTAAAAGCCTACTCATTATTATTAGCCCGTTATTTTACGTACTTTATTCTGTTACTAGTGCGGAGAGCAATGTATCCACATGCTCACTTCACTAACACGTTAATATACAAAAACGATGGTATACAAAAACTTCTGCAAGAGCGGTCTTATCTGGAAAGTTTGGGAGAGGTCACTCATTGAGACTTTTTACTTCCTAGCTGCCCTTTTTTGCGAGATTAACCCCCTCCCTTATTTATCACTTATTTTGTTGGTATTATCACATGACCTTGATGAAGGTGAGGGTTGGTTTTTCAACCTATTTGGAGAACAATATTCAACAGGATTCTCCCATAGCTTTTCCACCTCGTTAGCGTGAATTGCGAGAGGCGCAACTAGCAAGTATTGCACGCATTCGATTCCCGCTCGCAAGAGGGATTAAGCTGAGAATCTCCTGTTCTTTGATGTTATACTTCTTTGTTGGATTGAATTGTGTGGACAATATCAACAGATGTTTCGTGTTTATCTCACGATTCTGTTCCGCAAGGATTGATATTCTCTTGTGTGAGTTGGAGTGGTGCGTCCTTGCAATTTTTATGAAATGTCACCGACTGCAGCTACCGGCCACCGGAATTCTAAGGATTGGAGTGCACAAAAGGCACCCCCCCCCCCCCACGGCGAACATGCACAATACTCAGAAATTATATTCTATTTATATATTTTATTCTATTTTATTATATTCTATTTAAAGGCAATTGGAGGTGAACCTTTAAACTGGTTATAAGTTCCACCTCAGAAAGTTGAATAACCTCAAATTCACGATCAGGCTAATTAGCTCATTGACAAAGATGAATATCAGTATATATTTTATTACCACTATGAGAGAGTAGACTATAAATTGGATAGATGATAATTAATTCTATCTGACAAAATAATACATACATTATAAAAACGGTTTAATAGATTTGTATTAATCTGTTCAGCAACTGCTTGCAAAAATGGGGCAGACGCAACCGCAAAGTTCAAATTGTGTCATTTTGCACATACGTCCATTCAAGTTCAATTCTTCTATCTCCCAACAAGTCGATTATAACTTGATAAATTAAGTACTCAATAACTTAATCCAAACTTATAGTGCTAAGAAAGCACTATATCAGAAACACTTCAACCACTTAGCACCAAAATTTCACAATCTGCTTCCCGTAGATATCAAGGACATAACACACCCAAGAAAATTCAAATCACTGGTCCAAAAATGGATAATAGAAACAGGAAGACATTACATAGAGAACATTATTTCAAATAATATGTGAGCTCACTTACCCAAGATATTTGCACTCTCACCCAAATTTTGCTCACACCTACTCTAGTACATGGGTTACCATAGTTCAGTAGATTAATTTCCATATACTTCTTACTCTTTCTAGATATCTGGGTAGTTTTTTTTTTTAATTTTATAGTTAATATTTTATACGCATGTAATTTTTGGTTACTTTAAGTTTTTGAAGGAAGGAAATAAATTCTTTGCGAAACCACACAACCAAGTTCACTCTTAGCGCAAATTTAACATAGGAAAATGAATCTCCACTGGGAATCCACAAGCCCTGAGAACATAACTGATCATTCTGGAAACAGTGCGAACTTGAAACAAAAAGTCTTTCGAAGATGAATTTAGCTGATTAGCCGAACGTGTCCTCAGGCCTCACCAACACTTGATGAATGGGGGTGGGATCCATTTTATAGTAGCATGGCGCTGACATCGCGCCTCTTTTCTTGATCAGGGGAAATAAATATGGTGTTGGGATAGGAAAGAGAGACAATGAGTGAGTATGAGTGACAGTGAGAAAAAGCAAGTGAGAGAGATTGAATGAGAGGATTTGATTGTGAGTGAGAAAGACTGATAGAGATTGGTGAAGAGAGTGCGGGGAAAGGAGATAGGATGAGTGATTGAAAGGACTAGGAAATGAAAGAGAGGGTGTGTGAGAGAAAATATGAGTGAGTGAGGGATTGACAGAGAGGAAGAGAGAGATAGTGTTAAAGAAAGGACAGGGAGTGATAGGATGTTGGCTGCCGCTTTGCATTGCAAATAATGACACGGGTTATCGTTGATGGTTCGGTCAGGTCAGGTCGTGACATGAAAAGTGATGTAAACACGGTGTTAGCTATATTATGGCGGTGGTTTTGGACCAGATCACGTCGGCGGCGTCTGAAAGAATCGGCGTGTGATGAACGAACGTCGCTATCGCGCGCTGTGAATCCTCGGTTCTCAGCTTCTTGCTTTCTCATGCCACTCGAGATATACGTACTCACGTCGCTACGTCGCCGCAGACTGACTGGCATGCGATTGCCTGTTGCAGCTGTGCAAACGAGTATTCTATTTTCAAGAAGGATGATAACTAACAGTGGCATAGCCAGGATTAGATTTCGGGGGGGCTCACAATGGGGGGCTGGGGTATTGGAGGATCCGAATTTTTTTCAAATATAGTGGTGTAGAATGCTAATTGAGACAACTTTTGGGCTCTAAAGTTCAATAGAAATTTTTGAAAAATTACTACCCAAGAACCTAGGTGGCCAGGTTTGAAATGATTAGGCTTGATTTACTAATCTGTGGCTATTGTGACTTATGCACTGAATCTCAAAATTAATAGAATGATGATAAATTGCATTTATCCTGTATAATTTTGAAATAAAGAAGTTTTTGTCATTGTCATTTCAAGTTTATAAAAATACAATTTAAATAAACATGAAGAAAACATACCTTTTTTTAAGTTTCATATAATATATGGCATTAGCCTAAAACGCACCCAACCCAAAGTTCGTGAAATCGGAATTTTTTATCATACACTGAATAGAACTTGCATTTATTTGTATGTTTTCATTTATAAAATCCCGATTTCATGAACTTTGGGTGCGTTTAGACTAGTGAGTTATACGGAATTTTAACTTCAAAACTAAATTTTCTACAAGATTAGTTTATTCAAAAAGGGGATTTATCAATAATTAACGAAGAGTTAAACCACTTCAAACTTGAAAAATTGCGTTTTATTTGATGTAATATCTCAATCAATAATTATGGTAGTTACAGTTTTCTAACATGTTTTATTCGTTTTCGCAGCTCATTTTAAATCAAAATTATCCATTTGAGCTCCTAAATAAAGAATCTAGAAGTTTTTATAGAAGTAAATATTAAGGCAATATTTGAACAATACATTAATCTGACTATAACTGTAGCTATATTCTATTTTCACAATCAGGGTTTCTGTGTTCTGTTCGTTATAATACAGAAATACAGATAGAACCCTTCGGCTTTAATAAGTCCTTATCTATTAGTTATTCGAGAATTTTTTTATTTCTGAAATTTCGGAGGGCCTGGGCCCCATGGCTACGCCACTGGATGATAACATGGGCGTCGTCAGTTATCATTTATTGATGCTTGTGGATTGTGGGGCTTGAGGGCCCTTCATCAGAGAATTATGGATTAACTTTACCATCAAGAACACTGTTTTTAAATGATAAAGAGGTGTAAATAAATACAATATGGATTTTAAATTAAAACATAGCTACTTGATTTAAAATTGGTTTCAATCACGGTTAGGCTGAGAGTAGGATTACCACTAATCTGTTGCCGTTGTGGGAGCGGCCGGTTGCCTGTAGTCACTGTAGAGTATATTATCCTGATAATATTTCGGGGGAAAATCAATTGAAATCAAAAGACACTTTATTGAAACTGACAGGAGCACAAGGACTACTATTAAAGCTATCTTCTATTCCAATGGAAACTCGTTGTTATTTTTGACAAAGGCTTAGATAAATTTGTCTGTCTCTTAATGATCGTTTGTAAATTATTCATAGTTAGGATTAAGGTCATTATCACAGCTCAAGGTCATTCAATAAAGCTTTCGTCATATTTCTGTAAATGCTCCTGTACATATACTTCAAGATATTTTCTGTAACTTTCTCTGTAGTTGTAAATTATTCAAAGTTAGGATTAAGGTCATTATCACAGCATTCAATAAAGCTTTCGTCATATTTCTGAAAATTATCCTGTACATATACTTCAAGATATTTTCTATAACTTTCTCTGTAGTGGCGAAGGGGTAATTGTGGAAGGTATCCACAATGAAAAAGACAAAATTGTCACAACCACATTTATATAAAAATATTGAAAAACTAGTTTCGGTTGTTATACCATTATCAATCTCAATCAAACTAATTTTTGTTTCCTGTTTTTGTGGTGAGCCCATTCGCATCCCTTCACAATGAGCAAGTTATTACAACTACTTGTGATAACTTGTGATTACTATAACTTATAGTGATGCTTATTCCACAACTTTTCCAAACCAGTCATCCTATTACATGGTACCGGTATAAAAATGTTTGCATCCGATCTAAAAGGCTTTACTTCGTTTCATTCATAAGTCTCAATATTATAGTAAGCTACTGCTAGACTAGTTGGACTTGAGTTTACAGCTTAGATGCACGACAAAATATGTAAAAAAATGAGTGGAACTGCTACTGTAAACGGTTTTCTGTCTACAGGTGGTCCAATATTCTCTTGAAGGTTGAGGTTTTGTAGCCACCATAAATCTAGCCTTTCATCTTTGAAAATATGGTTGATTTACCGAACTATTTCTTTCACTGTTTTTGAGAGTGGCATGCGAGACTGTAAAATCGATTTTCATTTTTTTTGTCGTCGTTAACAACTGGTGAGAGACATTTTGAGGAGAATGCAGAAACGGTCGATTCATTCAACCAGTTTCTTCGAAATGGGGCTGAATGCGCTACCAAGCACAATTCCAACTGTTTTTGACTTTCCGCTACTGTCACTGCTAATGCTGAGAACAATTGGTGAACCATTCATCCAGCGGACTATAGACCTTTTTCCATTTAAAAGGCGGCTCATAACTTACAAGTCAACCGGTCTCTCACTCTGGAATCTTGACTTCATATGTGAGCTTTCCCAGCACTGATGGGAACAAGTTATTCATCGCTGTTGTTTTACAGTGTCACTCAACACTACACAAAAGTTTGTACTGCAGCCCAAGACGGTATAGTAATATTACTATACCGTCCTGACTGCAGCCACCGTTGAGAGGTAAGGGTAACTTTAAGGCTGTGCGCTAGGCACCGTGACTCTGACCAAGTCTCGAGTCCCGACTCAAGGCTACAAACAAACGAGTCTACAATCGAGTCGAATCGAGTTTGGTCCGGTTTTGAATCACTCTGGTGGATTTGTACGTAACTAGCTTTCCATAGCCCTGGAACGTTGCCAGATCTCTCGGCTCCCGTCTGCTCCGCTCTTCGCCTGGTCTGACTAGGCCGACTTGGGAGGGAGGCAGAATCGTTCTACTACATAGAATCTAGTAAAGCAAATATAGTTTACAAGCCTCAGCCACTGATATTCTAATACCTAAGCTTTCATTCACAAAAGTAATCCGATATGTCTGACGGCTAGAGAGCCTGGACAGTTTTTGCCCTCTGTTCACTTAGGGTGGCATGAGTAGTTTGGTACATTGTTTTGTGCCGTGTTCCATTTTTAACCTAATATTGTACAGAATTCGACAATAATAAAACTAATAATTGATTAATGACATTAATGTAAGGAGTTTTCTGTTGTGTTAATAATGGCAAGGCAAAGCATTAGTTGGGTCATGTCTTTCAATATTTTGTTTTTTATTTTTCTATTCACCCAGGGTTACTCCTAATTCAATCGGTTACATGCTAAACGCGCACAGTGCTAAACGCGCACAACTGAAATTCCATAGAATTCTGTGCAAAACGCGCACAAGTTTTATTGAAGGGTCAAGAAAGGGCCTCGGCTACCTGAAAATCGGAAGTAGATTCGGAAGTATTATTAATCACTTTTAGATCATTACAGTGATCAATCAAATCATAAGTAACAACAAACTGTATACTTTGAATGGAAATTGTAACATAATTTTTTAAACAATATCAAATTATGATTTGATTGTGTGGAGTTTCATCCACATTAATATTATTATAATATTATATTCAGTAATATTATCAATATCATTGAGAAGCTGAAATGATCTTTGTAATCAAAACATTACAGATTTTCATTGAATGAATCATCACAAGATCAACAACAAGTGGTATTTTGAGCTACAGAGAAATTAAAAATCTCAAGATCATCCACCACAGACTAGACTACATATTTTTCTAGAATATATTCTGATGTTCTGGATTTTTCTATCATCCGTTCAATTTTAATAGGTTCTATTGAATAGTTTTATTAAATTAACTTTCGAATGTAGATAAAATTGATTGATTTTTAATTTATTCAGTGAATTATATTTCCATGTTTTAGCAAAACCCAGAATTCTTCTATTTAATGATTCCACTGTTACTGAAAAATCAAAGTAAAAAACAAAACAAACATTGCTATTTTGTTACTGGTACTAATACAGCTCAACTAGAAAATATTTCTTGGAGAGCTGATCAAGAGAAGAGGAAGAGTCTCCTAATTTCATGAGGTAATAAATTCAGTTCCATATCATAATATAGGCTCCCATTGTTTTGTAATATGAATTTGTATAATGAATTTTCTTCCGGTCGGTTCACTACCAGAGCGGCAGTTCCAGGTAGTGGAGACCCTTTTCTGACCATTTGATGAATCTTGTGCACGTTTAGTTTAAAAAATAGTTTCTGAGTGAGTAAAACCGGGGGCCATCACGTGTTTTTGGCGCCCAAGGCAAATATCTTAGATTTTGGAAAAATTAATTAAATTTGGAAAAATATCTAATATACAGGAAAATAAAATTGACTATTATAATTTGGAGAAGGCTTTTTTACAGACAACCATTTATTACCTCATATTCAAAACATATATAATATTTCCATAATATTCTTGTAATTTTCTAAGCCAATTCTTGGAAATACCAATATATAATAAAAATATATATATATAATAAACCTTTATTGCAGCAACTCCTGAGGTCGTCAGAAGCATTACAAATTGTCATATTTCATATCAAAATAATTTTGTCTCATAATAATAATAATTTCTCTGGCTGTGAGTAAAACACTACCAGAGGTGTTTATTCACAATAAATTTTTAAAAAATTAACATTTCAGAAAATAAATTGAAGTCTTAAATCTAAAGTATTGCAGTTCTGAATTTTGTGGTTCCCACTATATAAATATGTGTCGGGATTCCACTATTTTGTCTATTTCTTTATAAGCTATTAGAACATGCAAAGAAATATTACGATAGTTTTACAAAGTTACATGTTACTAATTCATTGAATATTAAATTGATAAGTATAACAATTAATAATAATATTTTTAGACTACATGCTACTAGTTAGTAATTTAGATAAATTAGTCCAGATTATTCAGACTTTTTTGTAGGCTACAGAAAAACAATTTATGACATTAATTGTTCGCTGTGATTAATTCCATTATCCAACAACCAAATTTTTGTTTTCCTTTTAAATGTATTAACTGGAATTATTTCTTTGATGTCTATTGGCAGTTTATTGAAAATTCTTGGTCCTAAATATGTGACTGATCTCTGAGCAAATGATGTTGTCATCCTAGGAATTGAAAAGTCTATGTTTCTTCTGCGAGTACCATGTGGGTGGTCCAAGTTGGCGAAGAATTGTGGGTTTTTCTTGATGAATGTAAGAACTCTGAGTAAGTAGATTTGTCTGATGCTTAGGATGCCATGCTCTGAGTATAAAAGTACTGATGGATAAAGAGGGTGCTTGAATCCTATTATCCTCAAAATGAGCTTTTGAACCTTGAAAAGCGGATTGATGTGACAAAAATTTTTTGCTCCCCAGGCCAATATGCCATACCTTATTATGGACTCAAACAATGCATAGTATACACATCTCAACATTTCTATTGTTAATAACTGTTTTAATTGGATAAATTTATACATTAATTTTCTGAGTTTTGCTACCTGATGTAAGATGTGTTTATCCCAACGAAGTAAGTCATCTATTATAACTCCTAAATATTTTAAATTATCTGTGCGTTCAATTGAAGGACAATTACAGTTTATACTATTCATTTCACAATGGTGAAGTTTGATTGTGTTTCTATAAGTTTTTTTGGAATCTGTCAGTGAAAACACTATAAATTTTGTTTTTGAAGCATTGAGAGTCAGAATGTTGTTGTGGAGCCAAGATGTAATTTTTTTCATTCCCAATTCTGCTGCATTGAAGACATCATCCCAGTTGGTGCCATGGAATATTATAGCCGTATCATCTGCAAACGCAATAACCTTGCCATTGACATCCATTGAGCATAAATCATTGGCAAAGATGAGATACAAAATGGGTCCAAGTACTGTTCCTTATGGTACTCCGAAATTTATTGGTAGGCCATCTTCTGAACTCAATTTTTTCCCTATCCTCACTCTCTGTATACGATTTTCCAGGTAGGACTTGAACCACTCCAACACTACACCCCTCACACCAATAGCCTGAAGTTTTTTTAGAAGAATGCCATGTGATACCGTATCAAATGCCTTTGCCAGATCTAAAAATACTGCAAGACATTTCCTTCCATTGTCCAAACCATCAATTACAGACCTTGTCAACTCGAAAATAGCATCATCTGTACTCCTGTTCTGCCGGAAGCCAAACTGATTAGGCGAAAAAAGATTTTTACTTTCTAGGTAACTTACTAAACGTTTACTGACTAATTTTTCGAGTATCTTGGATATATTACTGACTAATGCTATAGGCCTGTAGTTATTAAGATCAACTTTATCGCCTCCTTTATGTAAAGGTCTTATACAAATCTCTTTCATTAAATTGGGAAAGATGCCATTTGAAAGACTCTTATTGAATATGTCAGCCAGTGGTTTTGCAATATAATCTTTTACTGCTTTTACTTCATACAACATTGCTAGAACGTTAAAACAGATAAAAATACAAAATCACATTCAAAATTAGCCTACCTATCTATTGCGGTGTGTCATTTAAAGCTGTCTATAAATTGTCTACAAAGTCTCAAAGTTTCATAAAAATCCTCAAACCTATATAATAAATAATAATAGATTATTCATTAAAAAAAATTTCAGTCTATGCTTAAAAATTGGATATGGCAGATTATGACCCACTATTCGATTATGGTGGGGGGGGGGGGGGGGGTTACTATTCCTTACTTGAAAACCCCCAACATTTAATGTGGACCATGCAACATTAAAAATATTTTTCCTACAACTGCTTGTAAAATAGTTCTTTACGT
The DNA here is from genome assembly GCA_948455865.1 of Conomelus anceps. Lineage (NCBI taxonomy): Eukaryota > Metazoa > Arthropoda > Insecta > Hemiptera > Delphacidae > Conomelus > Conomelus anceps. The sequence goes on along the minus strand of OX418223.1, from coordinate 21,545,838 downwards.
ACTGAAAAATAATTGTAAAATGCCTCTTTACTGCTTCGCAAGCGGTAAAGTACTTTATGCTCGCCAGCTGTTTTCTTTACGCTTCTATTTTGATTTTGATGCCTTCTCATTGGTGGATCACGGAATCCATGAAATTCACATAACCTCAACAATGGCGAACGCTAACCAAATCCGCGCATGGTCTGTGATGTTACAAACTACAAGCTTTTATTGTGTTGGAATCCAGAACTGCAGTTTTAGGAGAAATATTGTATGCTTCTTTATCGTGAAGCTTCTTTATCGCTCTCGCAATAGTTTCTCGCCAATGTTTTGGCTCGAGTGATAAAGTCGCGCTTCACGCTCTTAATAAAAAAAAACTATTCGCTCATTAGTCAGTTAAAATTAGCTGACTATATAGCCAATTTTTTGTTAACCGATTTATTTTGAAAATTTATTATTTTTGCCTATTAAATTTAATTGTGTTGTAAGTATAAGTATAACGTTGTAAGTATAAGTATTACAGTTCCACGACAGTTTTTATTGAAAGTATCTTTGTTATCTATCAAAAAAGTATTATAATATAATTCCATTCACAATGTAAGCTCTCCAATAATATAATCATATTTTATGATTAAGATGCAGTATATGGAACAATCGCAAGAATTTCCTATGAAGAAAAATTTGTTTCCTTTGTTTGACACAAGAGCCCACTCAAATTTTGTTCACTCTTTTGATGGACAAAAATTGGTACAAAGCTGGAAGTTTTTTTAATCCACTCTAGGTATTCTAAGTTTGCAAAAGTTGAAATTGAAGAATACGGAATTCTACTTCGATTGATGTATATCAATATATCCGTTCAATTGTTCATTCACAATCAATTTTCAAAAATCAGGTATTCCTGGGCGCTCTATGTAAGGGTGACCGATTGGATTGGCCAGCAAAAAAGACTTGGTTCTCTGCTGTAAAAATCATTTCCCGTCTGTTCGGAACCCACCTAAAACTGTAGGTCCAACTCATCAATCACCATCATCCAATTCATTACCCACTCACAGGTATCAGACCTATGTGGGCTTCATCCTAATTATTAAATTTTTATTTTTATTATTGAATAATTATTCATTGCCTAATTTTTGTGTTAAATAATAGGGTATAACACAATTATAATATTGAGTATAATAATATACTCAATTGTAATATTTATACATATTTTTTTAGTATTTCATCTCATAATTTGTAGTAAATTTCTGTTTGTAGAGCAACTTCTTCAATTACAGTTCTACTACAGTTTTCATTGGAAGCCTCTTTATATATTATCTATCATAGAAGTCCTACAATATAATCCCATTCACTATGTAAATTATCCAATAAACTATAATGTAATCAAAAGAGTAAGGTACAATATATGGAACAATCGCAAAAAGAATAATTCGTTTCCTTCCTTCCAAAACAATTTGGCATATGTTTATTTGAGAGAAAAAGAATGAGGGAGAAAGAGAGTGAGAGAGCGGAAAGGAATGTGATAGTGCTACTGGAGACATGTCATTCAAAGCAATTATTTTCGATCGCATAATAATTATTCAAGACTGTAAACAAGATGCACCCGGCAGACAGAGCGAGTGCTGGTGTTGCGCGTGAGGGAGCATTGATAAGGGCGAGTAACGAACGAATATGGTTCAAACCGGCAACATAGCAAGTCCTTGCATATGTGTGAGTGAACGTGCTTGCACATTTGCATGAGGAAGTTGACTCTGTAAAACTGAAGAGAATCCAAGAAAACTTTGGGGCAACTTAGCTACCCAACGATTTAATTTGGATTTACAATAATCTCTCTATTACTAGAAGGGATATCAGAGATTTCAATGACATATTTTGTATTTCAATCGGAAATCTAGTTTTTCTGTAATTAAGGTTTCAAAAAAATGATTTTTTTTTTAAATGAAAATTTTGAAAAATTAAATACCTCATTACAAAAACAATACTTTGTTCCATTGATCCTGAAAATTACACTTTTCTATTCACAACCGTTCATGATACTGGTTGCCCCCAAAAATTAACTTTAAGTGCTCATATCTCAGAAAATAATTGATGAAATCTTTTTTATTTATTGCAAAAGACTACATTTCAGTAGCCTAATAATCTCCAGTCGAAGAGACTTTGAAAAAAAAAATATGACCAAAACCCTATTGCACAGCCTTAAGAGAAAATAATCTTCTACTTTACAACATACAATTCAGTAGATTTACAGTGTGGATCTCACTTACTTTGATACGTTTTAAGGTTAAAAGTTATGCAGAACATAAAAAAAGTTCCATTACCATAGACTTTTCACAGAATGGAAAACAAGGAAACAAGGAAAATAGTGTATTCAATAATGAACAAGAAACTATGAGTATAATAAATAAACGTAAGCTTCTCAACCAATTTTCAAGTTAGATTGAAGACCCAACTGTTTTATTTGTCTTGGTGGACATTACAGAAATAATAAAAGTTATAAATTTTTAATAACAGTAGTATTCCTATTGAACAATTCTAAATGGCAAAGTCTTTATTGACGGTAATTGAAAAATCATCGCTACAGTACAAAAATTTCAACAATACACTGGTATGTGATCATGAAAATGAATTGGAGTCCAAAATGCCACCTTAAAATGTAGGTCTATTTCAAACCTATACATTCATATCTATCTATAACTACTATCAATATCACCTTGAAACATTTTTTATTATTTCTAAGATTCTCAACTAATTGATAAATTTGTTTGTCACAGGCTCACAGTCACAGGAATCATTAGTCAGTGATAATCAAACTTCTTTTGGTCTAATTTCAGTAAGTGCTTCGTTTGGTATCGAGTTTAGAGTTATTGAACAGTTTATTAGACATTTCTTATTAAGTTATTGAGATGTTAGGTTCTTTTATTGATTTTCTTTTGTGTTAATTACTTTTTAGTATGTGCTGTGAGTTAATTGTGTGAATGAAGTTCCAGTGTTATTTTCAAGTGTTGCTGTCATTATTTTAGGGTTAGATAACAATAAGTAACATTTTAAATACATTATAAAAAGTTAAAAACTACATCAAAGCTATTAAATAAAATTATAATACGTTCTTCATATTAATTTCTGCAAATGAAGTAATTAATAGCACTTGATAACGCTTGTAGAATGAAAGTTGCCATCATGTCAAAAATCATAGTGGAAGTCACTAAAACAAAATGGCTGCCAAATTGATGATCAGTTATTTGGCGAAGAAAATCTTCCTTTTAGCGGTTTATCGTTCTCTACTGAATTTTGAGAGAAATTTCAACTTGTTCGCCCCCTATTAACATGGTTTTTGGGCTGTCGTATTACTATGAACGACAAACGTCAATTCCCAAACGTCTCTGCCCTTTTGTAGTAATCACACAACTCCACTTCAATACGAATTTACTTGATCAACAATCGTGAGAACAATAATTAACATTCTTCTGTGCCGACTCCGCGGAACGTCAAATTTCTCCTTGGCGCTCATGAATGCAACACAACATGACACGGTGTATTCTTCTCAAACAATAATAATTTATTGATTTCAAATGCTTGCATTCAGCTCTTAAACTGCTTGGCCCGCTGTCAAACGTTTCGCGTTTATTAAAAAGGTCATGACCTCGAATTATGAGTATGAAAAACGGACATAAACAATCTGCAATTCTGCTCGTCCTGAGACATATTTATTTATTTGGCAAACAAACTTAGATGAGAATTTAGAAGACACACTTTTATAGTGATGCGTTGTATTGGTCAGAACAAGTGGGCGTCTCTGGTCAGAGTTTAAAAAGGATGTGTTAGTAGTTTTCCCAGACAAGTTTATACGTTCAATGCGAACTATGAGATGCATCGTGGAAAAATTGCACATCTTGCTTCAATTGTTATACAAATTTTATTCGAATGAATGAATGAGGATATAGTACGCATGTCTTTGGTACTGAGCTTTTGTACCTGAAAAATCTGTATCAATAAATATTTAGGGTTTTAGCGTAATTCACCAAAAATTTGTATCAAAAATATTTAGGTTAACTTTTCAAGTGAATTCAACGACTTACAGTCAAATTTGACTGCAAGTCGTTGAATTCACTCGAAAAGTTAATATTAACAACGCAGTTCGTCAATGAACAAGAAATCCAGGAATTTAACTCAGCAAGACAAGCTACTATCCATGCCATTTGACTGCAAGTCGTTGAATTCACTTGAAAAGTTAATATTATAAAAAAATAATACATAAAAATAATTTATAACAACGCAGTTCGTCATGGAACAAGAAATCCAGGAAATATTTAGAGTTTTAGCGTGATTCACCAAGAAATGAATCATTGCTATTCTATTCAGATTATTGGGAATAATCTTATACTGTAGAATATTCATCCGGATATAGATATCAAGGATAGTATATACATCCTATATAATAAGGATGTGAAAAATAACTCTGTGACTGGTTTCTATTACGATCGTGAAGTCAGACTTGAGAATTTAGTTTGGAATAATATACATGCAGTACTTGCAGGCCTTCTATAGTTTGATATTATTATTCTATTCTATTCTATATTTGAATAATTTGAAATTCAAGTCTATAAAATAGGATGAGTCCTATATGATAATGACACTCCAGCTAGTGTTCCCTAGGGGTGATCCCAGCTGGGTTACAAATTGAGATTTTGATGAATTTTCTGCAATATTGCTCTTGTACCCCTCCCTCTTCGCTTGTATTGCTCTTGTATTCCTAGCTTCTTCCAGGAATTATTGTTCCGTATTGAATGGTGCGATAAAAGGCGGTTAAGACCGCCTAAGACGGAGACTGCTCCTGCTAGATTTCTTTACCTTCAAAAAATGTACTATCTTTAGAGAAAATAAGAAAAAATTTTATTTTATTACACTGAGCTAATTTCTATCAACGTTTTTGCTGAAACTTAACCTCGAATAAAAAATAAAAAAAAAATTAAAAAAAATTTTGAATCATTGGAAAAAAATGAATTTGATGAAAAATAAAGTTTTTATTGAACTACAGAAGTAAGGGAGTCCAAAGTTTAGAAATGAAATATTGTTCATGGAAACTTCCAACTTCGAGAATTTGCTAGTTATTTGGTGATAAAACTTCTACCTTCTACTTTGAGTGTCATCTTCCTTCTTCAATAAACTTGAACGATATAGCTCTAATTCCACAAAAAATATAGGATCACCCACAGCCAGTTCACACAAAGGTTCTTATCATTTTCATCCCAAAACCGTACAAGGAAATACTAGTTCCGCGATGTCACATGAAAGACGATTATCGCAGACCTAGAGCTTGAAAACACCATAAGTTTTAAAAATGCCAGTCATATCAATTTTATCGTTAAGAAAATTGAAGGAAGTATTTTGTTACTGTGCCTTGAAGCGCAAGCAATCCAATGCAATATTGTAGCTGGTCGCAAATAGAAGCAGTTCCAGTTTCCAGTTACGATATAAATTATTATATTGTTGCTGGCTGAACGCAAGTACTGTTGCAACAATAAAATAATGCATTAGACTCCATGTAGGGTGCATGGAGACGTGAAATACTGGCGAGAAATATCGTAAAATGTATAGACCACGATTCAGGTGACATCATACAAGCTACACATTAGTAAAACATTGTTCCATATAGCACCTTGCACTATCAACTAACCTCGCTGCACCTTCCCGTAAAGTTCTGGACTTATCTTTGCCATTGGCCGTACTCTCTAATCCATGAGATTCACTTTACAACTCGAAGTAGCTGTAAGCTATACTATTCTCCATTCATGGACTGTACGAGTACTATAGTTTTCAAAAACTGGACAATATAACTTCGTGAGCTGACTTGACTATTTTTTTGCTTCCTGAAATTCAATTTCTACAATTTTAATGCAAACTCACGATTACAGAAGTATATTGATGTATGCTGACATTAGACTGTCCCTTTTTATAACCTAGAGCAATCTTGTGTGTTAATATTACGTGAGTATGTGGAAGTCTCTCAGTTTTCAATGAATGGAATATTTATACCGACAGAAACTTTGCAAAATTCTCTGAAAACTCAGAACATGGAATCAAGGTGTGAGAAAACATCATGGAGGTAGCAATCTAACTAAACTTGAGAGTTCAAGTACATTCTTGGCTCTATACAGTACAAAACTGATTGCGAAGGAGGCGAATAGACATGAGTATTATAAAAGAGGGGTTCGTGGGAATGACCCGGAAACTTTTTGAAAAAAAAAATCCTTTTGAAGCCACACGGTAGATGTCTTTATCCATTTATCAGAGGAGAAATCAAGTATTTTGTCGATTGAGCAGCTAAAATCTACAATAATTATTTTGTGAATCGTAATATAAATCACTCAAGGAATAGTGGTATTATACAGACTGAATATATCAAATATTTATCATTCTTCCATAGCAGTCTTTCACTGTTCCTTAAAAGATGCAACTCCCGATCCCCAAAGAAAGGTTTGATACCTTGATGGTTTTGTGCAATATTTCAAAAATCAGAATTTGAACCTGAAGACTGCAGTATAGGTACATCCAATAGAAGTCTCAAAGTTTGAGGTATTGATGTTTCGAAATTCAATTTATTGAAGTCCTAAAGTTCAATAAATTGAGCATTATTAATGAAAAGAAGTGAAAGCTTTTACTTGTAGTTTTCGAAATAGATCACATATAATATGATTCTGCAAAGTATTTCCTTTAAAAAACTGCAAGGAAATGGTTCTCTTCTTTTTATTGACAATTCTCATTGATGTCTTGAGGTTCAACTTGTTGAAGTCATGAAGTACGGGATATTTAGGTCATAAGGTTCAGGATATTGAAGTCTTGAAGTCGAAGATACCAAACTGCGATAGGAAGAGAGAGTTCAATGTACTAGCAATATCACACACAGAGACAGTTCTGGTTATAAAAATACATGACTAGTTATCTAGGCGGCAGCAGCAGCATCCTTCTGGTTCAGGTCTGATGTGACATGTATCGCGTAGGCCAGGTCAACGAAAGGGTTTATAACGAAGAGACGCCTTTTCTATTTTCGTGAACGGAGATGTCAAGCCAAAAATTAATAGCATTCAGATGACTGGAGGCCGAACCACGTGCTCACCCATTTAAGTATGACACATGGAAAGACTCCATTAGAATTATTTGTGACAAAATTTATAGCGTTATAAAATCATAATAAACTTAGTTCTATCATATCACCAGCACTGGCTGAAGGACGATTGAAGTGACAAAACACATGAGCGTATTTCTCTAGACGAGTTTGGGGCGTGGTGATAATTATTTTTCAAAATTCTTTTGAGGAAGAGAAAGCTGCTGTAATAATTGATGAAGTCTCTTTTGATATTCCCTGTAGAAAGTTAAGGGAAACATTTTAAAGAAAAGAAAACCCTATTTTTTATGAATATGAATCATGAATTTAAAAAAATTATCTGCTATTAAATTTTTGATACCGTACTTACTTAATTTCCGACTTCGTTATTTCAAATTCTAATATTCATCTGCATAAAGTAAAAAAATAATAAAGATTGTAGAAAAAATTTGTTTTTCGATTCTAATCTCTCTTTCTAACATTCCCAAATTCGAACTTCAGTTCCATCATCCAATTTCCTTCTATATTTGTGACAAATATTTATGCTTTCATGATATTCTAAATACCTACACTCACCATGGAATCAATAATGGTTCCATTGAAAACCGTCATTTGATCATTAAATTGACTCAATAAGTGTCAGTTTTATTTCCATTTCATGATAGGTCTATGCCTAGAAAATGGGTTCTATTTTCAAGTATCTTGTGTGTGTTTATAAATATTTGTTTAATATAATATATATATTATAGTGAGGGGGGTAAAGTTTAAAATGTTTTCTTCCAATGGCAATCTCACACCCGTATTTAAGCGCAGGTGTGCCACAAATAACGAAAAATTTATTTTGGAGGGCAAGAAAAATAAATAAATTTAAGATTTAAACAATAATTAATTAGGCAGATTTTCGCAAGTTGACCAACAGCTGACTGATAACGCCGGTACAATCAAGCGTTTTGACAGACTAACCTCTAGTGGGAAGTAAACAATGTTTAGGTACCTCAGTTCTTTAGAAGACACTGAATGACTGAATACAAATATTACTTGGCAAACCCTATGCAAATGAAAATATTATAATGAGAATAATAATTGCGATTGAAATAAATACACATAACTTACAAAGAATTTTTTAATTTCTATCCCTCATCTCTTTGGATTTTTGCTTGTTGCTCGAAGGATTTGATAGAAAGTTGTTGAAGGATGAAAATAGAATATTTCAAGAAAAGTCTAAAGCTAGGAAAGGAACCGTAGAGTCAGAGGAGAGGAGAAAGGCAACATCGGAGAGAATGGGATATTATTGGCGAAAGCGCAAGAAACATCCACAAAAGAAGAAATTATGATGTTGAAGATCCGTCTTGTTTCCACTAATATGTAATAAAAACTTAAAAAAACACGACACACAGTGTACTGCGGGTCGTCTGATGATGCTCTTGACAACAGAGTGAAACGGCGTCACGCTATAACGTCAGGTAATATTTTATTAAAAGTTTTTTTAAAGTTATTATTGAAGAATAATTGATTCAACACACCCCAAAGTGAGTGATACAAGAAATAAAACAATAGAATTGATCAATCATGATCAATTCAACATCAATCAGTCGATAAATAAAATCAATCATTTAAAAATCATAACTTCCATGAAACTTTTAGGTAATCTGTTCGGAATAGAAGCTTGCAAATCAGAAGAGAATTCACTGCTTTCAGGGTGTACAACTGTACATCTCCAAGTATCCCTGCAATCGCGGCTCCTATATGTTGAATGAGTAAGCCTATGTTACTTAGCTACTCAGCTAAGTAGCACTAATACTTCTCGAAAAATAAGAGGCAAATTGGAAGGGGATATTTTACATCCACTCGAAATAAGGAATAAGACTTCAAAAAAGTCTGAGATAATTTCGGGTGGTGATTCGGGAATATAAAAATACAGAGAAAGGCTGGATGAAATAAATTTGCTAGTATAATTGGTTCAATAAATATTTTTTTCGGAGGATGAAGCCCACATGGGTCTGAGGGGTCTGAGACCTGTGCGTGGGTAATGAATGATAGTGATAGATGAGTTGGATCTACAGTTTTTAGGGAAGTACTGAACCACCGGGAAGTGATTTTACAGCAGAGAACAGAGTCTTTTTTGCTGCCCAATCCAATCGGTCACCTTTACAAAGAGCGCCCAGGAGTTTCGTAGCTTAGATTGATTCATGATAATCCTCAAACCTGAAACAACATGTCCATCAAAGTTTCACGGAAGACAACCAATTTTCAATTGCCCTTTCTGTATATCTCTTTACTCTGAAGGTCTGAAGCCATCTCTCAGCTTTTGATATGATGGGTAATAGCTCACAGGCGATGTTTTAAATCTGCAGCCAATAAGCGATATCTGGTGTGCAGCGATTGCAAGCGAACTTTAAGTGCACGGAGCCCTGTGCATCATGCATCATGCCACGACGACGTCTCATGCACTGGGCCATGCACTTTTTATGAGTTCTCATAGTAGCTCATACCGCCTTTTTTATGTTTTACCTACTACCTCCTCATCCTTCACCCCCTCCTCCTCATCACCATCTACTCTTCTTCTTATTTTTCATCCTGCTTCTCATCTGTGCTTACCTCGACTGGTTGGCTAGACGTCGCCTCCAAGTTTCCTGATCATTCCTCCACGTCGTTGGAGATATTTATTGTGCACGCTCCCACTCTCGGTACACGGGCGCATCTTTTACAGATTGCACACGGGAGATGATATGGCACGAGGATAGAGGATTCGCTAAGGAAACGATGATCTTGAGAAGGGTGTAGTGGTTGTGAGAAAGAAGCAATACATAGGGAGCAAGTTTGAGAGAGAATTGCGGAGATAGAGATGAAGTAGATTTGATGGAGGAAGGTGGAAGAAAATGAAAGAGCGCATGAAAAGAAAGAGAGTAGGCTTGATGGTAGAAGGAAGAAACATAATACGAAGTAATATAGCTCCAGAAAACAAAAGGAAGAGGAGAATGAGCATCAGAGGAAAACAAGCAAGAAGCATGATAAAAAATAATAAAAAGGAGAAGAATAAAATAGACGTAGAAAAGGAAGATGGAGGAGGAGGATGAGGAGAAGGAGGAGGAGGAGGAGGAGAAGGAGGTGGAGGAAGAGGGGAGAAGGAGGAGGAGGTTGAGGAGGAGGAGGAGGAGGTGGCGGAGGAGGAGAAAGAGGAGTAGGAGAAGGAGAAGGAGTAGGAGGAGGAGAAGGAGTAGGAGGAGGAGGAGGAGGAGGAGGTGGTGAAGGAGAAGGAGGAGAAGGAAGAGGAGAAGGAGCTGGAGGAGGAGGAGGAGGAGGAGGAGGAGGAGGAGGAGGAGGAGGAGGAGGAGGAGGAGGAGGAGGAGGAGGAGGAGGAGGAGGAGGAGGAGGAGGAGGAGGAGAATAAGAGAATAAATAGATAGAATAAGAAGACGGAGTAGGTAAAGAAGAAGGAGAGGAGGAAGAACGAGAAGAAGATGGAGGACATTCGCAAATAACTAAGCACATGTTGAACCCAAGTTTTTCCTTCTTCCTTCTTTCTAAGACTCAGTTCGAGACCACACAAAATAGTGGCGCTGAGAAATATAATAATAGTAAACTGATTTATTTGAGTATTGAGTGCTGCTCCGCTGCATCTTTTTCCTTGTCAGATGAGTAAACATACAGCCCCATACAGTTATTGACTACATATCTACTGTATATCGTAGTGAATAGTTCACTTGAAAATAAAAAGAATTTGCAAAACTGTAACACTACTCGACATACTGTGTCCCTGCACGACATAATGATGTATGCCTTCTATCAAATAGTTTATCCATTCGCCTTCTCTGTTGTGTGTTCATTGCGTTAGTTTTATTTTCATTTGTCTTTATTTTATTGTTCTGCAGAACATTTATCATGAACGATTTCTCATGCCATAATTCTTCCTTCAAGGAATATAAAATATCGTAGTAATTTAAATAGGTATTATTCATCGATGAATTTAACTGTTACATTCACTAACATTACTATTTTAGATCTGGAGAATGTGATAGGCCAGATCATTCCCATATTTTATATCCATAATTTAATCTAGCAAGTTGATCTAGTGTTTGCATTACAACTCCAATCCTAAGAAATTATGTTTTTTCCTCACTATGTAAATTAATAATTTGTAGCCTATTACTGTTTATAAATTATCAATAAATAATCTATAGCTTTTCCTTGTGAATGACAAATTTTTGTACTGCTATTTTTCTTTTATCTTCTAACAGTGGAACTAATAACAAACTTTGTCCTTGTAAATTAATAATTATTTCATACTCTAGATTTCTTGGCTGAATGTAGCAAATATGATAGGTGAAGCCTATGATAAGTCTAGTAGATTTAGTAGCTCAGATTTCTGCATGATATCAAAACTTTATAGTACCCGATCATATACTGTAATATGAATAATCCATATAATATACATAATTCATATACCGTATTGTAAAGCTGATATTCCCCTTCTCTTTTGGTACTGAACAGTATGAATTTGAAAGATAAAAAACTAGGGTATTTATAATGGATTTCATCACCAAATAGGAAATAGCCTCTTCGTGGGAGGTCCAAGAGTATCTGTTCGGAGTTTCGACGAGCTAAAACAGAAATGAAATCAAACACGTGTTCATCAAATATTAATTGGATCGTCGAAAGTACAGCCACTGGTAATCTTCCATCATTTCTGGAATTCATAGAATGAGACGATATTGGTACAAGTGAAGGCAGGTGATAGGATGTCATCAAGATGATTGAACTATTTCTTGAATTTTAGTAATGAAGTGTATCATTTCATCACTAGGATTCATTAGATTAGAGTAAATTGAGCTAGAACGTTAAGGTATACGCTCCTTCAATTTCAAAGTCTCAACTCATATCTCTTGTACGATACAAAATTGTAGGTGAATTACTGAATTAAATTCGTGCCTTACTGAAAGTATTGTAGAATCTGGAGGAAGTTTACGTTGTTGCAGTTTGCAGTAGTTATATAGTTCTCTCAAGATTAAAAAGACTAGAAGAAAACAACTGGTTTTTGATGATTGTTTTCCACTCATTACTTCCAATATCTCTGGCACGGAGAACATAATGGGAAGGCCGGCAGACCGGTACTGTATTTAATTAAGGTCCGGGTGAAATATAAGGTGTATAAGATGATTGTGAATAAGCACGGTGAAATGATTAAACAAAGGATCGTGTTCGGTTTACAAAAAAAATGAATCTTTCTTAGGGAAGTTTATTTTGCGACTTAAAGGTACTAAAAATTGAAACATGAGTCAAAGCTTTGTTTTCACTCACTGGTCAAAGGGAATTTTTATTGAGGCTGACTACCCTTTTAATATTATGAGAGATGAAAATAGATGTAGGCCTACATTAAATACTTACTGAAGGAAAGTAACACCAGTCTTAAGTGAATGAGCAATATTATAGAATACTTGCAAACATTTTCTGTTTGTCCGCTGGACATTCCTTCGGCTGATTTGAGAGCCCTGTTTGGCTTGCAATCCCTTGAGGCTTCTTGAAATTGAAAGATGCTTTTGTTTCTTTTCAAAATTTTCAATAACATAATCGTCTCCACAACTTCTTACTTTATGCAACATATATGTTTCTCAGGTGACACGACGGTGTAGTTTTAAATTGCAAATCACCCAATGCAATTCTGATAATCATTATAGTTCGCCAATCCACACAATTATGAGACATTTCAATCAGCATAATCCGCAACTCAATCTATTTTTTATGACCTTCCCTAAATTCAAAAAACATGTATGGAGCTTTGCTTATGGCCTTTGATACGTGGACCATAATTTTTATTTTTAGAAAAATTCCATTTCATATCATAATTCTATTTCATTTCATAATAATATTGGGTTTTCCTGTGGGCTCTCATATTTTTTTGTATAAATAAATGAATTTATCAAGTGGATACGATGGATTGAACAAAACTAGGAAACATATGAACAAAGATGAAAATTATAATTTTTTGGTGAAGACAATCTACTCTTGAGTTTTCTGGAATGTTATTTATTAACTTTTGAAGCTCTTTCTTACTGTATTTCAATTAGCTTAGTTGAAGAGCAGTGGCTGTATTATAGAACATTTCTGATAGCATAAGACTTGTCAAGACCAAGAAACTTCGTGATTATTGGATTGGATTGTAATGTCAAGTTATGAATACAAGAAGGAAGAAAAACAATAGTCTATGCTACTTGTTTTGTGAAAAACCACTTCCGGTGGTTCGGAACCCATCTAAAACTGCGGGCCGCTTAGCGCAGTTGGTTGGGGCGTCGCAACTTCAGCTTGCTGTCGTTTAGGCGGTCGTGGGTTCGAGTCCCGCTCCACCGTCAGGAATTTATGTGTAATCATTCACCTCATTACCCACGAACAAGTCTCGGACTCATGTGGGCATCATCAGCAAAAAAAACTGTAGGTCCAACTCATCAATTATTATCATCCAATTCATCACCCACGCACAGGTCTCAAACCTATGTGGGCTCCATCCTCCGAAGAAAACAAACATAATTTTCATTGATGACACGTGCTGCAAATTCACTCTTGTTTCTTCTTTCTACTAGAATGTCTTTCTCACTATTAGTCGGGGTTAGTTCTAGTGTTTTCAAGAATTTTCCAGAATGTTCCAGATTATGATACCAGCTTCCAGAATTTGCTGGAATACTCTCAAACACTATAATAAAGAGCAGTATTTGTAAACAGTAGTTCAGTTGTCATTCCAACGTAGATGTGATAAAGTGACAGAGGCAGACTTCATTTATAGTTTAATCATACGTAGTGCGGTTTGTAAGTTTTTGCGGTTTTGTTTACGTAGTGCGACAGACTGTGCTTTGTAAGTGTTCCATTTATTTATTGAGTGTTTAACTGTTTTTTAAACTTTTCTTTTTAAATCATTAAACAGTTTATAGTTATTTATTAAATTATTGATCGGCCTTCTGACAGTTAGTAATAATTAGTTTTTGTACAGTGATATTGAAGATTCATTATTAGCTGAACGTTATTAATCTGTTTGTTTCCTATTGGCTTGTGTGACATAACTGATTAGTGCGTGTTGTAAGTATCTGGTGTAAATAAAGTTCGAGTGTTAATTTCAAGTGTTGACAGCATTATTTTAGCTATAGAATCCCTAACAGTAATTTTTGCAATACGATACAATACGAGTACAATTAAGCTTCCAGTAGCCTTGTTGGTATCCGATACTACATATTTTATTGAATTTAGACTGATATAAAGGACTATTGCTCTCTTGTTGCAAGATTATCTCACAATTTAACTCGATTGCTTCAGTAGTATGCTCTTTTTGGCTGACAATGTCACTGCTCAATCGTTAATTAATTGCTAACGCTCAGAGTGAGAAAAAATCAATTTTTCCTACAAGTAACCTCATCTTAGTCTCCAGAAAACCTAATTTTCATTTTTAACTACTGAAATTTGGGTCCAAATATGATAATTCTCAATGAAATAACGCTAAATTCATCTCTAAAGTCATTACCCTATAAGATTTGGGTTAAATAGAGATAATATAACAAATTAATTAAAATTCTTGCCTTTCTACAAAGTGGGCTCCATAAAGTATTTGTCATGATCATGATCGAAACATATGCTGTATACTGCCCCTGTTAGTTCAATTTTCTTTCCTCAATCTAATCCTATGAAGTGGGAGCAAGACAGAAGAAGAAACAAGTTAGATATGAGGAAGAAGAGGAAGAAAGAGAAAAGGGATAGAGTGATAGAATCTAAAGAGAGATGGTGTGTGAGGAGCAGGAGGAAGAAAGATATGAGATAGTATGAAGAGACTGAGAAATAAAATGAAAAAGATAGAGTGACGGGGCAATGGAGAAACAATGGACAATAACTTTGATGATTTACGCCGAGGTGTTCGAGACTGCGACGATTACATTAGAGAAGAGTACTTTTTGATTCAACTTGCAACGGAATAATTCGTGGCTAAGCCACGGTTTATCCGGCCGTCGCTTATCCGGCTCCAGCTTCCAAGTCAGTTTATGCCATACATTACAATTGTTGTAGCCTGCCTCTGCCTCTGCTCTTCCCTAATAGGCAATAAACATTCAAAGAACACCGAATTTGAAATGCGAATACTGTGGCATAAATGTTGGTATAAATCACCGGCAACTCCCTTCAAGTGATAATTTAATAAGTCAGTTATTATGTCTCGAAATTTATGAAACATATCGGTATTTGAAATTATTTGTCTTCCACCGACCAAATATGAATCATCACAAAATAAGCTGCAATAGAAAGATGATGAGATGTTTTTGAGATAATCAATTCAGGGTGAACGAATTTTCATTCCTACAATATTCTAGACTCTACTCACAGAATTATTGTAATTATTTTGAAAATTGGGTTTTCATTGTTTATTCTATATTTCATTGACCGAACGAAGAGAGGTTCCTTTTTCAAGTCGACCTTTTTGCATTTGGCTGCCTGACTGTCTGTTAGTAACGCATTTAAGGCTGAATGCGTGAACCAAATTTAATGAAATTTTGCATGGATCTTCCTTCAAAGAATCGATGTATGTGTAAGGATTTTCAAAATTTGTTTGCATTCAGAAGATATTTTAAGCTATAGGAAATAAAACAAAGGCACTCAGGCCGTCTTCCATACGAAACATATGATTTTTAAAATGAGCTTCTTCATCGTATGCAATTAATTGGAATCAGATTACATGATAGCCTTCGGACCTTCTATTTATCTGGTTGAGTTTTCATATGAATTAAGTTATAACTCATAAGAATAACATATTTGCTATAGGGAAAAACAAATGATTTCTAATATTCTTATTTAGTATACAAGTTCTTAGTGAGTAATTATTATGCGAAATTGATCAACATTGTCCTATACATTCATGAGAAATCTGATATTATTTCAATCAGATGTCTTGAACAACATAAGTACAGATGATTGACTGGGTGAAAATAGGACCGCAGCCGTGGGGACGTGATAAGTTGCGTCTCCACTAACCGAACATGCTCGGCGAACAGTGTTTGCTGGAATTGTCTGATGTCGCCGAACATTGTTTGGTGTTGGTTTGGTGTGGACGCCTTCTCGAACATTATGATCGGTGGAAGTAGTGGAAAAATCCAGTTGTTGGTCGTCACTGTTCGCTCACAGACCGAACATTTCAATTGAACTCACGAACATGTTCGGTGACCCATATGTTTAATGTTTGTCCGTTTTTTGTATTCGCCAACAATGTTCTGCAGACATGTTCGGTTGGTGGAGACGCGGCTATATACAGATTGACGTTTTGTGTAATGCACACATGAAATAGGCTGCGCAAATTGAAACGAGGGTTAAATTCATGTCTGTGTTTCACAAAAACTTATCCTGCATCACATCACTACTTATCCCGGCCGGTAGAATGTGTTGTATGCTGAAATCGATTATCAATTCAATGTTATATTGTGGGTTGTGGGTTATATTGAGTTGTGCTATCCCAAAAAGGAATATTCACTCATAGTTTCCATAGCATTATACATTTTTTTAGCCTATATCTCTCTATTAATACTAGAAATAATAGCTGGAGACATCCATTTCTATTGTGACACTTTCAATGGATATAAAATGCATTTATTTAGATGTGAACCCCCTCGCATATATTTTTTTTCCAGTTGTGTCCTCCAAAATTCCTGAGGGGTTTGCCTAAGGCAAGGGTGTCTAATAAATTGTGTGTGTAAGATTTCTTTGAATTTGTTGATTATGTTTTTTAATTTTGAAATAATGATTATCATCAAGTACATTAAGTGCATTCCTCCCTTATTCTTATATAAGTGCATAAACACCCTTATTCTTGGGCCTGAGGTCTACTGTTCACAGAACTACTATAAGTGTGTTAGTGTATTAATCGACATGAGACATTTCAAATCACATAGGTAGGTCTATGCCATGTACTGGTTAATTTAAAAAAACTCTACAAACCATGATAATTCCGTTAAATTCATTTAAAAAAGCTATAAATCTGGTTTAACCATGTTGAAATTATTTTACTTACAACTCTAACAAGTGGTGTTGTGGTGTACATTGTTAAGGACTCGACAGGGCCTTATTGCAATCGTGCCGTTATCCCAGCACCCGTCCGTCCACTCGCCTTTGCCCTAGCACTTGAAAGGAAAATTCCTACTCTTTTAGCTTGTAACTTTACACTTGAAACAAGAAAGGTTGATTTAGGAATTAAGAGGTTAAATATAATAAAGTTATGATGAGAAATACTTCGACATTTTAGCAAATAGGTTAAATGAGTTACAAAAATCATAGCTTTTCACAGATAGTAACATCGAATGATAAAGAAAATTTGTTAGTGATGAAAATTTCTGCTAAGTTCAATTATTTGATTTCAATTCAGGTTTTCGTGTTGTAATCCTTTTTTAATTTTCAAATCGTAAAATTAAAAAAAAATTTTTGGGAGGATGATGCCCACATAGGTCTGAGACCTGTGCGAGGGTTATGAATTGGATGATGGTGATTGATGAATTGGACCTACAGTTTTAGATGGTTACCGAACCACCGGGAAATGATTTTACAGCAAGGAGGAACAAAACGTTATTTTTATCATATTGTATGAGCAGCCAATGCAAGGTTTGCTCAAATTAATTATCAAACTACAAAATACATTTTTTCAATAACTTTGCTGCCCATATGCATTTTTTCTTTTTTTTTGTAAATCGGAAAGCATACTTATGACATTTATGAAAATCATAGAGTGGTGCATAGGCCTTGAGTCCATCTGTTATTAATTATTTCAAGAAAATTTGTTGGGTCCTTGGATACTCCGTTGTAGGTTTATCGATTCATTGATTTTAGAGTTTCTGAGACTAAAACCGTCAAACGATTATTGATAGCATATATTTGTTGATATATTTTTAATCGACTTTGTAGAATTTCGTTAAATTTGAATAGAGTTGTAAATATAATTATTGTAAACGATTATTGATAACATAATATATTAATTGATAGCTTTTCAATCGATTCTGTAGAATTTCGTTGAATTTAAATGGAGTTGTAATTCCAGATCACTGGAAATCCATCCACATTTTCAACAGTAAAGTACAGTACAGAAGGCTAGCTCTGGTGTCTGAAGGTGCTCTGATAAAACGTAGAGTATAGACTAGATCACAACCTTGTTGAAATAATTTATTATTATTAACTGTTGAAATGGATTGAAATGGAATAATAATCTTTTCCGGCATCAACTAGAGATAGAGAAGTGTATTTGTATAATTATGGGATAGAGACTGAGGAGTTTACGTGTCATAGAGTTGAAACTAACTATCAAGCCGAAGCTTGATACTTTCGGAAGACTACTGCATTTAAACTAGTAGAATTCAATCGATTAATAATATCTTCGGACTTTAACTTGTTACAGTTTGAAGTAAAAAATCTCACCTTGGAACCAAGGTGGACCCTTACTTGCTCAATGTATCTATTCAATGAGGATGAATCATTCAATAAGAGTACATGAGAAATAATAGAATTAAATTGATTAATAATTTAATACAATACAGCAGCGATCATCTCACGAGTGAAAGGTATTAGTGGCTCTCAATGATAATAAGGTCCAACGTAGACAAGGTTACTTAATAAACATGTCGCTTGTGACATTAAAAAATTTTTAAACGACATTTGCACGACCTATTATCACAATGTTATAAAAGCTATGGCAAGATTTGAAAGGTGATTGAAAGTAGAGATTGCAATGAAGAATGTTGAAGGGTAATCCGTGAATGAAATTTCGGCCTTGAATGTTAATCTTCATTGACTACAATAAAATATAAGACTATTATAGATTTAATTTGCTCTTCATTATTATCTTATTGATTCAAGAGCTTATTCTGTGAATAGGCGTTGAGATGTTGGATACCCTGGTACTACTACAGACTTCGTAGTTAATGTTCATAGTCTGTGCTACTGCTAAGCATGAGTATTTTACGGTCTTCGTGTTACAAATAAGGGAAAAATGCAAGCACAACTGAGGCAGCCTCCAACCGGATAAGAGTCTGATAATATAATTACTGTATATATTATGATATGTGTACTGTATATATAATACGATATTATGGAGCTCTCCTCTCTGCGGCTGAAGTGATAAAAATACTTGAAGGAAGCCCCATCAACTGAATTCTTATAGGATATTGAATTTTTAAACTATACGATACGATATACCTAGTTCCTTTTTTCCGTCAAGAAATTAAAAAAACTTTCGATAAATTTGAAAATAGCAGAAGAGAACTTTAAAAATGCTTAATAAAATAGGAACAAAGTCTCACATCTACCGAAAATAATTTATTGTATCGTAAACTTTCTCTTGTGGATTCTCTTATTTTTCTTGATGAATTACAACAAAAATTCACCCTCCACAGAGGTGCACTACTGTCTGACTAGCTTCAATGAGACCCTTTCCTTCTGAAATAAAGGATTCCAGCCGAAGTCTTGGCATTTCAGCAAAAAACAGCTCTTCCCCTTGAACGCCTGGATTTGTCCTGAACAACAAATTCCTGCACTCTATAATGAGAAGAACTTTTAATTAGCCATTACCTTCTCAAACGCGGATTAATTTTATGCAAATGCGAACAATCGCCTGAGAAGTTGACCAATACTAAATTTGAACTAATTACCCAATAAAGTGTAGCTTGAGAATTGTTGGTTTTTCTCAGCAATGTACGCAAATGTGTTTGATTCGTAAAAAAATGTCTGTCTTCCTGTGATCGGAATATCTTATTCCTCCTATTAAGAGAGCTCTTCGTAGAAGGGACTAAAGGTTAAAAAAATGAAAATTTTGGGTTCTGATATCATATTATAGTTTATGATTTTCTCTTCAAAATTCTGATTGTATCTACTCTACGAGGAACGAAAACTTTTA
This sequence comes from Conomelus anceps, assembly GCA_948455865.1. Taxonomy (NCBI): domain Eukaryota; kingdom Metazoa; phylum Arthropoda; class Insecta; order Hemiptera; family Delphacidae; genus Conomelus; species Conomelus anceps. Next base: position 21,525,868 of record OX418223.1, on the reverse strand, counting down.
TATATTTTTTCCGTGAACACATGTAACTTTCGCGATATTCTTCTGTTGTTTTGCTAAAAATATTCACCTCTATTTTTACCACTCATCTTACTCATTTTCATGTCTTTTTTCGTAGTTGATCAATAAAACTGATTACTCCTTCTTTTATTCTCTTCTACCTTAATTGTTAATTGTCACCTGTGTTCTTGTTATTGGAAACAAACAAACATCACCTTCAATACAAAATTATTGTGAAATGTATTGATGAGAAGTTTGGAGAATTTTGTACACCTAGTGATCTATTATCCAGTATTTTTAGTCTTGCTCTTCACTATTCAGTGTTATTTATATTACCAATAATAATGGGTCGCGTGAAACGAGTTTTTAAAAACGAAAATTTGGATTTGATTACAAGGGTAGACCGACTACTGACAACAGAAACATTTTGTCTGGAACCTTATCCAATGTAAATGATGTCCCACCTGCTTCTACTTCTCATGACAATAAGGCAGAAGAGAAGTTTATCCTGGAGAAGACTAGAGGAGACCTAACCTAACCTAACCTAACTTGTTCATTTAAAAGGGGTGCCTGAGGTACTCCCCGGAGTTTGTTTTGAAAATGAGTCTATGATTTCCAAAAAGTCTTATTCCTAAAATGATACTGACATCTACATCAATTCTCACATCAATTGGTGAAGAGCGAGAATTCCAAAAAAATATATCCATTAGAAATGAATATACTTAAGAAGATGTTCCAAATTAAAGCCTCATCCATCCATTGCATGTTCCAAAGTAATATCTAATGAGTAATAAATCTATTGTCATTAATTGACATTCTATCTGGTGATTCCGTAAAATATTTTTGAATGTCGTCACGTTATACACGGTTTCAATCAACTTTAACACCGCCCCGCCACCACCACCCAAACTTTTTTTAGAACCCCGCCCCAAGAATTTCAATTACGCAGTCTGCGTCATAGCCCCCCTCTGTCTAATTCAGCAAAACAAGTCTTCTTCCTCAAAATTCTAACGGCGATCATGCAAAGCTGTTTCAAAGAGAGTCTTCTTCTTTTTATGAGCTCCAGGAACTAATTTCCGAGACGTTTTACAATTAAAATTAAATTAATTCACAATAGAACCGCTTGGAATAGTCATGCTAAATTTTATATGTTTATTTAGATTTTTCATGTTTATATCTTAGCTTTGTAAGTTTGCAAGCTTGCTTCAACATAACCTATAACGTTATTCATTTCATAAGAAGGTATTGTGTTAAAAACGTGTTTTTTTTTTAGTTTTTTTTTAGATTACGTCTTGGAGACTCCAGTTAAGGAGTATAAGACAAGTCAGATTAACATTAGTCATATACACTAGATACAATAATTAATTACTATATCAATTAGTTGAGGTGAGGCTTAATTTTGATGTGAAAGGAACTCTTGTACACTATAAAAAGCTTTATCAACTAAATATTTTTTCAATTGTTTTTTAAATATTTCTATATTTTCAAGACTCTTTAAAAACTGCGGTAGCTTATTGTAGAATTTCCTACCAACATAACTAGGTTTTTGTTTGAATAAGCTACTATTGTGACTCACCAAGTGATAATCTCCTCGGCTTCTTGTATTATAATCATGTACGTCAAGATTTTGGTTAATATCATTCGTTTTTACATATAAAGTAGCTTCATACACATATAAGCAGGGTACAGTTAGGAGACCAAGTCTCTTGAACAACGGCCTACATGAATCCAATCTATTTACTCTTTCTATACACCTAACTGCTTTCTTTTGGATCTTGAACACCCTATCAAGATTTTGTTTTGATGAATTACCCCATACTAAGATAGCATACCTAATATGTGACAGTAAGAGCCCATGGTAAGCTGTAAAAAGTAACTTTTTGTCATTCAATCTAGCAAGCTGTCGCAGGACAAATACCCCAGATGAAATTTTACAACATATTTTCTCAATGTATGGTGCCCAGGTCAATCTTCTATCCAACAAAACTCCTAGAAATGCAATGTTTTCTTCATGGTCTAGTTGATTATCATTTACAAACACGTTTATAGCCCTATCTTCATTTGAACTATGTTTGTTTTTGAATTGAAGGTATTGGCATTTTTTACTATTTATTGTTAATTTCAACTGATTTAAGAATTGGACAATGGACTGCACACCTATATGGGCACTTATGTCTAAATTATCTAGAATGGAATTGCTGAAAATGAGTTACGTCAAGTTTGCCATAGAAAACTAATTGTTGCTTTTACATTGCTGTCTCGTTCTCTCACTTTTCTACAACTTTGAAAACTCTCCATCATTTTCTTCTACTTTTCCTTTTTCACTGTTTTTATCATTTCCCTTCTTTCCACTTTTTCTTTTTCTCGCCTTCTTTTTCTTCGCCTGTTTCTCCTTCTCCCTTTTCTGTTTCTATGTTCGGGGGGGAGGGATTTCCCTTACTCCCCCCTCTGGATTCGCTCCTGAGACTAACACAAATTAATGTTGGCAACAAAAATTAATAAATGAATGTTAGATAGGGATCCTCAGTCTCCTTGTTCAATGTGAGTGAACAATGCAAAATCTACATTATTATCAGCAGCTCAAGTCTGTCTCTTATGTGATATCCCAATTTTCGCAATAAAATAACACAGGGGAATGGGTTTACAACTTAAATTGCACAAAAACAAATTTTCAATTCCCAACCGATTCCTAAACATTCAAAAAAATAATCTTCGGAAAGAACAAATTGAATAACCATAAATTGCAATTCTATTTGAAATATTTTGGTTCTAGCTATTTTTGATATGAAAAATTGCCATCTTTTTGTAGCACAGCTCTCTATTACTCCAAATTTGATTGCAGACTATTCTAGTTCCTAATTGTTATAAGTCTATGAGGATAAGCTCAATATTATTTAATTCTTATAAACTATTTCTGTAATGAAAAGTAACAAATAAAATAGCAATTAGCGCTTCCCTGTTAAAAATAACACTTCACTTTATAACAAATAATGGTTTATTAGTTCAACACTTCCAAAAAAAATTAGTAGCCTATACCTAGCTTAGAAAAGTGTCCGTAAATTGTGAATTGAAATAGGTTAAATGTTCAATTTGACAACGTCTTCAGGTAATATTTCACAATAAAGAGATAACAGAAAAAAATATTCTTGAAAAGTGATGATTGAAAAATATCGGTTGTCAGAATCATGTGCTGGAGAGTAAAAATAGACATAGAACATGTCATCGTAATCTTCCATAGCTCACCTTTGAATCAGCGCTTGAAAGACGTCTATCCACCATCCATCATAATAAGTTATGCAACTGGCCTTATTCCAATATTGTTGGTGAGGTAGCCGAGAGTTATTAGAAGAATGATCATTATGGTGGCCTTGAACTAGACCCTGCTTCAATAGTAATGAGCAGTGTTTCAATTCTCACACTGCGCTGGGAAAATCATTGCACATTGATAATAACTATGCAATACAAATTGGTCAATTGTAAGTGCACTTTTGCACTGTCACTGTACACAATCCAAAGTGCAGCTCATACTTGACGAGTGATCTATGTTCTGTTTCGCTGTTCGTAATTAGCTGTTATTGCCATTGCCATACCAGGAAATTGTAGATTTCTATTACCTGTCCTCTAATTTTCTATCACTCATCAAGAAAATCACTCCGTATGAAAAATTATCTGACTAATCATCAACGTAGCCTATTAAACCTATGGAAAATATAGCGTATTGAACTATTCGCTAATCAAGATTTGATGAGAAAAAGAAATCGGGGGAATGGAAAAATTGTAAGGAGAATTTTTTTTGATGGAATCTGGTCGTGGAATGACTTCATGGTGATTTATTTTTGTTCGTCAATACAAGTAACATAATTTGAGAATTATGTTCTTGAGTTTGCTTCTCCCCGGAATTTCGTAATAAAATTTCAAACTACCGTTGAAATCTCAATTCAACAATGTACTATCATCAACAATACAATAATTCAAATATTGGAAAAAGATTTTTGTTTTCCAGGTCGATAAGCAGCTGAGATGCTGAAATTTGCGAGGTTTCAAACTATTTTATCTTATCTTTGAAATTTCCAACAGACAACAAGCTGTTCAGCCAGATATTGAACTACAGTAAAACCTGTCTAAGACGGACCCCTTGTAAGACGGAAACCTGCCAAAACGGAATTTTTTCAGTCCGGTGGAGTTCCGCCTTACACAAATTGTTTTACTATTACTAAATTTCAACCTGAGTCAAAAACTTGGTATGCTATATTTTCTCTTTTGACAATTTTCTAATTCAATCCATCAATGAATTGAATATAGTGAAAATATGTGATAAAACGATATCATTTTATTCGGCCTGATTAAATAAAAATGAAAGAGATTTTGCATGCGATTTTTATTGTTCAATACCGTTCATCCGAATTTTCTGAAGAACATTTCCCATGAGTGTAGTGAGCTATCAGGAATAAGCGTGAAATATGCCACCACAATGATTTTTTGATTGGAAGAAATCTCAAGAAACATTCAAGATGTATGGGAAAAGAGCACACAAAAAGAATGCGGAAGGAAATAGACTTTTTGACACGCATAATTAATGTAAACAAATGCATGAGGGTTTGCTGGACGAATATTCTTTTTTCGAGACACTGGCGAGATCCCATACTGGGCTCATCCCATGGGGTCTCCCATTTACAAAGCCAGATTATCAGTGAAGATTGTTTTCGTCTCTAACATCCGTTAACAGAGTTCTTCACGCCTTTCTGGGTAATGACTGTGAGTATCGCTGGTGTGGAAGAACAGTTTTTCTATCAATGTTGGGTGATGAAATTTTTAGCAGACTAACAACTATTCTTATGGATTATCCATTCAACATGACATTCTCCCATATTCCATACATTACTGTAGATTTATCGAGTTTTTGGATTGATTAGTAGATAAGATCCAGAGATACAATGGAATACATTTGAAATTATTCCTCAGTGATGAATTAGTAATAATATTGGAAACTTCAGTAATTGGGATTGCTATTAAAACCACAATTTAAACCTGAACTCATCATCGTCAAAAGTATTCAAATTTGAATAGGCTAATACCTCATTATGAATAATAGAACGAAGTTGTCACAACCACATTTATTAAAAATAGTGAGATACCAGTTTCGGTTGTTATACCATTATCAATCTCAAACAAAAACTCAGTCAAACAAACTGAGGTATAAAAACCGAACCTAGTATCTTACTATTTTTAATAAATGTGGTTGTGACAACTTCATCTTATTATTCATTATGAATATCTCCCACAATATCACCTTCACCACTACAAAGAAAGTAAAACCTAATTTGCTAACATCTGTTGTCTTTTGTGGAATCAGTATTCAAGCGAATAAATTATTATTAATCAACTAGGTGATGCTAATATCAAGCCCATAGAATGAAGACAACATCAAAGAGAATGAAGGAAGCGTAATTAAAAAGCATGTACGAGAAAATGATTGATTCTGCTACCTCAAGAAAGGTGATTTGAAATAAATTAAATTGATAACAGACACTTTTTGTTTACTTCCCTTGTTCTTCCCCTTCCCTTGCGGTCATCCAGAATGTTCCAGAACAAAATCATCTGTGCAAATAGATCTGTGTAGATAAATCTCGAAAGTAAAAGAATTCTCTAGTGTTTCCTGGAATGACACAAAAACTTATATAAGCGGATGCACTTGTAAACAGTCAGTTATTGCTCAAAATTCGTTTACGTTTGTTCGTTACAAGTGGCAGTTTCCAGTGAGAGCTGTTACAGACCGTATTTCCAGTGACTGTGAATACATCCAGTGTGATACGAACGTTTAATGTGTTAAAGTGATAAACGCAGTGTATTATTCAGACTTTCTTTACAGTTTATTCAGTGACAGACTGTGCTTCGTAAGTGTTCATTTCTTTATTGAGCGTTTAACTGGTTTTATGGACGTTTATATTCAGTAATTGAATAGATTATGGAACAGTTATTTATTAAATTATTGATCAGTGAAATAGCAGATTCATTATCAGCTGAAAGTTAGAAGCTTTATTATCACTTACCCAGTGGTTCGGAACCCACCTAAAATAGTAGGTCCACCATGTTCCCCGTAACATATGGCACAAACGGCGAGGTGGAACTACCCGTAAGGGTCTACCCACCATTAAAAGCCATACGCTTATAATTAGCTGAAAGTTATTAATATATTTGTTTTTCTTGTTATTGATTTTTCTTGAGTGACATAACTGATTAGTGCATTTTGTAAGTAATTTGTGTAAATTAAGTTCAAGTGTTAATTTTAAACGTTGCCAGCATTATTTTACAGATAGAACCCGTAATAATATTTTTGTCAATTATTGCGAGATTGAAAGTAAAAGAAGATTATATTCCAAAATATAGAGCATGTCTAGATTAGTTCTACTGCTCTCTTTAGCAACTGATAGTCGATCTAGGCTATGATACCTTATTCTAATCTGAGGCCCAGTACTGCAGAGTTTAAAAAAATACAAGAGGCGGGTTTTTTAGAATACGCCTTGAAGCCAAAGCCACCTTGATCTGCGAGCCGCTCTACACGTCAGTATCTATTATTGATTTCCATTTCGTCTGAGTGGTTACCCATCTATTGGATAACCAGCTCGTTTTTACTCCTATCAACACTCTTTCGTTATTCATTATCCAATACGCAAATTGATGTATAAGTTGTAATATTCTATTTAGTTCAGCCAGCACACCCCACAATAAAAATTTTGTATTAAAGTAATTATTTTTATTTTCTATTTAAAGTATTTAATACTTTACTTTAACCCATTTTCCGAGAGCACAAACACGACCTGTCTTTAAAAATATTCGACTAAGTTATTATTTACAATGAATGTCTAATAATTGAATTTGATTGCCCACTCTTCATGAATAATTATATTCTACTGACAACATATTTCAGCAGTAAATAGCAAAATCTTCAAGGAAAAGGATGTTAGATCCACGCAAACATGTCTAGAAGGAGGACATAGAACTTCTCACTTCTAATTTAAGAACATGAAGTGTATGTTGGGTACACTATAATTATTCAAAATCAACAATAAGTTCATTGTTCAAAAATATATTGTTGCACTGTATAAAAGTTTATAATTTTCCAACAAACTACCAATGGAAGACAAAAGGAAAATATGGTAAGAGGCAGAAAGCCAGAATGCCTCGATAAAACTTGGTACTGTAACCCGGTGTATGTGCACGTGCACTTTCCAAGCATTTGCTTATCAAGCATCATACACTTGCTGCGGGTTCATAGAGTATTGATGAGTGGGAATTCTTGGGAGCCAATCAGTACAAGAGACGCTTGTCGAGTTGTTTAAAATGAACGAAACAACTAAAAGTACTTTTTAAAAGCTATCACCTGTCAAAGTAGCAGGCAAAAGCAATACTTCGGCTTGAGGAAAAGGTAGAATTAATTTGTACGCCGGATGGAAATAAATCATACAAAGAATGATTGTATGTGAGCATGGATCAGAGTTCAGGCGGGTCATTGGCGTTCATCTTTTGATTAATGCGTCCAATCCAGCTTCTTGGGTAGGGGAGGGGAGAGTTTTGTTGGCGGGGGAGGGGGAGAAGAGTAAGGAGCACACGATATTGATGATGAGGTAAATACATGCACGTACAGCCTGTCGTGACGCTACAGATGAAAATTAAGAAGGGACTCTTGCTCACGCCATATTGGGTCTCAGTCTTATGAGATTGATGTTGAAAGAAATTTCATAATTTGATCTTCACTTTAATTAGCAACTGACTTTTACAAATAGATATGAACGAGGCACCTGCTTCTCGAAAATAAGGCACGTATATTTTCATATTTTTATAAATTATTATGCCATTCGCAATATGTGCCTGTAAATTGAGTAAAATTCAAGTTAGAAATAATGAAATTGTCATTGCAGGAAATGTGGAATTTATTGGTGTATTTTAATACACAAATTATATCCATGCTTTTTTAGTCGGATGAGTCTTGAGACATATGTGTGGGTGATGAGGTGGGTTAGTGAATGATGAAATTATTCATGACTGAACGAGATTCGAACTCGAGACTGCAGGAATACGAAGCCAGCCATAGTCTTATCTAATCAGAGGCAAGCGACTCAACTAACTGCTCCACTAGAACCATTTCCTTGACAAAGTCCATTCCATGGAATAATTATTGTTCCAAAAATTCCACTGTAAAAATTGGTCATCATTATTAAGCATCCCGGCTGCCTAAAAATATTCGTTTCGCCACATCAGACATCATAACTTACTCAGGTATGTCCCAAAAATTATGATAGAGAACCTAAGCCACATGATATTATCATTTACTATTATATTGTTACAACAAAACAATGCAAGTGACATGCAAGTCACACAAGTGACATCTAGATTGGTAGTACGGAGTACGGCAGCAGCAGTAGTGTAAACAGAGTGTTTTTCTCTGGTAGGATTCTGACTGACTGCTACTCCTTGGGTTCGATTATACTGCCTTATAATTCACCTCATTTTCTATGCACAAACATTAGAATCATCGGTAAACAAAAATGTTTTCGAGAATGATGTTCATATAGCCCACAATAATTATTATTTTTCCTACAGTGACCCGAAAAAGTGCCTATTTTTGCACTAACTGTAGCACGCAAAATAGTCTATTCCTGCACCAGTGCGGGAAAGTAAACTCCAGTGCAGGAAAGTACTTTTCCGCACTCCAAATTTGCAACCTAACAACACAAAATAGTGAGCATGTAATACGCAGGTTCCCTATTCTGCATTCAAAAATAGGTTGGCTACTCTGCTTCAGCTGTGAATAGTTGTTGTAGTTGTTGTTGATGAAATCGATGTGATTCGAAGATAGGTTATGTGAGAAATTTTCAGGTTATGTATGCCCTGTTTTGTTCTGTTTGAATTACTTTATACATTACTGTAGGAAAAATTTAATGTGTAATTCGAGCGCAAAGTATTGTTTCTGCACTCGAGAAACGTTTTTCACTCGCCTTTGGCTCGTGAAAAAACTGTTTCTCTCGATGCAGAAAAATGGTATTTTGCACTCTAGTTACACAAAATATTTTGCACACACATAAATTTAATGTTTATTTAAAATAATTGCCACATTGTACACAAAATTTAAGAAAATTAACGATCAATAAGATAAATCTCATTGTCAGGACAAGGCCATCATAACGATGTGACCAACGCGGAAGAATCTGAAGGAATTGGACATCATGAAAACATTTTTTCAACTTATTGTGACTGCCACACCGGTCCATCTCTTTCTACGTGTATAACTGTACGTCGTAAGATGAACCCAATTGTGCCTGCACTTCAGGACTAAGATTACCTCTCGTAGTCTTTCTGTTCCTACTTGGCAGAATGCCTTCCTGCTGGACATTCCTTGTAGTTATTCTCACCTCTTCTGTTGTGTATGATCCGCTATTCACCCGTTTCCAACACATCGCAATTATTCTTCTACTTTAAACCACTATTCGTTTATCTTCGGGCCAAATTACTTTGACGAATTCTTTCACTTCTTTTATCCAATGTCGATGGGTAGATAGGCACCCCGCCTGTGTTTACTGAAAAACTACAGGCATTGGTCTTGATCACAAATAAAAGCAATTGAGCATTGTGTCACACGTGTCAGTCACAGATGAGCACTCAATAACAACGATTTTTGTGTGTAGAACATTACACGAAACACCGAGGTATAGAGTTTCGGATTTCAAATCTAGTTTTTCTTATGCTGTCAACGTTTCTAAATTACTGAATTCTACTATATTAGTGCAGTAAATCTGAAAAATCATTCGTTTTATATAGATGTAGAGTTAAACTGCGTCTATACTATGCTTTTTTGGTTTTTGGCTTAGATCGCTCAGGCTTATACACAGCTAAATATTCGTAGGCTTCCGTCTATAATACAGTGACTTTATTATAGTGTGTACATTATTTGAGGCTTCTCTGGAAGCATTTGTTCAAAACAATAAAGAAGTGCCGGTTAACAACAATAGTACCAATTTATTGTGCATGCAAAAATAATCAGAAATTTGATTGACTCCGTAGTCAGAATGTGACAAAATTAATAAATCTCTTTTGTGATATTCAGATTTAAAATAGTTCTTTGATTGTTCTTTATATTTTTGAATAATCATGAATTTAATTTCCATGTTGGAGGAATCAGACCTAAGTGTTACTTTTATTTGAACAGTTTGTACAAGACTCTACATGAAACGTACTTGTCACACACACTGGCTTGGGGATCTCTGATGGGTCCACATTTATTTTCTACCTGTAGTGTACAAGGCAACAGGTTGTTGGGTTGTGGGAGAGTACAGCTATTGTTCCTAGATCTATGAATGCCCATTGTTGGTGATCAGTATGAGAACTGGACCCAAAGGTGATTTACCATCTAAAGAGAACATGATTCAGAGTGACAAAATCTCAATAAATTGACAATGCTTGAGAGTTGATTCTCTATTAGTGAAGATTGTGAGCGATTCATGATTTGCTTTCAAATCAACAAAGAAGTGCCGAGATGTGGGTATTGAATATGTGTAGATTATTTTGTCTTTATATGCCCTACTTCAGGAATTTACAGAGAGTATCTCTGTAACTGAATTGGAACAAAATATGAAAGAATTTATGACAAATACAATTTTAACAGTGACATACATATTGTATGAGAAATATTCTGAAAATAAAATGAATAATTTGAATTTTAGGAATTAGGGATACTGAATGGAAATAAAATTATTGAGAGCTGTCATGGTCACTCTTTATAAGGGGTAATTTCTAGAGGGCGTCAAAAATTTTGGGTTTTAAAATAATATTGATTTTTGCAGTTCCTATCATCAATGAAAGATTTAGCTGTAGAAATGGAGTCGAAACTGCTCTTGAACCTTTTTCGAAAATATCATTCCCTTTTGATATTTTTATTTATTTATCACATCTTACTTAGCCAGGTCTTGTAAGACTACTAGACACTAATAAATATAAACAAAAAGATAAATTACATTACATTAAAAGTAATTATAATTGAAATAAATGATAAACTTCTTTGAGTCAGAAGTTTTGGGTGAGTGAGGCCTACTGTTCCCAGAGCTACTAGTTTTTGATAATGTGATTCTAGCTACTTGTCAACAACACTTATGTTTCAACTAATCAGACTCTGGTATAAGGGATTTCCATTCAGTACCCCTAATTTCTATAATTCAATTTATTCATTCTATTTTCATAATATTTCTCATACAATATATATGTCATTGTTTGTTTTTCTGTAGCTAGTTATATTCTCAAATGCAACATGTAGATTCAGCTATCTTGTCACTCGCAAATCGCGAATTCTATCAGTACTCATGTTTCCCTCACCACAAAATAACCAATAGGAGACACGAAACTCTTCACTGAAAGACGAGAAGTAGGCGCGTACATTACTGTTTGATGGTGGACGAGAGGATTTCAATTAATGTTAAGATCGTGGAGACAGTTAATTCGCTCGAAGACGACGTGTGACTTTTTCCTGTCGCGCGACTCGTCTTTTTATCGCCGGTATCGTAGTCGCTGATCAGTAAGCCGCAGGGAACTTCATAGTATTCCTCCGCATTCCTGATCGCCTTGATTGGAATCGCGAGCCTCTGTCTACTAACGCTTTTCACGTTCGGTTCGACTGCGTCCTTCATTACTTCCACTTACTATGTTAATTTATAGCGCTGACTGCGATCTGATGCGACCGACATGCGATGCACGACATACGCCATGCCGCCCGTCGTTGTCGCATGCTGTGCCTGGATGCTGCTGAACCTATCACCCACCGCTTCTCATGTCCCTACATGCTCTCATCATCGGTTCTGTTTCACAACTTCGTTCTCAGCCTGCGTTACTTACGGTCTCATACTCTATTTTTGATACGGTCTGGATGGATGGAGTTGGTATATTGCTTGCCAAACACATGGGATAATGGGGGAGGTATAAAATTTATTCCTGGATTTCTTGTTCCATGACGAACTGCGTGTTAATATTAACTTTTCATGTGAAATTTAACGACATGCAGTCAAATATATTTGACTGCATGTCGTTAAATTTCACATGAAAAGTTAATAAAATTTATCCTTAAGAAAATCTTTATACTATTAGTCTGTCTACTAACCGACTAACCTTATTGCTTTTCATCCAAACTTCACTGTTTCATGTAAATGCATCATTTAAATTCTCATAACTACACTTCATATCATTTATCCAATATAAATTTATCATATAATTAGACGAAATTGTCACAATCACATTTATTAAAAAATATTGAGAAACTAGTTTCGGTTGTTATACCATTATCAATCTCAATCAAACTAAAACTAAAGTACAGAGAAGCTTAACAAAATACTGAACATGGAATGATACTATTGGCTAAGCGAAAAAGAGGCTGACCTTTATCGAAGGTTGTGATTGGCTGACAATTCACGCTCCCTGTTGGGAGGAGTAGCAAGCAAAAATACGAGTCAAATCAATAACTAAAAACTGTGAACATCTAGAAAGCAACAAGGAAGAAAAATGCGTAATAAAGCTAGAATTGAATCAAATTAAAACTCAAAAATAAAATATTAGAAGCTCACTCAAATGCAGTCAATCACACGAAAGAACTGTTTTTCAAATGTAGGCTAGAATTATGATGAAACCAAGTTAGTAGTATTGAATTGGTTAAAATAAATTTGGTCATTTAAACTAGTACCTTTATACAACGTTAGGAAAGCAGTTATTGAATTTCAAAAAATAATGAATCTATTCATGCCTAATCAGAATTGTTGCATAATAAAGCTATTTATTATGATGCTTACTGTCATGGGAATCAGTTTTAATTAGAGCAATCAGAACTTAGATTTCGAAGTGCAGTTTGAATTTGTTGTTGTCAACAATGGAACATTGTCAACAATGAAACATTTTAAATTATTTTATTTCGAGTAAGTTACCCAAGTATTGGATAATGAAAATTTAAAAAAAGTGATTTTTTTTACATAATATCTGTTATCTTCTATAAATTATACTTGACTAATCAAGACTAATCAATACCGGTGGTTCGTAACCCACCTAAAACTGTAGGTCCAACTCATCAATCACCATCATCCAACTCATTACCCACGCACAGGTCTCAGACCTATGTGGGCTTCATCCTCAAAAAAGAAATCAACCAAACTTGTTCTACCTCTGTTTAAATTTCAAATTTCAAATTTCAATTTTCTGTAATAGTCGTTTTTATTACAAATAAATCCCAGAACCCACGGTGGAAAACTGTTACAGTATGAAATGGTTAGAAAGAGAGAATTTTTCTTTTATAGAAATATCAATATTACAATAAAATGGGGTTTTAAAGAGAGATTTCTAAATTATGATGATAGAAAGGGGTTTTATTAGTAGCCCTTCCCCACTGTGTGAGCTATATTATAGAAAAGAAGGTGAACGAACTATTGCAGGTGGATCTTGATAATGGGCGAATATGATTTAAGAGATCTTCTTTCAATATTTTTATAGCCTTGATAGTAATAATGATGACAGGAAATTTCAAATCAGTAAAAAATATGATTCTGCACTACTGCATGCAGTACATACTAATTCATGCAGTGCATATAGTAAAGGTTGCACAGGAGCAATGAAAATATGTCAACTTATAATAATGCATGACAATTAAAAAAGAAAACTCACAGTTAGATCTTAGCCTACTTTGGAGGGGTTAATGTGGAAGTAGTAATCTCTGGATAATGAACGGAAAACATTTATTATTGATCAAACAGCATGCGGAACAACTCTTCCCCTTCTTCTTGTTCTTTCTTTATTCCTTTTTCAGTTTGCAACTCACGAACTTATTATCTCTTCAATTCAAATGACTGTTTTGCTACAAAAAATGATAGTGTACATAGTACGATAATAATGGAAGCTCAAATGTAAGGCTATAAAATAATGTTCCACATAGTAGAAGTTTTGAATGAAGCAGGAAGCGATAATTTCCAGCGTAGAACAGATAATTGAAACCGAATGACTTTAGAATCGCAACATCTACAAAATAAATGTTTCCCCTATCGGCAAATGTGGCCATTTCAATGTAAATTCGTGTGTGATAGAATTTCAAGAGTAAAGAAGTGCTGAATTAGAAAAACAAGCAGGTGTCATGAAGGAAGAAGCAGGAGATCCAGGCTTTCATGAACGAGGAGTTCTTTTCGATCTCGCTCTTCTTCTTGCAGAAGATAAGCTTGGCTAAGCTGCTTTTGGGAATCGTGACTACAGGACGACAGGAGCACAACCAGCGTCGGTCAGGATCCTTACCATAGATCCGAAGAGCTTTCAGCAAATGAGTTTTCAGTGCCCCTTTCAAGCTGGTAACCGCATCTCGCTAATATGTACTGTGAGATTAGCAGTTTTCGCCAGGATCTGGATTCACTTGAGCCCTCGAGCCTGAAGTCGCCAGTCAATCCTATACTACTCCAATACATCCTATTCGCACACACAGTCTTTTACTGACTATTTTTGACGCTAAATGAATGCGATCAGCCATTCTCTCCTCCTGTCTCAGTCTTATCGGTTTTCTGTCCTTCCTCCTACACTTCCAGAGGAAACCGGTTCCCCTGGGAAGAACTCCTTCGTTTCCACCACCGTTCCACCTGGTTCGTGTCTAGAAAATTCAGACCTACTTTCAGGAACGTGCAAAAGAAGCATCTACATCACCTGTTAATAACCTCCAGCCGCTCTTATACTTATGCACGACGGACTTACAGGAGTTGAGTGTGCTTGAAATAGTTTAGACACTGCAGTAGAGAGCTTCCAACTCGCATGATATCTTTTTGATTCAATAATGAATATTATTACCTAATTTTGTGCAAGTATAGCCTTAAACTCTATTCACTGAGCTTCATTCAAGTGACGATAAAGATATTATAGCCTACTGAATAGCTGTAACCATTCATTTAAAAAATTATCAACTATAATACGAGAAATAAATGTATAATAAAAACTTTAAAAAACACTTTTTAATGGAAACTATAACTCAGGTTATGGCGTGACGGCCGTTCCACTCTGTTATCAAGAGCATCGTCAGACGACCCACAGTACACTCAAACTACTGTGGGTCGTCTGACGATGCTCTTGACAACAGAGTGAAACAGCCGTCACGCCATAACGTGAGTTATAAATTCACTTAGAAGTGTTTTTTAAGTTTTTATAATATATTAGTGAAAACAAGATGGATCTTCCACATCATAAAATAAATATACTTCGAACATGCATTTTTCCACGTAGATAACACGCCTATCAATCATATCATTGTCTGTTTCCATAGCCTCTGTTGAGTCTGATGAAAACATTGTTTCTAGCACACATTTACTGTATTGGAGCTACTTATTGAAAGTACCTTTCGACGCATGATGTCTCTCATAGCATATTATTGTAAATCACAGCTAAAGTATAAAAGTTATTTACTCTTTATGGCGTATGTTCAAAAATGTAATAGTGTTATTAAGAATAGGTCTACCAGAGAAGCTATAGCACAATTAATCAATGAATTAGATAAAAAATAAAAATCGCTATTTGTGTAACAATAGCGAAAAGTGGGGTTTTTCTGCACCGAGAGACATAGTTTTTTTCACGAGCCGAAGGCGAGTGCAGAGAGAATACTTTGCGCTTGAATTACACATTAAATTTTTCCTACAGTAATGTATAAAGTAATTTAAACAGAACAAAACAAGACATACAAACCTGAGAATTCCTCACATAACCTATCTTCGAATCAAATCGATTTCAACAACTACAGCAGCCTGTTTTTGTAGCAGAAGCAGAGTAGCCAACCTATTTTTGAATGCAGAATAGGGAACCCACGAATCACATGCTCACTATTTTGTGTTGTTAGGTTGCAAATCTGGAGTGCGGAAAAGTACTATTCGCGCACTGGAATTTACTTCTCCGCACTGGTGCAGGAATAGACTATTTTGCGTGCTACAATTAGTGCAAAAATAGGCACTTTTCGGGTCACTGTAGGAAAATATAGTTTTCTTCAGTGAAATAAATTAGAGTGGAGACTTGTTGATTTCTTGCAGTAGAAGAAAGTGGAATACTCTGTGAATGACTGGAAAAAATTCATAGAAAAATGACAACTTCATAATAATAAACAGTGACGCTGCTTCCCAAATTATTTTCAAAGAGAATTCCTGCTTATTATGATAATAAAGTGAATGAGGCACAATCCTAAAGCATCAAGGAATGCAGTACCCCTTCATTTCTAACGCCACCACTTCTTGGAGACAGCTGTCTACGTTTCCTTCGCACAAGAGGAAATCGTGACCGATGAAGGATTAAGAAAAGGACCGAGAGTATTCATTGTACTGGGCTGGAGCAATCTCCAAAATTCATTGTACTTAACAGGAAATGTATTTCACTCTACCATTGCTAGAACAAAGTGAGTTGGTAGGAATTCTTTTCAATCTATCTGCTGTATTATTGAGAATCGTGCTGCAGTTTATAAACAATGATGACCTTGGGGAAACTGAACAAATAGTGACACGAAAAAACGTAAAAACTAATTGAATGGTGATCCGGATCGTATTGTCTCATTCTGGGTCGCTGATGGTATTTCAACAGTTCCACTTAATTCGATCTGCTCGGATCAGAGATGTTCTACCGAAATGGATGCTCGTGTCAAAAATCTGAACCGAAATAGAATCCTGGAGTTAGTGATGATGCCTTTATTATCAAAGAGGTGGCCGCCGATGCCAAGACAAACCCAAGTGAAAAGAAATAGACCCAACAAAAGGAAACTACTTGGAGATCCTCACTGAAAAATGCAATAGGTAGATTCTTCCGAGTTCAAAAGATTGGATAAATCATGACATGTGGCTAATGTACTTTGTGAAAGCATGTTCTCAATTTGAAATATAAATGGTGAATGAGTTATTGTACTTTTCATTCCTGAAGTGTAAAAGTGATCAGTATCTTCATACTGATAATTACCTGATTTTGTGCAAGTATTGCCTTAAACTTCGTTCGCTGACCTTCCATCGTGATACATTACTCCTATTTGTTTGATAAAATGAGCCAGATTTATTGAAATTTTATCATAGCATCATTTAATATGATGCTATATGATGCACTCATCATAGAATATCTGGATTGTCTATCTTCATTATTACTAAGCGTTGCAACTAGTAGCCTACAAAAAACGCTTTACTTTATTAATTTGAAGTTGTTGAAAATATGGATATTATAAACAGTGTCAGAGTATAATATTTTTTTTTTGTAAAATATAAGATGAAATTGGAGAAATAATAGGCTTGATTTATTGATAACATGATGGAAGTCCTATGTTAACTTGGAATGAGAACGAAATAGGGAAAAACCAGGCGTGGTTATTCTTGCTCTTTGTGACTCATTGCAGGAACAATATTGTGTGCTTTAATTTTCTGAAAATAGATTCATTGAAATATTACCGCATTCTCTATCATCTCTATCACTATTCATTGCAACTAGCACAGTCGAGAAAATAGTCATGCAAAAATAGGTCAATCAAGAATAAAACATACAAAATATAAAATTGTTGAAATGTGCAGCTGGATGTGGAAATAAAATAAACATTGTATACATATTTTAATTATTTTTTTTGAGGATGAAGCCCACATAGGTCTGAGACCTGTGCGTGGTTAATGAGTTGGATGATGGTGATTGATGAGTTGGACCTACAGTTTTAGGTGGGTTCCGAACCACCAGGAAGTGATTCTACAGCAGAGAACAATGTCTTTTTTGCTGGCCAATCTAATCGGTCACCGTTACAAAGTGGACCCAGGAGAACGCAGCTTATCTCTAACTTATTGAACAGATACCTGTTACGGCTCGCGGTTGTCACTTTCCATATGAATAGAAACATGAATAATTTTTAAAATATTGAATTTGATCATAAAACATGAATAAATAGTCTAAATCATTATGCCGGTGAACTCAACATAGATTCGCATCTATAATGATGAGCAATTCAAAAACGAAGTTGTTCAATCACTGGAAGAAGCTAGAAGTGCAATTGAAATTTTTAATATGTGTGAATTTTATTAACAAGCAGAAATTTGCAGTGAATAGCCAATCCGATTTCATAATATTTTCAAAGGATAGTACCCGATAATAATTGAGTTTTCATATGATATGAGAACAGAAATAGGTAATAAAAATGAAAAAAATGATATTTTTGCTTGTTACTCCTCCCACCAGGGGGCGTGACTTGTCAGCCAATCACAACCTTCGATAAAGGTCAGCTTCTTTCTCGCTCAGCCAATAGTATCACTCCATGTTCAGTTTTTATCAAGCTTATCTGTACTTTAGTTTTAGTTTGATTGAGATTGATAATGGTATAACAACGGAAACTAGTTTCTCAATATTTCTTAATAAATGTAGTTGTGACAATTTCGTATAATTATTCATTATGGATACTTTCTACAATAATATCACTTTCGCCACTACAAAGAAAGAAAAAAAATGAAAAGGCACACCGTAGTACAGACTTTTACTATAAATTAGACCATCCTAATAATAAATAAATATAAAGAACTCATGGGTTATACAATTTATTCCTTTCGTAGGCCCTCTATGCGATTATTCAACCCTGCCAAACATTTGTGCAGGTTTATGCATGAAGACTGTCTGCGTCTGGTCATGACAGGGCAGTCAGTGTCTGCCAATGCGTCCTCACCGTGGGAAAACAGAGGAGCGGCCGTACGCCATCACTTGTGCTATCAAAATACACTCCTATGCGGCACGTTTCAATTAAATACCATCTTTCTTGGTGCAAAGTTACCTCCACTATCAGCGTCCAACACCATACGGCGGACAATTACCCGGTCACAATTTAATTGGTGCAAAATAGTCATTCATTAACAGTTATTTATTAATTCATCAATTTATCCAACATACAATCAATGAGAATACAACAGTCTATTGCCCAAAACTGCTTTTCACAGAATTTAAAATTAGAATCAAAATGTTAGGTTAGGTCTGTTTCACTAAAAATTTCACCTGAAGCACTATAATTCACGAATCTTTTTCAGAAGAAGAATATTAATTTTGATTTTACTTCTAACAAAATACCATCACAGTCCAAAAAAGATTAATATAATGTTTTATCAGTTATTGACAGTTGGTTATTAATTGATTAATTAAATGGACATGTTTTTGGTTTTACTAACAGTAGCAGATATTGAAGATAATTAAACGGATCCATCATTAGTCGAGAAGTGAAACAATTATAAAATATCATATTAATAATAAGTTATTAATATAATAAGATATTATAATAATATCTGAAGGGATAGATGTGAGTTTTGGATCCAATCATGGTGATCCAATACGTGCTTTGTATTGAATTATTTTCTGCTCTATCTTGATTGGAATTTTTTTCTTGTTCTGAAAAATGTATGTAGCTTCCATTAGATTTCAACAATGTTTACTTTTTTTGAGGTTTTCAAGAGATTTATTTGATCCTCTTTTTATTTATGCACATTATTTTGATTTCTTATAAGTAAAACGGCTCAGACTCGTTTTCCACACACAGGTATCGTAAGTGAGAGTCTGGTTTCCAAATAATTCAATAATTGTAAAAATTAAGATTCATTCTGCACTTCATTTTGATTGTTTTATTCTATATTTTTCTAGTTTTATTTGTAACAAAAAGTTATATTTGTATTCTTTTAGGGTTGGATTAAATTTCAATTTCCTTATCCCATTCTTGTAGGGATTCACTCACTAAACTTTATGATGATGAGAATTTAGTTTAATCATACTGCTAAATGCTAATAATTTATTGTATCAGTTGTATATTGTTGTTAAAGCGTCAGCGATACTCCAAATCCTAGAAATGAAATCAGATTGAAATATAGCTATTAATCGGCTAACTGACAATGATGTTAGACTTGATCGGGAATCTCTTTAACATTAGTCATATAGTAAAACATCACGGAAGTCGTTTGCATTCCATACCTACTGACTTGTCCTTCAATCATCATTAAAAATTCATCCATAAAGGCATGCTCAATCTTCTCCAATCCTCACTTCGTCCTTGAGCGAATTATGGTTAATACCGTAAATGATGTACTGAAACAGTACAAGGTCAAAGCGCGATGCAATAACTCATATCAGAGGCAAACAGGTAGTAAAAATGTGTACTCTTCTGATAGTACAGAGTACTGGTGTAACAGTAATAGACACATATTTTAAATATTTATTCATTCATTTTTTTAAGATTTCTAAATTCATATTGATATAAGGTATCTTTAATAGGATATTAATATCAAGAGAATCTTTGACTTTTGACAAAGTTTACATTGAAATTTTCTCTTTTCAAAGAAACCTAGAACTCCCACTTCATAGTTCATGCAAGTTTTTTTGCTTTAATTTTTATAGTCCAGTATATGAATCAGCTTTAAAATTTCAAGGAGAAAATTAAATATATTTTGTGCGATCAGTGAGCGGTGTCAGGGCGATCGTGATGTGAAATGTTTTTGTAGATTCCGTCTTGGAGACTCCAGTTATGGAGTGTATGACAAGTCAGATTAACAATAATTATACTATATTATACACTAGTTACCATAATTACTATATTAATTGCTTCAGGTGATTGATGTTTAAATTTGATTTGGAAAGAACTCTTGTACACTATAAAAAGCTTCAACTAAATCTTTTTTCAGTTGTTTTTTTAAATATTTCGATATTTTCAAGTCTCTTTAAAAACTGCGGTAGCTTGTTGTAAAGTTTCCTACCAATATAACTAGGTTTTTGTTTGAATAAGCTACTATTGTGACTCACCAAGTGATAATCTCCTTGGCTTCTGGTATTATAATCGTGTATGTCAATATTTTAGTTAATATCACTCTTTTTTACATATAATGTAGCTTCATACACATATTAGCAGGGTACAGTTAGGAGACAAAGTCTCTTGAACAACGGCCTACATGAATCTAATCTATTTACTCTTTCCATACACCTAACCGCTTTCTTTTGGATCCAATCCAATCAAGGTTTTGTTTTGATGAATTACCCTACACTAAGATAGCATACCTAATATGTGACAGTAAGAGCCCATGGTAAGCTGTAAAAAGTAGCTTATTCTCATTTAATCTAGTAAGCTGTCGCAGGACAAAAACCCCAGATGAAATTTTACAGCATATTTTCTCAATGTATGGAGACCAAGTCAATCGTCTATCCAAGAAAACTCCTAGAAATGTCACGGGCGCTTGGATGGATGAACAGTAGCTATGCTGGCATCACGTAATTCGTTTTATTATCAGTAAGGTAGGTAGATTGTGACGTAAAATTTTTCCAGAACCCTCATGAAAAAGTAGATTTACAAATATAGATTAAGCATCTTCATCACCGTCAGTAGACTACTTGATATTTCATGCCAATACTTACAATTAAAAGCGTGACTCACCCCATTTTTTGGTTCTATAAGTTAGTTTATTTATTTTCAATACCGTTCCACTGAAGTAGTGTGGATGAAATTTAAATTTTAACGTTTTTCCGCAGGTTCCCAGCGACAGTAGCATACTGATCTACGCAGCATTCAAGGTCACCAGATGCTGCAACATCGTGTCTCAGTCAGAACTCTGAATGCGAATTGAAGTTTTCATATCGGGGCGTGGAAGAACTGACAATGATGACTGTCATAAACCTCGAATGATGAATGAGTCTTCCCTTCATTCACCTGCTCTTCCATTTTGAACGACCAAGAAGGATGGGATGATAATGATAATATCTTAATAGAGGCGGGCCACCAGATAGAATGGAACAGTTGTGTGTCCTTGTACTGTTGACGGTCACATAGGATCTGTTTTATCCTTCGCCATGATCGTACACATCATTATTAAAAAATGGAAAGTCCAGAACCATGAAGATGATATCTCAAGTAGAGACAGGCCTATTTTGAATTGTAGAGATTTATTGTGGATTTTATGTGGGTAGAACAAAAACATGCAACTGTTTTAGATTGTCATCTAAAATTGTTTCCAAAAATGGCCTTCCTGGAGTAAAAATACAAGTAGTCTACTTATTACCATTGAAAATAGTGAGATATCTTTCAATATTCTCAACAAATCAGCCAAAAGATGTTGAACACAAAAAAAAATGTTGCAAGATGAGTTTCTCTCAATTGAATTAGGTATTTCGTTCTATTAGTATAAATTTTCATTTATTTTCGGTGTTTGGTATTTATTGTAATTAAATTTATCGGTGTAAGCATTTGATTTTATTCAGTTTAGGTGAACTGAATTCAATAGAATGCGTTTAACTTTGTGAACATTAATATATATTACTGAAAAGTTGTAGTTATGAAGAATGAAGTATTAATAAAGTTTTAAAGTTGCTATTTTCATTTCCTACTGACATGCACATTACTCAACAATTGAAAATTGATAATAAATAAATTTCTCACATGAGGCAGACCATTTTTCCGGGTCGGTAGACCATCATCAGTGCCTCAGAATTTTATGTTGGAAAAACCACAGTATTCTGTCAGTCTAATGTAGGTTATTACATGTAGCAAATGAGATACGTTATATGCCAATGATGAGGTTTCTTGGTTTTAGGTACTAGTCTACGTAATCACTTCTCCCTTCTGAGGGGCCTGTTGCATGAATGGGCTAGTAAAACTAGTCTATTTTACAGGTGTGAATTTTTCAACTTACCAGTCTACCATTTTCTGTTGCATCAAGAAACAGATGTAGGTCATGTTATTATTTTTTTACAGTAGTTTTATAACAGTAGATTTTTGCTAATTACAAGTCAGCTGTTTAACATTTAGATTACGGAGGCCATTTTGAGAGAATTTTGTGCAGCCCAAATGTAATCCAACCTAGAAAAACTATCTACAGTCTATGCAAACCTTGCAGTACAGAGTCTTATGGCATTCCATATGGAATAGCATTCCATATGGGAATATGAGCGCGCTGTTGCCATTTTTTCATGTTGTATGAGAATGTAACAGCTTGACTGGGCTTGCTTGGTCACTTAGCAACTTGACAGCACTGTAGGCTAATACTGCCAACTAAAGCTGGGAATACGACTTGACTCAATGATTTTCAACTTGTAAATTGAAAAATTCTGTTGCATGAGCACTCGAAATGTTTTACCAACATTGAAGTAGGTGGACTAGTATTACTAGTGCTTTTTACCAAGTTCTGTTGTATCAATCTATGTGATGATGTCAGTTACTACAAAATATTGGTCTAGGCTAGTATTATTTTTACAGGTGAATCTTCGGTAGTAAATTGCATTTTAGCAATCATCGGAAGTGTTTAGCTTGGTTACGTGTACTTTTTCATCCACATCAGTGTTCAGTTTAGTTCAATCTAGTTCAGTACAATGATTTCTTTTAATACTCACTTACTTTAATTACTTTTAATTTATATCTTTACAATACTTCCAATGAAGGTAAAGATGTACAAATAAATGATTTTCAACATATTTAAACATCACATTAATGAAATTAAACTATTCTTTAATTCAAAAAATTTGAATTAATTTTCTAAAATTGAAAATTAATTCATATTTTTCAAGTGATGGCTCCCACTATACAAAGTGTTTTAGGCGGAATCTACGAAACTTGAAGAACTCATTTCTTTTATTGAAATCAAGGAAAAATTCATATTACATAGGTCCAGGAACATTGACACACATTCACTGGCGTTCATGAGAGCCGCATTGAGCATTTGAGTATGTAATACGAAGTTGATATTCAACATCACTTTTATCAGACCTTTTGTCAGATGTCTCTTATAGGCTAAACACTCCAGTTCATTGTATATCAGTATCATCAGAGAGAAGATAATTCTGAATCAGTGAGTGAAGCAGACAGGTCACTGATCACAATCTGTTATTGTAATGAGATGAATGTTAAACTTGACATGTCGGCTGCAGACAAAAGAGTAATAATGAGGAGGTATTTGCGTCTGTATCTGTACTGGTAAGTACCAGACAGACTCAGTAACCCAGCCATTAAACAAGTTTTATACATTTACACCTATAATTACCAAATACAAGTGTGATACTTTTAAAATATTAAAAATATTAAAGTTGTAAAAACTTTTAAAATATAATTGAAAAAGTCGTTAGACAACCGCATCAGCGATCATGTTGCATTATGTTGACCATAATGCATTATCGAATGCATTATTATTTTTCAATGCAAATAATTAAGTACAATGTCACTTGATTTTTAACTTTGGAGTATAGTGATTTTATTTTTATCTCAAACAATGATAAAAGACTTGCAGTGTGAATCGTGTTATAGACTCAGATTTTTATTATTCCATAATTGAGCCTACATCAGAATTCAGAACGATGCAAATCTACTAACTTATGAGAAGATGCACAAGTACTGTTAGCTACTTGTGTTACACCTAGTTGTGAACTAATAACATACTTTCTCAAGGTCTCACCTTTGTTGAGTCTGAAAGGTGACGACAGTAAACAACAAACACAAACTGTTCTGCATAATAGACTTCTACGATAATTTAATACGGGAGAGTAATCAGAATGTTTAGTAGACTGGAAGAAATTACTAAAGGGGTGTGCAGTAATTGCTAGGTTAAAGAATTGAATAGGTCAGGCGAAACAATGTTATATAACGGCCAAATAAGATGTATTTTTCTTTTGAATGGGATGTTCTGTTTGTGTTCACACTATTTCGTACCGTTATTTTGTTCACACCAAAACTGGGAGCCTTCTGATGTCTGCTATTATAGACCCTATCATCAACGATCAACTTGACCTTCAACTTATGCAAAAGCCGCGATACTTGATTCGGGATGTTGAGTCAAATTTAGTTACCAGTTTCAGCCGTCATTGATGATTATACTGTATGCAGTTGTAATACAACGTTTGATGTCGGTATGGACAATTTGTCTAATAATCCTTGTGAGAAGACGGCGAATTTGTAGTTGTCAATAGACTACTTGACTTTTATCCTCAAAATATTATGTTAGAAGGGATTTAATGAAGAAATATTACATTTTAAGCGTTTGTCTGATACTGGTGGGGACGCACCCTTACGCGAGTTTATTCAATAAATAGTCATTCAAAATAGTTTTGATCGTTATCGTCTAAAAATGTAAGTTGTTATAGAGCAGGCAGATGCATAGTATTCAGGTTAACATTAGCATTTTCCGTTATGTCTGTAAGTTGCCAAAACTCTTCTATAATAGAGCCCATTAAAGCCCATATCTACTGAAAAGTAAGCATCTTCATTCTGTGGCGACTTCTTGAAGAAAATAATTAGGATTGATTGATTTATTTATTTAGATGGTAGGTGTACTGATGGGGGAGGGGGGGAATTAAAAACATTAGGAAAAATGTAATAATTTGTCAATAGCCACTGAAAATCCGTGCATGTACAGAAAATATGTATGGACAAACCAGCCAATGATAGAGCAGATCTCAGGTACAATTTAGAGAAAAGAATTTGAATTTTTACAGTTTTAGAAGAATGAGTAATAGACGAATCGTTTAAAATAATAAATGAAAAGTATCATTTGTCTAAAATACGATTGTCTGAACTTATTAACAAGGTTGAAGAAGGAGAACACCATAATCTTTCAAATTTACGTGTTTCCAAGAATAAGATTTCTAACAAAATGAAGGGCCTTCAAGCATAAAAGGATAAATCAACACGAAAATACGTAAAGTCTACTGATTCATTTTCAATTTTCAGTTGAAGCATTACGAGTATATTAAGTTAGCACTCCGACAATAAACAAACTGTAGTGTTCAGAAATCTTCTTTCTTGTATTTTGCAGTAATCATGGGCAAGGTGATTTTAAGAGTTATGATTCCTGAAATCCCTCATTGGTGATGACTCAAGCACTAGATAAGACCGTACCTAGGGAAAAACTTTGGGAGTGGAGTGTTAAAGGGTCGGGGGGTACTCCATGTCAAATGACGCATTTTTAGGTTGATTTAACTTCTTATTATCAAGAGTTCAGAGGCCGAAAATAGACAAATAAAAATATTTATTAATACTTATGAACAATAATAAATAACGGGTACACCGCTTGGAGAAGGGGTATCAAAGATTGGGGTAGTCAAAAAATTTGATTTGAACTACATCAAAGGGTTAAGGAATGTTTTCCTGTATTAGCATTGAGGTTTTTTAATTATTTGCCAATTTCACTCAGGGAGGGACAATGCAGCAGTTTTAACAGCCTGACACTGCCACCCTGATGACCAATTTTAAATTACTGACTGGTCAGAGTTGGCTATGAACTTTTCTTTTTTCTGTATGTTGTTAGTTTTTGTATTACAACACGACCTACCAAGGGATGCTTGGGTATTGATCAATGTATTGAGGATTACGGAGATGAAAATAAACGTGAGAACTAGAATGTTAATTGGCCAATGTGAACGAGCGACAAATTTTTTCAAAATCTTCTATAACATGCGTCTGGGTCCATGTATACCAAAATTTTATTATTTTCATCCACGTAGTTCTTGAAAAAAGCTTAAAATTAATAGCTAAGTTTTCAAAAAAATGTCAATTTTGAGCGAGTTTTTGTGAAATGCAGTATTTAAAACCGTTTCTTAGCAGGCATGAAGGGCCTAAACTCAACTTATTTGCTCAAGTGGTGTCGAGAAACGGTGGTTATTCACTCAACCAATCATATTTTGGCTTTTATATTTTATAGATATACTTTAGTTTATTATTTCGAAGACCCCTGCATCCTTGCCAGGGTGAAGATGTTTTCTTGGTTCGGCCCTGGAGGGAGTTGATCATCGATTAATCCTTCAATAATAGGAAGTATAAGGGTTCAATATTAAGTATGTACGAGCGGCTGACTGACGTTTTTGTGGGTTAATACGAGTATTTAGGTAGTAGAGTGGGTTTAAGGGCTACCACCCCTTTAGTGAGAGTTCAGTACCCTTTTCCAAGAATGATGGCTAAAATTAACATGTTTATTGAATATAGTGGTTTTAACGAAAGGAGGGGGAGTTTTGCCTGTAGATCAAAGCACCTATTTTATGCGCTTATTCCCCCTCCAATCGTGATCAAATGTGAAATCAAAGATTCGAAATTGATTTTACTTTCTTATAAGAGAAATTTATACTTGAATTTTGAGATATATTCAGTAAAATTGGAAGATTTTGGCAATTTTGAAAAAAATTCGCACTTTGGAACATTTCATTTCAGAAACTACTCTTCACAGAAACAAATATGATCTCTCATTTGTAGATACTTCATCGTTTTTAAGTATATGGGAATTACAATTTTTCTAAAACTGTTGTGCTTTGAGATAATAGTAATAAAACTGTAAGTTAAATAGTAATAAAACTGGAAAGAGCCATCATTTAAGGAGTTTTGCTTTTTTGAGGGTCACACCGCGCCTTCACATGCTGAGTAACATGCGAAATTCGAATTCAGTACCCCAAAATACATATACAGGCAAAGCACATTGATATAGACTTTCGGAAAAACGTTTTGAAACAGCAATTAATTGCCACCATTTTTAAACCGGCCAGGAGAAGCCAGTTGTCATTTCAATGCATAAGCATTATTAATTGAATTATTCAATGCTCAATTAACTTAAAAAAATTTGAGTAAATCTCATTCTCTTTAATTCAGGAAACACTTTGAAATTTCAGGAATACAAGTTAAAATACATTTATTTAAAAAAAAAGAAGGTGTCTGTTTAGACTGCCGTGACTTCCTGCCCCAGGGTACAGACAATGAATACAGATACTATCTGTATATAGATAGTATCTGTATTCATTGGTACAGACTTGTCACTATAAAAAATAGTAGATAATTATTATTCACTTTGACTCTTATTGTGCATTCAAATGGATGGATTCATGTCAAGAATCGCTTAAAATTATGTTTTAGAATCAAGAGGGATTAATTAAAATTTCCAGAAGAGACCCCCAAATTCCATCTTATAACAAACTTTGACACGGTGTGACCCCAAAAAAAAAATCCCTTAAATTTTGGGTATTTCTGAGTTTTATTACTATATTATCTCTATTATCTCAAAACACTACAGTTTTAGAAAAATTGTAATCTCCATATAAATAACTTTGTATCTTCTGGTGATTTAATGAACAAATTACTAACAAATTTATAATTAATCGATTAATTGATCTTCTGTAGTATGCTTTGTTGTGATGGAGAGGTAACTGAATCTAAGGGTAAGTAGTTCATAATACCATATTATACATTACAGGCTAATTCATATATGAATAGTTGGGGGGTTAGCCCAATTCTAAAATTTGTTTCGTTGTGAGGTGGATGTTGGACAAATTTGAGGAGGGGGATAACGCCATAGAGCTTGGGGGGATGGGCAGCCCTGAAAACACCAAACGGAGTTTAGAAGAGCAGCAACTCGTGTTGTTCAAACATAACATATTTGGCCCGAGATCCTGCAGTCATTTAAAACTAATTGCCTTCAACGGAAATAATGTACGGAACACTTAATGTTGTGGAAACAAAATGTTACAAAAGAAGAGCATTATTTGAACGACCGTGAAGAAAGCCGGAAGAGAGTGTCTTAGTATAGAAGGTGGCGTAGAGAATGACTTGTTCCAAAGTGGAAATGAATTCATTAGTAGAATAGGAGAAGAACAAGGAAACATTTGACTACAAACTCGTTCCAATCCTTTCGTGCATTTCGTTTCCAAGACAAGTAAAGAGAAGCATTTGATGTTTATCTGTATGTAAATACTATCTTTCAAATTTAATTTTAAATTTCAACAGTGGACCCCAGCCATTGAAATCTGTTTATTGCTTTCTATGAAGTCTTGAATACCACCTACCACTTGAATACCACTTTGACGAAAACATCACTTTATTCTTGATTTTTTGTAAAAATTTAAATTAGTTTAGACTATTGTGTATGTCTTGTGGAGTGCAGTTTTGGGGTTTGCCTGTCGCATCCACATGATGTAATCTTTTTGAAATAAAATTGAAATTGAAACACCTCTCCTTTTTGAGATGCTACCTGATATAGATAACAAATAACCATCAGTGTCGTTGATATAAAAATATTTGGAGCTTATTGGATGCATTAGTCTGAGTAGAGGGTATGAGCCCTAGTCCTAGCATGGGTCTAATTTAAATATGAGTCTTATTGTAAACCTGGCTGGACCATCAATTTGAACGACCGTTTGAATGACACTCTAAATATGGAACATGTTACATTTGCTGCATTTTGAAGTAAGTTATGTGCATTCTTACTTGTTAGAAAGTCCTCCCTTCATCAAACTTTAAAAAAATAGAATTTTATTTTGTTGACCGATCGAAGAGAGGTCTCTGTTTCGAGTCGACCGTGGAGGAGGGAATGTCCAGCAATATATGTGTAAGGATTTTCAAAATTCGCTTGCATTTGAAGAATATTAAAAACAGCAATTATCAATTGATTAGAAGGGAAGACACTCAGGCCTTCTTCTATAGAAAAAATAGAATTTTTAAAAGAGCTACTTCATGATATGCAATTGGAATCACATTTAAAAATAGCCCTCGAGCCCTTTTATTCATTCGATTGAGCCTTCATAAGAATAATATTGTTTGAAAAAACAAATCATTTCAAATAATTCAATAAATTAAGTTTAATAGTAAGTGGATACTAAATAAATGTTAACTATACATATTTAATAAATATTGTTTCATATATTTGTTCATCAAGCATGTGAGATCTATCTGAGCAATCAGCTTTCTGGAACAACATAGCCTAAGTACAGGCTGGATGTAAAAAAAAACACAGCCTAAAACACAGCCAGTGGATAAAGAGTGACATTGTCGAAAATAGACTACACAAATTGAATCAAGGGTTAGGTCTGATGATTGTTTTTAATTTTGCTATAGTAATTATCATTGTGTACATGGAGTATGTTCCTCTGTGCAAGCACCCTCATAACAATGACTGGTTGAAAAAAATTATAATTGATGATATCTTTCTTTGTAGTGGCGAAGGTGATATTATGGAAGGTATCCATATTGAATAATAAGACGAAATTGTCACAACCACATTTATTAAAACTTTGAGAAACTAGAAAAAGTTTGATTGAGATTGATAATGGTGTAACAACCGAAACTAGTTTCTCAAAATTTTAATAAATGGTCAAATAATAAACTATTATTATTTATTATTAATGTACACCATTATCAATCTCAATCAAACTGTTTGATTGAGATTGATAATGGTGTAACAACCGAAACTAGTTTCTCAAAGTTTTAATAAATGTGGTTGTGACAACTTCGTCTTATTATTCATAATTGATGATAGCTTATGTACAAGGCTAATAATGTACAAGCTAATGTACAAGGTGACAGATATCTTCTTCAGTGAACAAGAATGTTGAACTGAATAACTCAACAAACAGGGCTTTATTGAAAAACTTCAGGAATGATGGTATTGTAATAAAACATGCGATTTGCATCAATTTTATATAACAGCTAATTAAGAAAGCGATTCAAATCATGTAATTGAATACAAGAAGATAGTTCACATATTCCAAGCATCTGTATTTAGATAGTATTGATATATTGTAGTACTGATATATTGAACAATAAAGGAAAAGTACTTCAACATAAAATTATGTCATTTATCAAATAAGTAGTAAGGATTCATCCCAGAACCAGATTCTTTTGAAGGAGCACAAAGCAATCATTTTTTATTATTAGACTAGAACGATTTATAGTGACGTTTAAATAATACTTAACAAGAAAAATACCAACTATTCACGGTTTGTACCCCAGTTTATTAATTAATTACAGGAGTAAGGTTTACTGTAACTTATTTAATTCGAGTTACAGGATAGAAAAACTATGAATAGAAGTAGAAGTGGACTAAGGAGAAATTGAATGTTGAGGAGAAGAAGTAAGTGTAAAAGAAAGAGGCGGAAGTGGAAGAGGAGGGTGAAGAGGACGAGAGTAGTTAAAAGACTAGAAGAGACTGAGAAAGACTGGAAGAAGAGAAAGACTGGATGAGAAAGAGGAGGAGAAGGAATATAAGGAGTAGGAGGAGGAGGAGGCAGAGAGGGAGGAGGAGTTGGAGGAAGAGGAGGAGGAGGAGGAGGAGGAGGTGAAGGAGGAGGAGAAGAAGGAGAAGGATAAGGAGGAGGAGGAGGAGGAGGAGGAGGAGGAGGAGGAGGAGGAGGATGAGAAGAGAACTAAGATGAGGAAGAGGACAAGAAGTAGTAAAGGAGGAGTAGGATGATGAGAAAGTGGAGAAGAAGGTATAGATTGAGGAGGAGGAGGAGGAGGGAGGAGGAGGAGGAGGAGGAGGAGGAGGCAGATGAAGAAGAGAAAGACTGGATGAGAAAGAGGAGGAGAAGGAATATAAGGAGTAGGAGGAGGAGGAGGCAGAGAGGGAGGAGGAGTTGGAGGAAGAGGAGGAGGAGGAGGAGGAGGAGGAGGAGGTGAAGGAGGAGGAGAAGAAGGAGAAGGATAAGGAGGAGGAGGAGGAGGAGGAGGAGGAGGAGGAGGAGGAGGAGGATGAGAAGAGAACTAAGATGAGGAAGAGGACAAGAAGTAGTAAAGGAGGAGTAGGATGATGAGAAAGTGGAGAAGAATGTATAGATTGAGGAGGAGGAGGAGGAGGAGGAGGAGGAGGAGGAGGCAGATGAAGAAGAGAAAGACTGGATGAGAAAGAGGAGGAGAAGGAATATAAGGAGTAGGAGGAGGAGGAGGCAGAGAGGGAGGAGGAGTTGGAGGAAGAGGAGGAGGAGGAGGAGGAGGAGGTGAAGGAGGAGGAGTAGGAGAAGGATAAGGAGGAGGAGGAGGAGGAGGAGGAGGACGAGGAGGAGGAGGAGGATGAGAAGAGAACTAAGATGAGGAAGAGGACAAGAAGTAGTAAAGGATAAGGAGGAGGAGGAGGAGGAGGAGGAGGAGGATGAGAAGAGAACTAAGATGAGGAAGAGGACAAGAAGTAGTAAAGGAGGAGTAGGATGATGAGAAAGTGGAGAAGAAGGTATAGATTGAGAAGGAGGAGGAGGAGGAGGAGGAGGAGGAGGAGGAGAAGTAGGAGGAGGAGGAGGAGGAGAAGCAGAAGAAGGAAGTGGAGGAGGAGGAGGATGGGAAGCAGGAGGAGGAAGAGGATGATGAAAAGAAGAAGGAGCAGAATACGGGAAAGAAAAGGAAGGAGATGAAATACATCACGAGCAACGAAGTAGAAGAAGGAGCAATGCAAGGACACCACGAAGAATGAAGGGAGAATAGAAAGGATGAAGAAATAGAAAGAAAAAATGAGGTTAAGAGGAGAAAGAGGAGGAGGATGTTGTTGAAGAAGAACAAGAGAAAGGGGAAGTAATATATGAAAACAACGTAGAAAAGAAAATACAGGATTAAGAAGAAGTAAAAAAAGAGCGGAAAGAGGATGGAGAGACATGCTCGCTCATTCAGTTTTCTCACAGACTTCTCCCAAGAGGTATCCTCTCCTCTTGTTCTCTGAGATTTAATGCATCACGTGGTTCACAAAGATGACAATTAGCCAAATAGAAGTCGCATTCCTACTATGAGTAATCTCTGAATTATTTCAAGACTGACATTCCCCAGCTTTACATTGAAAAAATCGGGACTTAATGTCTGTCTGTGAGTAACTATTGCTTGAAAAACATTTTTCACATTGATTCCCACCTTATCCACTTTCAGTTGAGTCTTCTCTCTTGATTCACATTTATCTACGATATTCCTTTTCTCTTTATCAGAACTAGATGTTTTCCTATTGCCTTTTCTCATACTCACTGAATTTTTCTCTATCTGAATTTCTTTTTCGATGATTTTGTTTGGGATCCCCTTCAAGATTTTAGGTTCTACAGTGTTTTCTTTCTCCCATACTCATCTCCCATTCCAAACAAACTTCTCAATTAGAAGGAAAAAACAGAGGACAAGAAAAATCATGAAAAACGATATATATAATCTATTTAACTTGTAAATTGGTCCTCCGTACCAAACCTTCTTGAAAGAAATGAAGCTTGTAATGAATTATTTCATCTGATTTGAAAAAAAGGAAAGGTCAGAAACGGTGGATGAAGAAGCGAATTCTTGGGCTCTGAATAATAAGGTGGAAGATGTGAAAGAAGAAGCAGAAAAGATCGCGACCTTGGTTATTTCAAGGTCAATCTTTGCGGATGGTTTTAAACTGACGGGGCATCCAAACGATTCGACCCAGACTTAGCGATGGGATTTCTCCCTTCATTGTCTCTTCTCATCTAATCTCCCACAATCACACCTCTCTCCTAACTACTTATACTATCTCTTTCTCCCTCTTCGCTATCTTTATCATTCTTTCAGCCACTCTCTTTCATCCTATCCTTTCTTTCTCAGATATGACTTTACTTCCAATCTCAGCAGTCCTATTCTCACAGAAAAGTCATTGTCCAAACGGTCATTCCAAGTACTTTATTTCAGTCGACATATTTCTGTTAAATAAAATGAATGGAAAATAAACTTTTCTTTCTTAAATTTCGGTGAACTATTAACATGTTTTTAAGTTTGTGAAGCTCTAATCAGCACCCTATATTACGTTACAAGTCTGGGAAATGGTGTTCACCATATGAGTAGGATAAGTTAATGCACGAGACGAAGTCGAGTGCGGTATTATCATACGAGTATGGTAAACATCTTCCCGGACGAATTATGTACGACAATTTTCGTCATACTAGTCTAAAATATAAAAAAAGATAAACTTTGAGCATGTACAACAAGCATCATCAAGCGTAACCTCAAAATCCATCACAGCAGTGAAATACTAAAAATTCTTCTGAGATCAGCTGTTTTTCCTAATTCTGAACTAGCTGGAATGCGGTAATATCCATTACCGCACTGAAAAAGGATGCGGTAATGAAAATCTGCTGTTCTTTCTGTAAACAGACGTTTACCGCCTCGATAAAAAAAAAGCAGTCGTTAAAAAAGCGGCGAGGTGGAACTACCCGTAAGGGTCTCCCCACTACTAAAAGCCATACGAATTTACTTTTTTACCGCCTCGATTCAATGCTCGGTAAAGTGGTGAATATGTACGAGTATGACGAAAAATAATAAAATTAAACACTGCAGTGCAGTACAGGCAATTTTTGTAAAATGCTCATGTCGTTTTAATTATCATATTCATAATATATCTTATATTGGGCTGACAAAACAAACAATTTGATTTCCACTATATCCCTCAAGACTCAGCTAATATCCAATCAGCTTGAATTACCTTTTTTCCTCCACTTGCGTTTATTTATTCAAATACACGTGTGAATGAAATACTGACTATAATATTCCATTTCTCCAGGTACTATACACAATTTCGATTCAATATTGGGTGGTCCAGGAGTATCAGTCGATTGAAGTGATCATCTTCTTAAAAAATTGAAGTGATCATCACCTAAATAAGATTTTATTGCAATATAATTTATTGTATAAATTATGCTTTTTACTGTATACTGTACAAAAATTGTTGATTTTGTCATGTAAAAGTGAGATAATAAATAAATGAAAAAAAAATGTATTATTATTATTATTATCATTATCATTATTATTATTATTATTATTATTATTATTATTTTTATTATTATTATTATTATTATTACTATTATGATTATTATTATTATTATTAGACGTAAAACTCCCAAAGTGGAAGACGCTGAGTAAAGATGGTTCATTTTTTGGACTTGTTCTTCTTTTTTGCCCACCAGCTTTTCATTTTTTTGAGAATTCAGCTTTTCTCTCTTCACTCCATTTTGTTCCAACTCTTGGAGGTTTTGTCTCTGTTATAACTTCCTATTTATAAAGTTTTTTTTCAAAACTTATTTATTTAAAATTGTATTCATTGATACAAAACCACAATAATTGCAAAGATGCAACAGACTAAGAACAGTGGTGTAGCGACGGGGGGGGGGGGGTTTACGGGTTACAACCCTTCCCCCCTTGAGACTGTAAAAGAAGCCTCAAAAACGAGTAGGGAGGCATCAATAGCAATACGATATTATCGGTTACTGGAGGTGAAAAAGTTGTTTTCATAGGTGTTGTGTATAGCTAGAAAAATACTATGATTTCAATATTTAAAATAATTTAATTAACTAAAAATAATAAATTCATTAAGGTTACAGAGGGCGAACAAGGCAAGTTTTCTTGGACCTCAACTTCAAGGGGCCACATTATTTTCCAAATGTAAGCAAGTGACAAAACAAAAATAAAATAAGGGGACCAAATTAAGGGGCTCCAGCTTAGACCTCTAGAAACCCCTGGCGCCGCGGGACCTTCGGGCCCGTTTTTATTGCCAGTTTAGTCATTTGAGGTAGAGATTCAAGTAGGCTGCATCTAGAATATTACAAATTTCAACGTTTATAAACAAGGGTCCCCTAATTGCCTCGGCTTTGGGCCATCAAAGGCCCCACGATCCTGGTGGGTCCCAGTATTTTTGGAGCCCCCAAACATGGGTTTAAGCTTCCACTTTACCTAATTTATAAACTTCATTTCAATAAATACTTGTATAAAGTTACTGTTACTAAGCCTCTAATCAAGCTCTCAACATCGAACATTAAAAATTTTTCCCATAATGTAGACTAAAATGAATGGATTTAAGCTTTTCTAGACATGGGTCTACAATCTCTTGGAATACGACTTTAGAGGGACTATTTATCAAAATTTTCCCGGACCCCTCACCCTGGCGGGTATTCCATACCCCCCAGACCCCCCAGGAGCCCCCAAATCTTCGATAACCCCCCAATGAAAAGATTTTCGCTACGCTACTGACTATTAATCCAAAACTGCTCTCTTCGCTCTCTTTTTAATTATTATCCAGAACTTTGAGGTTAGTTTATAAAACCATAATCTCAAGCCTAGCGCACAGTTTAAAAACTTGAAATGATATAAATAAAACTGATTAATAATTAATTTGACTGCATTTCAAAACGACATCCTCTTCCTACATTAGTCCTTTTCTATTTTATTCCAGTGAGTATTTTGGAAGTTTCTCAACTCAACTTTACTGTAACCGACGTTTGTGAGCTTCTTCACTGGAAAAGGCCTATTATGCATAGAGAACTGAGCCTGATGAATCGCTAACAACCAAGCAAGCCACTTTGTGAAAGTTAGTAATGCATAAATTATCAAACACAAAAGTGGTACGACACTGCAAGTGGGCTACCAACACGATATCGAACGGAAGTTCAGGAGAAAAAGCAAAGTGACTTGGCTAATTTGCGTCTAAACGCAGTGAATGAGTCTCTTCAGATGAATGAATATGTATGCACTCTTGTCCACGTTACGAAAACTAAAACATTAAAATAGAAAATTGCTCTCCACTCTTTCAAGCAGCACAATCCCACGTTCCACATGTTCAGTTGCATCTTTTTTTTTGTTGTTTTTCATTTTCTCAAGCTTGAGATAGGTGAAATAAAATTATTGGAGAAAGTAAGAGCAGAGACAAAAATAGTGACAATTTTTTGGGCAAAAATGAAATTTTCTCAGATTTTGTTGATATTTGGTACACAGATGAGGCTTAATACAGTAATGGAATAATAAAAGGGCAATAAAATAATTATAAAAACGGTAGTAAAATGAAAAATTACTATTCTATCCCTTACTATTTCTCATTCTTTGCTTTTCAAACCTTTTCATTTTCCACTGCTCGTGCCATTTCTCTCTAGTATTCAAGTATGTTAAAGGAGAAGTTAAGTATGTTATACATCCGAACTATTTATTAATTTTAACTATCAATTTTATGTCTTGTTAAAATATATTTAACAGGCTCTCGCTTTACGTCCTGTTCCTTCGTATATGGAAGAAAATAATGAAATTTATTGTTCTAGTTGCTACTTTTCTTAATTTTTTAATTTATCCATTTATTCATATCAATGAATGACAACGGGTTTCGTCAAATCTGTCTTCTTTACAAAAATGTTATTACAGTATCAGTGTAAATGTTACAGTATTAATGTAATGCATAATTGAATTTTAATTTTATAATAATAAGAGAAAAATGGACGAAAATAGCGTAATAATTTTAGAATTATTTAAATACAAGGGAGAAAAAAGTATGGAAAATGATAATGAATAAGCTGAATACTGTCTATATCTCCAAACTTTTAGTTAAAGTTTGCTGCCTTCGTAGACCAAATCACAATCACCATCTCCTCTGACATCTAACATTAAAACACATAATAAGATGTGAGGGAAACATAAGGGGACCGCGACAAACTGTCCCAACGACAAACGACCCAAAGCGGCGCGCAGCGTCAAACTGTACCATTCTGGAATGTGGACCAGCTATTCGTCGGGAAAGTTTGTCGTTCGTTGACTAAAACTCATCAGGACCAGTTTGTCGTTTGCATGCGGCGTTAAACTTTACCTCTCAGATGGAATGTGGACCAGCTTGTCGGTCGTTTGGCCACTATTTCGTCAGTGTGCAAGGGAATAGGACCCGTTTGTCGTTGGGACAGTTTGTCATCGTCCCTACAGGGACTAGCAGTTTTGACAATTTCCCAAAACTTTTATCAAGAGAGAACCAGAAGATATCTGAAATCACATAGAAATATATATAGTTTCCTGGTTTATTGCACATTGTTGAAAGTTTTGGAAAATTGTCAAAACTGCCAGTTCCTGTATGTTCTATTTGACATTTTTGTATTTATTTATTTATTAAGAAATCGTCACAGCACATCATAATCTGGGATGTCTCCCATTTGACATGTGATTTGTCAAAGTACTATTTCTAAAATTTTGTATTGATTGAATTCCTCTGGATTCCCACTTTTCCGCGTCGAAAAAACTACAAGTTACCATATTTATAAAAACAGAAGGTGTTTTCAGTCGATTATCAACTTCTAATAATCGAATATTATTTTTATTAAAATATGTAAAGAAATAATTTTTATCTATTTTTTAACAAGGATTGAAGAGCACTCTCTTGAGCGCGTCATTGAAATTGATTCTCAGTAGTACCTTTCATCTAACAATAATTTTTGTTTCATCATGAATTGTAATTCGTTCGACAATTGCCTCACGAGAATGAATGATAAATCAGAATTGTATCAGCCTATACCCAAGATCACGCAGCTGCCAGTGTAACGCGTATTTCCAGTACGTCAAAATAGCCCCCCTTTCATTTTCATCTCGATTAATGGGGGTATAATATAGTACAGTATAGTATATATTAGAGCTGTACATAGTAATAGTGGTTGTGTGTTTTTTGCGGTCCGGTTGGAATAGGTTGTGGCTTGCGGTTTGAAAACAAATCTGAACTAGCATAGTCTACCGTTTGTTTCCGTTCTATGAACAGTATTGTTGTGTTCGTTATTCAAATTGGCAAAAGGAGAATGTGAGAACAGAAGCAAATGTCTTTGTCCATCGATTGTTGATTGGTTTTTAGTGGCACAGGAAATAATACCAAGAAAGAGGACAGAGTTGATCTCGGTAATATTGATAGGAGAAAATGCTTAAACTGAAATCAGATAGTAATGGCGGCTGGATTCAATTGAGTTTAGAAATTATATGAAGCATATTGTCTAACAAAATTATCAATTTATTGGCAAACATTCAAGCAATGTATGATAAAGCCCTGTCTAAATTCGTCGTGTCTACTTGACAGGATCAATTATATGATAAAAATACATTAAAAATCATAATTTATTTTAATAACAAGTTCAAAGTTAATCATTATCAACAAAGTTTTATGCAGGTGCTGATCCAACAGGAAGTTGATAAGAAAATAGGATATCGAAAAGAATTGGGAGGAAATATATACGAGAAAACCTGGGAATACGGTGTTTACAAAAAGTATAAGAATAAAAGATGATCTATAGCTATCAAAGAGTTTAAAGCAGTTTACTTGCAGATCTTTTGGGTACCCATGGAAAGCTGATAGGAACAGGGTTTTGCAAAAACTTAGGAATGAATACGCACGAGAAAGCAAACTAGAATTACGAGGATTGGGATAATAGATGATCCAAGCACAACGAAAAAAAAGCAAATATAGGAGATTGTAGCAGTGATAGCATAGTGATAGCATTTGCATAGCAGTTTATACTGTTTTTAATAAATAAAAAAATTAAAAAAGCTAACATATAATTAAATCTTCTCATCTGTCAAGTACTCGCCAGATCAACACTCGAAACATTTGATTGACCCCCTCAAATAATTTTCCGCAACCATCCACGCATGCTTTACATTATTGAAATTATTGTAATTAAGATATGAATAGAAAAATATTGTTGTAGCTAATTTATTCTAGTAGTAGGTGAAATATCTTTTCTAGAATCGGCAGTCTTTCTCTTTCCATTTTCATTAAAATAAAAATATAATATTGTTATACGTTTTGCAACGTAATAACTAGAAAGTTAATGTCCTCAGAAATAGAAACCCTTTCGTAGCACTTTTAGTTACTCCACTTTAATTTGAACAAGTCTTCCTGATTCTCTCCTGAACAGGTCCCACGCTATTTCTACTATTTGTTCTGTAATTAATAATATTTTGAATATTTCGTGATTATTCAGGTATATGAGCTCAAAAGCATCATTCTATTGCCGATAACTTTGCGGACTCCTAAGGCTGATTGAAAATTCTCAAGAATCAGAATAGTGGAGCAAATGGACAATTCATAGTATCCAGCCACGCAAACTGCTGCACCAAGACGGTCGCAATTGAATTGATGAATACCTCAACAATAGAAAAAGAACCTTATTTCAATGGATGGATATTAGAAAAAATAGCTATCATCTACGCGTATGTTCAACTAATTGGTACACAACACATATAATGATCTCATCATGGCTCTAATGATCCTTCTCCATTTGTGCTGATTTGATGATGTATCCATGAGAATATGGTTTATGATGAAGTAATTCAATCCCTCATGGTAATTCCTCAACTCATGTTTTTTTGGCCAGTGGCAAAACATTTCCCTAATAACTTAAGAGATAGCCCCGGGACTGAGCCTAACCTACATCAATCGTCTCACATGAGACTGCAAATTTGTTCGGCGGGGAAGATCTGTGTGATGAGAACCTGCTACTGGTCTGAACAATATTATAATTCAAGTGTGATGATTCGCAGACAATGTAATTTGCATTTTTATTGCATCAATTTCGCATTTTGATCCGGTTCCCACAAAGACTGCAGCCAGTGTTCAATCTGGAGGCATGCGATATCAACGAAAATCAACATTCGGTTGTTGAGAAGCAAAAAAATAAATAAAAACGAAAATCTTGTTTGAAATGAATCGTGAGAATCAAACAAAACTAGCTTTTCATCAAAGTGCTTATGGCCTTCGCATAAAGTAGCCGTACTGATTATATTAGTGCTCCCACTCGGTCTTTTTTCTTCAAATCTAAACAACCGTTCCACAACATCATAGTAATTTTTATCCTCTATCGGTCTCCAACTTGAATGAGTTGTATAATTCTGAATAAATACATGTTTTTTAGTATGAACGGGAAAGAATAGTCAACAGAATAAAGTCGTAAAATTTACATTTAAATTGATGTTACAAATAAATTTGAATGAGAATAATAATAATAATAAGCGTATGGCTTTTAATGGTGGGGAGACCCTTACGGGTAGTTCCACCTCGCCGTTTGAGCCATGTTACGGGGAACATGGTGGACCTACAATTTTAGGTGGGTTCCGAACCACCGGGTAAGTGATAAAGAGAATGAGAATGATCGCGATAAATACATAAGTTGAATGGGAGAATGAGTTCAATGAATGCGAATTTAATATGTAAGTGAAGAAATGACGAACCTTAAAATTTGAACAAAGTTTATTTTGTTTTTTTTTATGTTATTTGTTATTTCAAATCCCTATATTGAATGTTAAAAAGAATATATATCTTTCATATTCCGACACTACGCACCACTATGTGATACTCTCGAACAGAACTTTCGTTTATCTTTGCTGTTGATTTCCTCATGATTCTGAAACTTGTGAGTTGGTAATGAGGACATAAAATATGGCAGGACAATCAGGAATCGAACCCGTTACCACATGAGTAGCAGTCAATCTAAGTCTTATCAGAGATAAGCACTCCAACCGTTCAATCTACTGCGACTATTCTTTTATAGAAAGTAGAACAACCAAAAGCCGAATAATTCATGATGGAGGGGGGACATGAGGGAATTCTTTTCGTGATGAGTACAATTGCGTACAATAAAATTTATTGTATTTAATACAATATTGTATTTAATACAGTCGCAATCTACAAATACAATATGCAATGAAGTACTTCAGATGATACTATGGTGATGATGTTGACTATGATGATTCTAATGCGCAGCTCAGAGCACCTAATAATAACCTAGCAATAATTAATTCAAATTCTCTGCACATATTCACATTCAGAGGTTGGAGTCGAGTCTGTCACAAGCCAGTGATTAACGCGATATAATTACAGAGAGAATGATTCGTCACTAACTCTTTTGGACTTCTTTACTTGTTCAAATAATTGTTATCCTGATGATATCATTATGCTCCATTAATAACACTCTTAACTGACGACTGGCAGACTTCGGCTCCAATCAAACTCGTGTCAAACTCTTAAAAAAATAATAAGAATAAGTTGTAGTGAAGAACGTATTTGCATAGTTTTAGTGATTTAAAAATATTGATGAGCATTATTCATCCGAGAACATTTTTGAATGACAGGTAGAATCAGAGGCTTTGTCAAATTAATCATTGTTCCAGCATCTGCCAATGGAAATATGATCTACTAATATGGTACTGTAAGGTTTGGTTATTCCTGAGGTACCATTCTGGGAAGTTGCAGCTGTTTATCAAGTCTTCTGCTCCATGTAGACTGGATGGAGTAGCCAGTTTCCAGAAGTGAGGACTGTAATAATCAAGTCTATTGTATTTTTAAAATCCAGTGAAAGAAGATACACAAATAGATAATGTAGGAAAAATAAATTGCACACTACTTGAAAAAAAAACAAAATCATATAACACGTGGAGTGATATCTCCCACTATAGCATCTGCCTGTCTAACTCAATGATCTTAATCGAAGTACAAGAATATTCAATTACTTTAACTTTTTCAGTCATTCAATTTCATTATTCTTTCTATTCTCAACACTATAACTCCCAATTACTCAATTATCATGTATCATCAAATCAAAATGTACAGAAAGATCCTCTTCACTGATAACTTTGCCATATTAAACTCACCTTAAACTTACTTTCCCAATATTCACTTCAATCCAATGGAAAAAACAATGCATTTTAGGACCTGGAACTATTAACATGGAAAAGACGGATGTCAGTAATAAGTTCTTGTGTTAGTTTTGCTGAAGTTATTGATTAACAGCAGTAGTATTGAGAAATAGCTTCACTAATTATTCAGGTCAAGACCAATGTGGAAAGCTTTTTGAATAGATACGCGATTGCAAACAAGTGCGTCAAACAGAAACTTTTTTATAGTTAAGAAGTTTGAAAAAAGTTTGGGTAGTACTAGTAATTAATTGATAGTTGAATGTCCCAATATGCAACGATAGATAAATTAATGAGATGAAATTAATTAATGAGACTTGTTAGACTTTTTCATGAAACATATTTGTTGACAAGATATATTAGAGAATATTTCAGATTGGTGGGAGAATATC
This sequence comes from Conomelus anceps, assembly GCA_948455865.1. Taxonomy (NCBI): domain Eukaryota; kingdom Metazoa; phylum Arthropoda; class Insecta; order Hemiptera; family Delphacidae; genus Conomelus; species Conomelus anceps. Next base: position 21,483,307 of record OX418223.1, on the reverse strand, counting down.
ACTTAAAAAAGGTCCTCTTCCCCATAAAATACACAAATTAAGATTTTTTCAGTGACGGTTGAGAATTACGTACATTCCCAATGAATTTTCCCCTGTCAAGAGATACCAAATATTACCTAGAAAAAGAGATTCTCACCCTTCATAAAATACATGAAAAACACTGGGAAAAAACCTTCAACTTTGCCCCCCAAATCAGGTTTAAAACTGTACTCTCAACTACTTCTCTTTTTTCTCTTAACTGTTGTACATTAGTTGTCTCATTTCTTGTGTATTATAATAATGATTAAATAGGCCTCATGGATAATATAAACATAGAAACTATAATTGTTGTCAAATATATCTTGGATTTCTTGTTCTATAACGATCTGCGTTGTTGATATTAACTTTTTGTTGTAAAATCAACGACTTGCAGTCAGTTTTAGATTGCGAATATATAAAAAATGTACTTACACGTACAATATACTCACAAGCGAATATATAAAAAATGTACTCACACATTTTTTATGTATTCGCAATCTAAAACTGACTGCAAGTCGTTCAATTTAAAACAAAAAGTCAAATATATCGAACAATATCTTCCTTGAATTGCCGTCTCTTGAAATATTCTTTTCATTCCGTTATCGGTTATACAGTAGAAATTTGAAAATAGTGAGTGGACCTTTTTTTGTAAAAATATTAATTAATTTCATAACTGATTGATTTTTATTGAATATTAATCAAAAGTGAGACTAGTTCATGTAAAAGAAAATCGTTGATCCTTTTCACGATTTCTGAAAAACAGAATCCCCTTTTTATAAGCGTTTTATCGTGATAAATCAAGATGCATGGTTTTCAGCACTTGTCGCCGGACGCAGAATGAATGTTTGAAGCCAATTAATGAGAATTATTCGCTCTCGAATGACCGTGAAAGACGTTCCACTCAAGATAAGGAGACAAGAGCGAAGAGAAACCAACATCATCGAAGCTGAGAAGTGAAAAAAAAAACAGAAAAGTAGACGCTTGGTTAGCCGGGTGTCACTACTTAGCCCGTTCATTAATTTGGACGGAGGTCCTTGGTACATTAGTGGTCATTTGCTCATAGCCACTAATTGAAGAAAGCGAGCCACCATATTATCACCTCTTGTGAGTGGCTCACTACATTGCAGTTCCATCTCCAACAGAATCGACTATCCTAGTTCTTTTATCTCACCTTTTCAAGGCGTCTCAACGAACAACATCAACCATTCATGCGTTTCCGTTCATGCTCTCCTTCATCACAAAACGTATTCGATAGATATCTGTTATCAAACTGATAATAGAGCCATTTGATATTGATTTCGAAATGATATGGGATGCTGATGCATCAAAGTGACACCGCTTTATTGCACCGGAGACATAGTTGATGGCTTTGAATGAACACTAACATTCTTCCGGGTTGTCTGCAATAATATATGATATCCCTTTGAGTGAGATTCATAAGTATCTTCTGCGGTAACTACAATGAATTCAGTATCAAAATCATCTTCTTATGGCGCCATGACAATATCAAAGGATTTCCTCTTACAGACAGGCAAACTGGTTATCAAAGCAACGTCTGCATTCTACTCTCAATTGGCAGACGACTCAAGATTTCTATTTTATTCTTTACTGATCTCATATTCACAGACAGTATTCATTGGAAAATTATCTATGTCATGGATCCAAATCATGCAAGATTTAATTTATAGGTCGCACTTCTTAGATAGAATAATCAGTACTGCAATGAATTAAAATAATCAGATTGACTGAATCAGCAATATCGCTACTCCTCCAATTCCCATTTTTTTTTTCAAATTTTGAAAATTGCAATTTGAAAAATCAATGTGTCTTGTATAAAATATTAATTCAGATACATTTTCAAGAAGATCCTTATCAAATTATAATAGCAATGAATTCAAACTGATCGACTTCTGTATTTTTTGTCTTTCTGATTAAGCCCATATGAGCAATAAACTGTGCTTATGGTGATTGATTACACTAAATAAGCTAGGTTGAACGGAAATCAAACCCGTGACCGTAAGAGTAGCAGTCACCAATCATCAGAGTCCAATCAGAAATAAGCGATTACACCACTACGACAGCATAATTATGAATTCGAATGAAACTGCTGAAAGGGAAGTAATCCTATTATACGTATTTCACTCCTAAAACCGGTTTAAGCACCCTGTCACAGGACAATAAACGCATAACAATTTTTTTTGCGTTGGGATAATTCGCTACAATAAACGCGGTAAAAATTCTGTCACTCAGCAAAAAACGGGGGTCAGAGATGAAGTAATTCATAAATCAATAAAAATCGTAATATTGCTTATAAAAGAGAATTACAAAAATATATTATTTACTCAGGGAATATGTGGAATACGATGACAGTTTCAAAAACTAAAAAATACGAGAATTCAACAACTTTCGTTTTTGGTTGAGACGGCCTTGATCCAACCTAGATCATATTTCTTTAATCTCATGCCGCGCTTGACTCCAGCGACTTCTAATTATTGTTTTAAAGCATCTGAGCCTCCCCGCAGCAGTATTCAATGCGCGCATTTTGATTACCTGTCGCTTGATCTTTAAAAACGCTCAGTGACAAAAACGCGTCTGAAACCCACGACATGCATAAAACAACAAACTTTACCCAATAGTAATTGAATCATCGCGTTTATTGGCATGCGGCAGGAACCGCGGTGCATAAAACCAGTTCAAACCCTTGTATCGACTCAAACTAAGTTTGCAACAAGTTTCAAACAAGTTGCAAACAAACTGCCTGAAAAGATCTACCGTTTCCAATGCAACATTCCAGATTTATATCAATTTATTTAGTCTGGCGTCTGCCTGGGCTATTGTTTACCTTCTAAAGATAGATCGAGTGCATTCCTTTCACAGGCCATGTTATGTATCCTAACTAGCATATTTCTTGTTTGTAATAAGAAATTGCAATATATGTAGTTTATCTCATTTTTTTCTGCACTACAAAACTAAAAACATGAGATCTAGGTTATTCTAATTTTCTTAAAACAATTGTATTTTACTTCTACTGCAATTTTTTCATTGCATGAAATTCAAGCACATCATTAAATCTTTTAATTTCATCAATAATTAATAAAGTACCCGCTGCAAAATAAATCAACATCCATCATAGTTCAATTCATATCTACAAAAACGAGGATGAAATGGATGGCAGTGTAGGATGGCTGTCCTTGCGCGTGCACGCAAAAGTTTTGGCAAAGTTGCACCAGGAATCGGTTTGCAACAAATTTTGCTGCAAAACATGTTGCAAGCTTGTTGAAAACTTGTTGCAAAAATGTTGACCGGTTCCACTCGCAGTGGAATTGATTGAAACAAGTTTACAACATGTTTTTAACAAACTTTGTTCGAGTAGAAACGGGGCTTAAGAGTAGAAAAGTAGAATCAAAAAACAACTGTGGAAAAAACCCTGTGTTTCAGTGGCTTGTCAGCAATAAAACTCAAGACTTGAGCTGAGTTAGGTCAGTTCTATTGAAAGCAGGATTAGAGCGGGAAACGCTAGACACCTGGACGAGACTAGATTACATTATCACACGAACATAACACCTTAACCTTGGGATTTGGATTTAGACATTATACTACCCTTGTTTGTTTAGTATCTACCGGGCATTAGATATAGAGATTTCAACCATTATTAACCGCACTCCTATTGCTGGAGCCTTTCATCATTCCATAAGCTGTCCGTTGCTGGATGTTGGCAAGATTTTTTCATTCAGTATTATCCCTTGAAAGGTCATTCAGAAACGACCGGAACTCATTGTCCGAGGGTTGAATATCACATCCGGATGACTTTCAAAATTGTTATTTCTGCGGGATGAAGTGATTCATGGTCTTAGAATCGCATTATTTAAATTGAAATGGGGCTACTTTCCTTCTGGATGTGACAGTTTTTACTATAATAATGATGATTGATCATCCAAGTTTGTCTAATTACAGTGTTTGGATTAATTTCTTAGGATTGTAATTAAATCTAATTTCAAAAATTGCTTACATTGCAAAATTATTGTTGATTTCTTGTTGCAGTTGCTGTTTTGATAAATTGGATAAAATTTGTCTACATTGCAATACTACCAGGAATATGTTCAAGGAAGATCAGATTCATGCACCACGATTTCTGGCTCGTGACAATAAACGCGGTGATTTGATTACTTGTAAGTCAAATTTGTCACGCGTTTCCATACGCGTTTTTGTCGTTGAGCGTTTTAATGATCACGCGACAGCTAATTAAAACGTGCGAGTGATATAGGGCCGCGGAAAGGCTTAAATGCATTGAGTCGGCTCATCGGAGTCGCTCCAATTTCTTGGAATGGAGCTGCAGGGTAGTATGAAGTGGGACTGCCATAATTAGATCAATCATCAATATTATTACAGTAAAAATTGTCACATATAGAAGGAAAGTGGCCCCATTTCAATTTAAATAATGCGATTCTAAGGCCATGAATCACTTCATCCCGAAGAAGCTGGAGGTTAGATTGTCTCGGGTTCTCTTTGCCCTGAGATCAACCATAGCTAGGGAAGCAAACATAAAGACTTCACTAGAGGTTTATCACGGTTACTTTCTATCGCATGTTTGCTATAGTAACATTCTTTTGGGTGGGGAGGGGGGGGGGGGTTGGGGGTCATGTGAAACCAGTATTCAGACAGTTTTCCGAAGACAGAAAAAGGCGGTTAGTTGATTGAGGAAGTTGATTCAAGAGTTTCGTGTAGACCCTTCTTTCTAAGACTGAATCTTTTTTTACCGTTCCCGTGCTTCATTCTCTGGAAATTGCTCGTTTAGTTTTTCGAAACGGACAGAAATTCATGGAAACAATCTACCTCACAAATGCAGCATAATACATAAAAATACAACCATTTAGTACCCTACACATAGAATTACATTATGTAGAATTACATTATTATAAAGGTTTTCAATCAACTGCTAAATGAATTAAAAAATATGACTAGTTATAATGTTTTCGTTAAGTTTAAAAAAAACCTTGACTAATGCATGTCCTTACTTTGAAGGAGAATGCAGCAACTCATTTACTAATTAGAATTGCGTTAATGAGAAGATAATATGAGGGAAAGAAGCAGATATGTCTCAAATTTTCATAAAGCTGGATTTCAGTAAATCTGGTAGCCATTGATGAAAGCTATTCATATTGCACTGTTTACAAGTTTCAACGAGGTATGTCCCTGGTTATAGTATAAAATATTTGTATGACTGAAACTAGCGAAATATGACTAAAGAAGTTTTATTATCTATTATGTATTAACACTTGTGTTACAACAACTGTCAAATTGTACACAAGAGTAGAGTAACGATACCATCAATCAACGATAACAAACTCTTTTATAACGATAACAAACTCTTACTGGCCTATCTCAGGTATTTACAGTATTTATAACGATAACAAACTCTTACTGGCCTATCTCAGGTATTTACAGTATTTTCTACTCAAACTTTCCAATTTTTTTATTGAATGATATAATATGCAGACTAATCACATAGCCTAGTCGATGTCAATTCAAAACTCTTATTCCAGCACAGAGGCATGCATGAGGTGACAGAAATAGGACTCGAAAATCCGCACTCAACAATAAATATGCATTACAGTCAAGTGACACGTCTTCACGAATTCAATAAATTTCTTCACTTCTCTATTATTGATGAAGCAAATGGAGAAATCTAGCCGTTCTGGGAAAACCACTTTTTATGTCTAAGAAGGACCACTTGTCTTGTCTCCCTATCTATACATTCTAGATGAACAAGTGGTTTGTTCATCGCAAATCGTCAATGAACTTCAGCAATGCAAACTAATCTGGGAAAAGTACCAAAGTAATTGATCATTCTGTATAAGTACCAGTCTCTATCAACAAATTTAGCTTGAACATCATGCTCTGCTCATTGCAACATGACAAATGTTGAGAATCATTGAATGATATGTGACACGAGCACCATGCTTTGACACGTCCTTAACGTGATCAAAAAATACAGAACGCATGGATTTTAAACATCGTGTCATGCAAAGTACCACGCAATCTATCACTGCTATCCTTGTTTATCAAGCAGCAACCCATGCATGCATTGTGTATTCGTGTCCCCTAGCCATAAAAATTCTTCTCCTAGGTGATAATTCCAATTCTATGCAATAATTTCAACTTATAAGCTCCAGAAAAGTACCTGCTACTTTATGTAGAGAGAAACCTGTTGTTACATGCCTGGTCTACTATAACCAGTACATTATGATCGTTTCAAATCACGAGTAGACGTGAAGCATATCTACTTTTGCAACCTTGACCATGAACCTTTCATTTTCAAACAAAGAGAAGAATTCTAAGAAGTTTAGTTGTAGCTAAACAGCATGCAGGGAGTCTCGTAAGTAGTTTATGTCCCGAGACTGCATGGTAAATCAATCATTTATATTTTTGGTTCTCGATCGATGCTAGCATATGTTCCCTGTTGACTTGAGAACTCTAATTGCAATATAAAACTAATAAAACTATACGACTACTGGATCTCATGAGATCTTTATGATGAATTTTTAAAATCAACTGTACAACTTTTTGTTAAATTAAAAAAATGACCAGAAATTAAAAACCTTAGCTGGAAGCTCCAGACCCAAATTTTCAATAAATTAAAATGAACTCCGGTACCAATTTCCCCATAAGTTAGAAATAAACCAATAAATTACGTTATTTATGGAGAATATTTTTAACCAGTACAACTCTAGGATTTAGATAGATATATAGATAGATATTTATTTGTTAATTGCCACTAGGCTTGTCGCTTATTGGTGACAGATACATTATTGAATATAGAAATTCAGATAAAAATAGTAATAAAAATAAAATTAAAATAAAACAAAATAAAAGAGATACATGGAACATAAAAAATAAAATAATAAAACTGCTTGCTTACATAAACTACCGCTGCAAAATTGAATTAACCTTGAAAAAATTATAGCTTCTCATTCAAAAAATTTAAATGTTTTATAAGAAGGTGAAAATACAATATTCAATGGTAAGAGGATCCAAAGTCTTGAGGCAGTAGCAGTGAAGGACTGAACGTACATGACTGTACGTTGATTTGGAATCTGATGTAAGAATTCATGTTGCCGTGTGACCCTAGAATGAATGTTTGCAAGAAGAGTAAACCTATAGGATTAAGGGTTGAGTGAAAGAGAGAATCAAGAGTCTCCGCCCTTAATGAAGGCCGTTAATCAATCAATCAATGTCAGAAAGATGTCCGAGAATTCCCTGTCTACATCGTGAAACATTAACAAAGTCCTATAAGTTATAATTGTTGTACCAAATATTAATTGGTTTAGGACCAACATTTAAAATTAATCTGCCTCGCATGGTTTTTGAAGATTGTTAATTTTATATTTTATTAACATGGGATTTTAATTTAGTGAATGCTAATTAAACAGGAATAACATATTGCAGGTATTTTTTCAAAGACCAATTCAGTATAGACTTGGCTAGTAGAACATGAATGGGCTGTGTCCTTGCGCTCATTCAAGAAGTAAACTATTCAATAATACCTAAATTAGTTCAACTTCATTAACAAGTTTGTTTCTTTTATAATATGTAAATATTTTTCATATTAATTGTTGCAGATTGATATTCTTCAACGTTAATAATTATCATTAAGTTTCTAGGAGATGTAACCATGTAGTTTGATGAAATTCAGGCACAATTTGAATAACTCTTTTCCGCAAAAATACTCTAGTAATGATGTTTATGTGAAGTTTATGAATATTATTGTTGTGGATATCCATTTTTCGTTAACTGCAGTAGAACTATTCATATGTATAAACTTGCTGTGCAGAACTGACCTTTTTTGAGTCACGGCGGACGCGTTTCGAACTATGTCGTTCTTCTTCGGCGCTTGGTTGCAGAGAAGCGAGCAACGAAGCGCCGAAGAAGAACGACATAGTTCGAAACGCGTCCGCTGTGACTCAAAAAAGGTCAGTTCTGCACAGCAAGTTTATACATATGAATAGTTCATGAATATGGTTCTTGGAAACTTTATAAATATGCAAGGTGTACATCCTCTTGTAACAAAGCTTTCGGACAGTCAGTGTAGAAGAGAGAAGGTCGGAGAAATTCTAGTTTTCATCACTGAAGAAACTGTCATAAATAATAGTAGTCAAAAGAATACCAGGCTAATAAATAGATCAGCTTATGAGAGTTCCAACACAGAAGTAGAAGCTGTCATAAGTGGAATAAACATTAATTGATATATGCCGTAAATATTACTACTATCTATTTTACGCGTAAACCGAGGAAAGTGTAAACGGGAGGCATTCACACGAAATTTTCAAACAATAATAATTAAGAAAGTTGTCTTTTATGGGAGGTGAGGACATTTTGTTGGGTGATATATTCCACGAAATATATTCTTAAACGGAAACCACTGATTTCACGCCTTTAAAACAGGCATAAATATCTATCTACGTCATAGATTATAGATTTTTATACTGAAGAGATAGATTACGACTCATACATCAGACTACGTCAGACATTTTTATCTGAAGTGGTTCCGCAATAATGAACTGAGTTTTTTTTGTAGATTACTTGGAGACTCCAGTTAAGGATTATAAGACAAAAGTCCGATCAACAATATTATTATACACTAGACACCATAATTACTATACCAATTAGTTGAGGTGAGGCTTAATTTTAATGTGAAAGGAACTCTTGTACACTATAAAAAGCTTTATCAACTAAATATTTTTTCAATTGTTTTTTAAATATTTCTATATTTTCAAGACTTTTTAAAAACTGCGGTAGCTTGTTGTAGAATTTCCTACCAATATAACTAGGTTTTTGTTTGAATAAGCTACTATTGTGACTCACCAAGTGATAATCTCCTCGGCTTCTTGTATTATAATCATGTACGTCAAGATTTTGGTTAATATCATTCGTTTTTACATATAAAGTAGCTTCATACACATATAAGCAGGGTACAGTTAGAAGACCAAGTCTCTTGAACAACGGCCTACATGAATCTAATCTATTTACTCATTATATACACCTAACCGCTTTCTTTTGGATCTTAAACACCCTATCAAGATTTTAGTTTTGATGAATTACCCCATACTAAGATAGCATACCTAATATGTGACAGTAAGAGCCCATGGTAAGCTGCACTACTAGACTTGAAAAGAACTACAGTTACTCAAGAGCTCAAAATAAAAACTGACCAATTGCACCAGATGGGTTAAGTCTCGGACATGACCCTAGTTAAACTAAAACGGATTTCTTTGCATGTGCAATGTCCAATGCAAATCTGTGGTGAACGGAACACCTGATTCGCACACCAGTGAATAAAGCTAACGTGGGCGAATGAAGAAGCTACATGCCGATATTGCTATCAGCGCATTCAGTGTTAACGGTGAAAGCTCCCGTCTAAAAGATGTTTCAGAGAAAGTTCGCAGTTGGATAACAACACTAGTTTTGAATTATAAACAGGAACTTATCGGGACGTGTACTTCGAAGCAATAACTTAGAAGATGGCTCTAACTTTTTATTATAGCAATGTCATAACGACTGCGCCGTATATTCCCGATGGAGATCATGTCCGCTATTTTTAAGTTAAGCAACTTATGGATATATACCCTTCTTATATACATAGATATACAACACCGATACTCATCTAAAGTATTACTGAACAATCCTGTACCACTTGAGGGATGGGTCTCGAAGGACTTGGTAGCCAGTCATTGCACGTTGGCCCATTAAAATAGTAGACTACCGAACGTTATAGCAAACTTTATTGCCGCTGGAACGGTGGATGTTTGATGAATAGTACGCAGCACATAAAATTAAAATTATTGTACATCGATACTAGAGACTGTTAATAAGCCTTTCTATCTATGTGACACCGTTTTCTCAGTTACACGACGTACAATAACTGTGATGTAGTTGTAGCCTGTATAAGTGCTACCTGGTAGAATGCTGTCACTCAGGTGAGCGTACATTCCATAATGTGGATCAAGTTGGAATTTTCTTGTGAAATTGTTGCTATTCGCGAAGGGTACGGACGTTACGTTTTATTTGCAGGAGAGGTGAAGTATGTAGAGCATACATGGAGTGCATGGGGGTACATGGAGTCAGAGCACCATCACAACAAATTTTGGGGAGGAATTTGTGATTTTGTGGGGGCTTGGCCGTTTAAAAAACTATAGGGATGAGATCTTTAGATTTCAACTGAAAATTCGTGCGTATCCAAAAATATTCATCGACTAATTGGTAACTGATGAAGCAGTAATCATAGAATCATGAAAAAGAGCGGTCAAATTTTTTACAGTTTTAGGATTTTTCTGTTAGCAAATTGAAGACCAATCAATGGAAAAATTATTGACAATAATATCACATAGGCCATACGATTGGTCAAACTGGCCAACAAGCTTGAAGGATAAGACACTTTTATTCCTGGATATCTTGTTCCATGACGAACTGCGTTGTTAATATTAACTTTTTAAGTGATTCAACGACTTGCAGTCAAATTTGACTGCAAGTAGTTGAATCACTTAAAAAGTTGACACTTTTATTATTTTAAATTAGGTGATCTTATTATTTTATTTGAACATTAAAAATGAAATGGCTCATTAATCACCACCATCCAATTCATTACGCACGCACTGGTATCAAACCTAGTTTTTACTCAATTTTGGGAAAATTTCCCACATTTAATGTAGGAGATGCTCTCTGTCAGATTAAACGAAATATACAAATCTTTTTAAATATACAAGTCTTTTTAAATATACGAATCTTCTTAAGGGAGTCCTTGGTCCTCCACAGGAATTTTCTTAGGAATAACACATGTGTAACAGCTTTTCAAGATATTAAAGATATGAATCCATCATTTTAGCCTTCATACTAGATTGATTTATTGCTTTTAACATTAAAACCCCCACATAAGTCCCCACTATTAATGATAATTAAACTCTATATTATTCCATACAGTTAAAAGGACAAGTCGTCTAACTTCTAAATGTCTAAAGCAGAATTTATAACTTTTTTACTTTTGATGTTTTTCAGTAGCAGAATTGATAAGCACATCAAGAAAGTCATCGGGACAGGAGTGATCATAAATTTGTACAACATTAGGCATTTTGTACAAGACGATTTTCTATTAACAAAAGATATTTCTTGAAATAGTCTACACTAATCACACGTTACTTTACATTGAATGTTGTTCTCAACATCATTAACAACACGTCATTGCCAATTTAGCATTGCAACCAAGTAGAACGCTTTCAATCCTATGATAGCTGTGAAGCAACAAATAGCTTCCATTTGTAGACAATCGACTATTCTCTTCAATGAGACTTTTATAAAGCGATATAGCTTCGATTGAGCGTTTAATAACGGAATCCTTATAAGGTGGAATACTGTGTGGAAACAGGAAAAAAGGAATTAGTGGTAATGCTACTTTCATTGTGATTGTTGTCGAGGTGACCAGTGCTCATTTCAAGGATGGATCTATTATGATATGTAGCCATAAGAAAAATACCTTTGATCGAGGTGATTATATTTAAAAAAACATTTAATTTGATATTGTTCTTACGATTTGGCGCCATTAAGCTACTTCCCTATAACAAAAGCTTAGTTGTCTGAATGGATTTAATTGGTATTACGACAGTCTTCTTCAAAAAACTGGAGCCTTATTGCGATGGTCTATGAGCGATGGGTCTTTCTTTAGAGATGATAAAGAGTGCGAATACAAAATGGTCGAAAATTATGATCACCTCATGACGTTTATGGAAACAAATACCACAAAGAAGAATATCGTTTCAGCGAATGACAAAGTATTGTTATGTCACTAAATATTGGAGAAATTTGTGACTTGGTGACTCCAGACACGAAAGAAGAATGAAAATGAATATAGAGAATGTAAGTAGGCTTAAGCTATCCAGTTAAACAGATTGCAGTATAAAAATATCTTATTTTTTTAGAATAGTTGTTACGAGAATCAAACGTTTGTAAATCATTCTAAATAGTTCTAGAATCAAGAAGACGCTGTATTCCTTTGTATATTGTGATGAAACAGCCCTTCTGAACTCAAAAATGCGGGAAAGAATTCGTAGATTAAATCTTAATTTAAAAACGTAACACGATAGTACAGTAAGGTGACTGAAATAGGTACAGAACTTTGTTTAAAGGCGACGGGTAGACTAGTAGATGTCCACACCTGATAACTAATGTCCCAAACTTGAGGTAGGCCTAGCATCGACCATTATTCCAGGATATCAATCACATATCTCATGAATTCTGGGGTGACAACTTGTGAGCGCTTTTTCTTGATATCTAGGAATCTTGAAATCAAAAACAATAAAACTCATGTTTTCTAGTTTCTCGGGGGCTCTCGTGCAGCGAAACAACCTTCCTAATTAACTTTTATGGCCATGTTCCTTCTTTTTTATACTAAAATATTTTACATATTGTGGATTGTGGAGAAAATAAGGAAGATCTGGAGAAGTTAACAAGAGAGCTTGAACATGAAATGAAATTATCATCAACTAGGGATGATGAGTGAGCTTGATCAAGAAACAAAAAGGAGATATAAAATCTTGTCAGCACAATATAATATTATTTGAGAAAATGAAAACATCTGTTCAAGAACATCTCTTCTATAGCGCACTAGAGCGACCACGACCGCGACCGCGATCGCGACCAGTAGGAGCGACCAGTTTTAGCCAAGCATTGGTCATAGCGCACTTGGCTTCCGCGACCACAACCGAGCAAGCTGGTCGTTGCGTCCAGAAATTTTTCCTTTGGTCGCAGCGACCAAGAGATTTTTGCGACCACTGTTATCATGCATTTATATGGGACATAGCGCACTACTGTCGACCAGTGTGTGCAACCAGATGTTCAAGGTGGTTTGTGCTCTCCATTGATATACAGTACTAGAATAAAATAATTGTCAGTGCTCTAGTCACAGTCACAGTCGCAGTTTATGTTGGTCAGGTTGTGTTTGGTATTGATGTATCTATTGTCTGTAATCTTTTTTAGCAATTCGTCAAAACTGGCAACAGACATTCTTGTATAATTAAAAAATTTCTCCTCGTATTGCCGTTGTTCGCCAAAAAGTGTGGAGAACTGCCCTCTTCTTTCTTTCAACTTTAATGAATTTTCTGTACACATGTGCTACCACAGCTATCTCCTCAAGATTTTGCAACTGGAATATCTTGCAGTCAAAAAGCACTATGCAACCAAGAAGGGAGGCTGGCCGCGCTATCGGTCGCACGAAATAAGACTGGACATGGTCGCGGTCGTGGTCGCACAACTTTCAAATGGACGTGGTCGCGGTCGTGGTCGCACTAGTGCGCCATTGCCCTAACGATGATTCTTTTCCAGTGCAGATCACATAGTATGTTTTAGTAATGCTGATGTCATGACTATAATATAAGAGGTTTGAAGATATTATTTAATTTGGTAAGGCTATCATTTGTTTAATATAGTATGAAATAAAATAAGTATGTTTTAACAAACAAGAAAATTCTTTTATATTTTCATGACAAACTGAATTATATACAGAGTATTTCGCAAAGTTTACTTTACTCTTGCTCAAGTTACTCTTAATACCCGTTGGGGTATTTTAATGTAGTTACCAAAATAATTTAACAAATTTACATTAACATTGTTTCGGAAATGCGTTGTTACAGAGTTGAAGGTCGTGGAGGTTAGAAGCTTTTCTATCAACTTATAGACTGATGTAGATGAAGGATGTAGGATGATAGATATAGTTATAAATATTCTACATAACATAACATGGAAAAATGACATGAAAAAAAAACTTTTTTCAAGTTTGAAGTGGATAAACTTGGTTGGTTGTACAATTAACATGAAACTTTTTTCACAAAAATCATAGAAAATCTAATCCTGAAGAAAAAATTTCCAGGAAACCAATTGCCAAAATCATAACAAACCCTCAAGAACTTACGATTTAGATTAATCAATCCACATATCTATATTATAGGAACTGTGCGAAATTGTGTTTTGTTCCAATAAAAGAAGATTTTATGAAATCTGGGTTTGTTTCTGCTATTAGGTTATTGGTAATTTTTTCTTCAGAATTTTACCTTTTTTTTGGAGGTTGAAGCCCACATAGGTCTGCTAGGGTAATGAGTTGAATTATAGAGTTTGATTATTTGAACCTAGAGTTTTAGGTGGGTTCTGAGCCACTGGAAAGTGGTTTCACAGCAAAGAACAGTCTTTTATGCTGGGCTGGTCAATTCAATCGGTCACCCTTACTGAGAGGGCCCATGAGTTCGTAGCTTATCTTCATTCGACTGAAAATATACCTGCTACGGCTTACGGCTTATCTCTTCCCTAATTCCCTACAAGTTTTCTGAGATAAAATTTGATTTAATCGTAATTGGAATGTGAAGATGCAAATGTCCAATGACCTATTTATAGTATGTTATTTTGGGGAAAATAATAGTCGTTCTTGTAAATATGAGATAGTAATTATTAATACCTTGTGGAAGTTTCTATCCCAGTAGTGGAAGCTCTGCCGTTCATAATATGCATAACAATGTGTACCGGTGAAACAGCTGAGTAGAGCTGGTAGCATACACACAGGAGAAAGTATAACAGACCTCTCTACGTTTGACACCTGTCAGAGCAAAGATTGGGAACAAAAGTCAAGTTCTGTTGACTGTTTCTGGTTTGAGTAAAACGTAAGCCACATTCTAAATCTAACAGATAGTTAATTACATTTTTAGGTTAAGATCAACGTTCTCTTCAAAGTTTAGAAAAAGGAAATACGGTACAGTAAAATCAGTAGCCTAGGTTAGTTGGAAGACCTGAGGATCTTCAATGGTTGATTACATTATGACATGAGGACATGAAGAGTATTGTACTGAGATGAAATGTTACTTGTTCTGATATAGTGTTACTATGAAATATCTGTTGATGAATTCAGAATAGATTCTTCCTACAAGTATGTTTGTGTGCAAAAATTATTATCTGACCCAATCCCATAGATTCACTATTCTTATTGACATTTTTGTAGTGGAAGACCTATTGATCCTTTTGTAATGAACTTATATTGGATTTTTTCCATTTTTTTTATTCGCATCTATGGTTCTAAATATCTAGATAGTAGTTTTAGCCTAAGTTAGTTGCAATAAATGACATATTATTGAGGACTTGGAGTCTTTATGATGTGTGATTGTGGAAATAAAACTTTCAGCTATTAGATTACCAACTATGAGATTATTTATTGCATTTTCATGAAATTAGTTGCGTTTTGCTTTTTGCATAATTATGTTTTGAGTTTGAAAATGAATTCTCTTATTCTACCTTCTCAATTTCTTTGAATGAGTCGCTATAAAAGGGTGAGGGAAACACCTTTTAAACGCACTACTTCAAAAGTGAAAAGTCCAAATAATTGTAATAATGAAAGGGCGTTATAATAAAAAAGCTCTTTCTTCGACTCACACCTACTCCTGCGGTAACGGGCTCGTTTCCCATTCTGCTTGGCATATTTCTTGAAATTTTTTATCTCATGAATCTAAGACTGAAGTGAACATCATCAACAGAAACTGCAGCACAGCACTTTTCTTAATTCTATTTTCAGAAAGGTGGTCAGAATCAGAATAAGTGTGAACCAAAGCTCGATTTTTTCATTCAATTTCATAAAGAATAATTCTATGATTTGCAGAGACAAATACATTTTTTTTTTTTTGAAAATGCAGTAAGCAAAAATATTTGGTTGAAGAATATGTATTCATTTAAACCAAAAAATGAATTTCCAACTGTAAAAATGGCTGAAAATCTTTCAAACTTGTTTACAGATTTATCATAAATATAGTACTTTGACTAAAAAAAACATCAAATTCCCCACTTCCCCACTTGAATGTTTTCCTCGTAATATTATAAGTAACTGGAAAAACGTATTTCTAGTTACTTATAATATTACGAGGAATATTATGTTACTTATAATATTATGGAACTTATTGAACCAAAACATTTGATAAATCCAAATGCATAAATGCCAAATACATGGAAAATGCAGTGAGAAAAAATATTTGGTTGAAGAATATGTGGTCATTAAAACCAAAAAATAAATTTCCCTGTGATGCAAATTGAAAAAATGGTTGAAAATCTTTTGTTTATAGATTTACCATAAATATAGTACTTAGAATAAAAAATGTAAACATCAAATTCTGCATAATTACTTATGGTTACACTGCCTTCCCCACTTGAATGTTTTCCTTATTATAAGTAAATAGAGGAACGTTTTTCCAGTTATTGAACTTATTGGACCACAACATTTGATAAATCCTTCTATAATTGCATTACTACTAACTAAAATCAATAATTGTTTTATGAAAAATATTTTTAACGTTTTTGACCACATGCTCAATTCATTTTTAGTTTAGATTAGGTAGTTTTTTGCATGTTATCACTGTGTTGTGGGTACGTTATATTTCTGTGTTTAAGTGTGAAGAAGATAACCAATCAATGGTTTATATTATAAAAGAAAAGTTGATTTTAGAAAGATAGTTTTTTAGCTTAGGCTACACAGAAGCAGAACTCAAACACATTACAACGGTAACTCAAGCTCATTCTGTTCTCAATAAACTGTCAAATCGCTAATTTTATCGTAAAGTTTATTATACTTGTTTATTATATTTTTATATATTTATGATATGAGGAATTGTAATAGACAGTTGAGAAGCGTAATGAACAGGCTTTGTTAAGTGGAAAAATGATGACTAAGTTCCCACGATACCTGAGCATCAGTCACTATACAGTAGCTATAGTTTCTAAGTTGAGTTGAGGTACTTCTAGCTGCAGCGATGACCTCGATTGAAGATTATGGGAACAATTAATTTTCTTCTCTGTAGAATTTTTTCCTCCAAGTTCAAACAAAACCGTACACCGGCGACGTTTTTCCACTTTGAAAGATTTCGTGATCGCGATTGTAACAGATTGTGTTCAAAGAGCGCAGTAAGTTATATAGCAATATAATATAGGCTACTGATGAATAGACTTCTGAGTGATATATACAGTATATAGTGGCCGGCGTCTCTATTATCGACATTGAAGTGACGCCTTTCTTTGAAGGCTATTATTACTGAATGTGATGAAACTACTTCGCTGGCTGCAAGCTGCTAACTATCTGCTAATCATAACCTGAGGCAAGGTTAATTGATTTCAATGAGGATCAAAGTGTATAGTGTAAAAGTACACCATAAAATTCGTGTAATTTCTATTAGCCCAGTCAATAAAAGATTTTACTGGGGAAAAATTATATAAAGGTGAATTCCACACCACCGATAGAACACTACAAGTCCCCAAAAATCCCACTGAAGCTTCTGGGATTTTTATTCTCGTTGATCTAAAACTGGCAAGTAGCTTGTTGACTTGGGACTAAGTGGGACGAATAATAATTGTTAGTTGTTTTCTCAAACAAAAACAAACTTTAAAACAAAACAAATTTTTATTTAAATTGAAGATAATAGTTTTAATTTGACATAAATTTAATTTTTATTAAAATTAATGATGATAAATTTAATTTGAAATAGACTGTAAATTTCTCTCCGAAAATAATTCTCTGTTGAGAGTTTCGAGATACCTATATGACATTAGAAAGTCATTAAAGATAAATCCATACTAATAGAATGTGAAGATGGTTCTGCCTGATGATGATTGATCTAGATTGAGCTATATTTCTTGGCCCAGGTAGATCAACCGATAAACATTTTTATGGTGTATGCACTCATTATTGAGAGAGCACATCACGAATTTCGGATGTAAACTCGCGCAAGTTTCATGTTTGGTACGATGAATAAAATTTTTAATTGGATAAGTCGCGTGAGAATTTTGGAGAGAACATTTTCGCCAGAATTTGGATTGAGCTACATCCGGCCTGGATATACATTTCCGTTCAGCTTCTATAAATGAAAACAAACATAAGTGTGCGCGCGTAGGCTACCTGTGAAAAACGATAGTAAGGTAGACTAATGGACAGTGGGCATGTGCAAGAAAGAGAAAAACCGTGTGAGGAAAAGCTTTAAAAGTGCGAGAGAGGATTATATAGTGAGGATTGAGAAGGCGAAATAAAAGAATAATTTGAGAGAAGTATTTAATCACAAGTGCAACGAACTTACGAAGTCAGTACAGAATAAGGATAGAAAATAGATTCAACGGTTTATCAAAGGAACTCTACCTTTCGTATAAGGGGGTACCTTCGTATACTCGTACCCTATTTTGAGGTGAATAATACTGAAATTTCAATTATATACTAATCTATATATATAAAAATGAATGTCTGTCTGTATGTATGTATGTATGTATGTATGTATGTATGTATGTATGTATGTATGTATGTATGTATGTTCCCTATAGACTTCAAAACCACTTGACAGATTAGCATGAAATTAGCATGAAACTTTGGGAATATGTTGTGTGAATATTGAGGATGGTTTCTGACCATAAATTTTAATAGAAGAGCTAATAATTACTATTAATTAATCCATTTTATAGACTTGCCGGCCAAACAGCTTAAAGGAACAGGTGATATAAGTCGACAGTTTTTAATCATATGACAGGCCCCTTAGCGGCGTTATTTACGCTGTCTTTGAACAGCAAAAGACTTTGCATGTAGGCTACAGTGCAGTCGGAGCCTTGCAATATGTAGGAAACATACGACTGGTTATGATGAAATGTAATTATGCCAGGTTGATGACATCTGTTAACCAATGAAGTGCTAGCTAGAAATTTGAAATGCAGCCTCAGCGGGAGGTGGCGAATAATAAAATAAAAAACTAGCTTCTACCCTTATAGTTGTAGGAGGTTTAAATTTGAAATGTTTCTTCATTCAGAGGAGGTGATTAAGAAAACAACGAAGCCTCTATGATCAGCTGGAAGAGCCCTAGGACTAACTTCTTTCCTAATTTGAAATGTAACCTCAGCGGGAGGTGGCGAATAATAAAATCAAGGAGAATTTTTATGAGAAAGCAGCAACGCGCGTCGAGCCAGCTAGTAGAATGATAAAACTGAAGGTGTTAATAAACTGAAATTACATTTAGAACAAACTATGATCTTGTTTTTAATTTCTCGGATTGAAAAAAATTGATCAAAATGAAACGTTTGCTCAATTACAGATGAATCAGCAAGTGGATGAGTTGAATTCTCAACTTTGCTAATTTAATAGATTTTGAATCCCTACAATTGAATTTTGCAAGCACAAACCAAACTGGATGCTGCACTGTAGTGTCAATCTACTTTTCATCATAACTATTTTTAAATTCTAGAGTCTAGAGAGTTCTAGAGTTTTTTTAGAGTCTAGAATTTAGAGAGAGTCTGGACTGCTCTACACGCTACAAGAACTGTTTTTTGGCAATGTTTAACTTTTGGTAGGCTTGATAAAATTATTACCTGAATAATAGATGGAATTGTAGAAAAAATTGGTACGCCACAGTTAGGTACAGAATTGTCCAGTGTAATTCAAATTCAAACATTCTTTTTGAAAGCGGAGTTGAAATTACAAAGTCTTGTTATGCAGTTGACCTTCAAATCATGAAATAGCTACTACATTATAAAATACACTATAACGCAACAAAAATGATTGTAGAACTACAAGAAAAATTTTACCTTAACATAAAACATTATAACGTTATAAAATTTCAACTATTATGTATACAAATAAATATGCAAATAAATAAAACAATACTAAATAAGAATTCCTGGATTTATTGTTCCATGACGAACTGCGTTGTTAATATTAACTTTTCAAGTGAATTCAACGACTTGCAGTCAAATTTCTATTAAGAATAAGTAGTATTTTACTTAGTCTGTAGGCCGAACGTTTTCGAGTTGTTAAAACCCATCAAGATGGATTAGTTTAACAACTCGAAGACGTTCGGCCAACAGAGTAAGTAAAATACAACTTATTCTTAAACCATTTAGGCCCAACTTAATTTTTTCCGGAAAACACATTAATTTATCATCATTTCCTTTTCATTAGATAGTATTTAAATGGACATTTTTAAAGTATAAATATTCTCCACATTTGAAATAAGTCATGCTCTAAATTGGGAACAGCGGGCTCAAAAGGGTTTCCAAAAAGTAATTCCTTATTTTTTTAATATTAACAAAATTTTGACTGCAAGTCGTTGAATTCACTTAAAAAGTTTATACTAAATAAGAATATCCTCCAAGTGAAAAATAGATCAATGGATAATTAAGTGGGATAAAACATTCCTCTTGAAGAACACAAGACTGTGAAAATCGCAGAACCACAGGTAGTGGTTATTCATTGAATCAGTAAAATAACCCTTCAATCAGACGGGACTCGGGACATTTCTACTCAGCTTCCCACGAAAACTACAGTTTGTCTCATCGTTTACGTGGACCATAATAAGAACTCCCGTCAGGGATACCGTACCCCCTTACTGTATCATCATTTCCATGGTGGCTCATTGTGATAATCGTGGCTGCTGCTGTTCTTGGTGATGGACAAGTACCGGAAATGACAGTGTGGAAACCGTTTTATGGTATTGGAATCAAATGGGCATCAGACGATGAGAATTGGAGCCTGTAAATGGAAATAGAAGACGAATAAAGAGCCTGTAAAAGACGAATGTGTGGGAAAACAAATGAGATGGAGATAGGTGTGGTTGCTGTCCGTCCGTCCACCACAGGAGGAGTGTTATGGTTCATTAGATTAGTTGGACGTGATCGTAGAAGTACGTGCCAGCCCACTGGGAACTGGCGACGTGCGTTTCTGAGCGACACTATGGGAAACAGTCACAGAATCACAGAATCATCGACTGTCATTGCCATGCCACTGGCACTTCAATCGATGACCGAGTGACAGGGCCAGTCGCCCATCGGAAGGCCGAATCCAGCAAACAGAATGGAATATAATTATTACTGTAATTACTGTAATGCCGGAGCTATGGATTTCCAGGGTATTCCTATAAAACATATAAAATTGAATATATAGACTAGATTATGACATATACAGTTACAGCCCTTTGGAGTGACGTCATCATTACTGAAAACGAGGTATACTGAACTAAACTCAACATTCTCTGACATTTAGTATTGAAAATTAGGCTATTAAAATGAAATTAAATTCAAATATATTTGAAATAAATTCAATTACTCAAACTCAGTCATTATTATAATTAGTTTTTCTTTCTCCTCTATTTCTTCTTTTCATTTGCAAGGAAATTTTTGTTTTCCCTTAACTGTTTAATTGTTTATTTTAACTTATTATTACGTTATTTTTAATACAATCTTTATTAGTTCCAACGTTACTCCTGCATGCAGACATAATTTCATTATGAAATTATCTGCATGCAGTATTATTTCTGCAAACGGCATGAGTGATAGAATTTATTTTCACATTAAATATATATACAGGCTGTTTCGGAACTCTCTACCGATACTTCTAGGCGAAGTTTCTGGACCACTAACAAAAGTAAATATCGTAATAAAATTGTTCTAAAGTACCCAGTTACTCACACAGCCGCCATTTTGTTTTTTTTCACGCATTATTTTTTATTCGAGCACCATTGTACGAATAATTTTGCAATTTTGCATACAGCTTAATTACAGTTAAAATAATCTAAAAAAAAATTAATCAGAATTTTCCGACATCAAAAAACAAAATGGCGGCAATTTAAAATCTTTGAACAGGACTAAATTAATAATGGCTAATGATATCAAAATTTGACTTCAATAACTTTTTTTAGATATTTTTATTTCAAATCCAATGATACCTAAATTTTTCAAGATTGGCCAACAATTAACAGAGATATGCTACTTTTTAGGGTGTGCAGTAGTTGGAAGTGAAAAACTGCACTTCGCTCCCAACTACCGCACACCCTAAAAAGTAGCATATCTCTGTTAATTGTTTTAAAAAGTCGGAAAAT
The DNA here is from genome assembly GCA_948455865.1 of Conomelus anceps. Taxonomy (NCBI): domain Eukaryota; kingdom Metazoa; phylum Arthropoda; class Insecta; order Hemiptera; family Delphacidae; genus Conomelus; species Conomelus anceps. Next base: position 21,461,381 of record OX418223.1, on the reverse strand, counting down.
TTTGATAATTTCTTTAGATTGTTTTAATTGAAAAAAGCTGTACCCAAAATTTCAAAATTATACATTCAGAGGTGTTCGAATAAAAGAATAATGTGTGAAAAAACAAAATGGCGGCTGTTTGAGTAACTGGGATTTTAGAAAAAATTTAAAACTACATTTACTTTTGTTAGTGGTCCAGAAACACTGACTAGAAGTATTGGTAGAGTTCCGAAGCACTCTGAGCACATATTTTAATTCATTAGATCCAGTTATCTAATCTTCTATTATTATTTTCATGATTGAAGTATTTTTTCTCTTGTTTGTTTAATATATTATATACTTTTTCTTTTAGTGACAGCATGTCATTTATCTTGTTTTATATTCTGTAATCTATTGTTTGTTTTTTTTGTCCGAAATAAAGTTTATTTATTTACTCGCTCCGCTCGCCTTAACCGTCTAGCCAGGGGGCTCCGCCCCCTGGACCCCCGGGGGTCCAACTAATTTCCATTGTGATTAAATTTACAGAAATAGGTGATTTTGGGGAGAATTTTGATACCATTACTTAGTATGCATCTAGGGTCTTAATCAAACATATACTTTTCATAAACGTTGGCTTTTAGCTATTGCAATTATTTTGGTAGCTCGGGATAAGTTTGCTTTGTTTGAAACAAATTATTATTCATTAATAGACCTAACCTACTGAACTTGCCAGCCAAACAGCTTAAAGGAACAGCTGATAGAAGTCAACCGTTTTTAATCATATGGCAGACCCCTTAGCAGCGTTATTTACACTGTCTTTGAACAGCAAAAGACTTTGCACTTTGCATGTAGGCTACCATACAGTCGGAGCCTTGCAATATGTGGGAAACATATGACTGGGTATGATGAAATGTTATTATGCCAGATTGATGACATCTGTTAAGTGCAAATATCAAAATATTTGGCTGTTTATCACCAAACTTTTCAAAAATCGTCGATTTTGGGCCCATTTTGGGGCTAATTTTGAAACTTTTTTCCAAGGTACATCTAAGGCCGATACTTAACATGAATACCAAATTTTATCTGATTTGACCTTATGGTTCTCTAGAAATTGTTGTCACCTAAATTTTCAAAAATCTTCAATTTTGGGCCCATTTTGGGGCAAATTTTGAAACCCTTTCTTAGCACGCGTCTAGTCCCCCTACTGAATACGTGTACCAAATTTTATCGTTTTTGGTCGAGTGGTTCCTGAGAAACTGTGATGAATGAGTCAGTCAGTGGTATTTCGATTATAGATTTCAACTTCTTCAATCACCAATAAAAACTCAAATTCCTTGAAATATATCTCCGATACGTTCAATGCTTCCAATAGAAGATAATATACCCATATAAATTACAATTTCGGCATATGCATATGTAGTACTGTATATTATATATTATATAAAATAAAATAGTATACTATAGTCTATATTTCTCCAGATCTTTACTTTACTATGAAGCAGGCAGACAAAACAGTACTTCTAATTACGAGTGCTTTGTGTTTTGCAAGGAAATTGTATTATTTTGTTCCGTTCTATTCACCAGAATTAACTTGATGTTTCCACCTACTTGTAGTCTCAGATCATAGAACATGATAGACTGTTGAACTCGTGCAAGCAATGTGATCCAGTCTCTTGTTTGCAGGCAATGATCTAGACAATTTTTTTCAAGTGCTTATTCCACAAACACTTCAACATCAACTTATTGAATAGAACTTGTTCATTTCGAAGTTTGTCTAGAGTTCTTTGTTTTAAAGAGATTGACCCTGATTTCAACGACTTAAGTAATGAGAAATTCAAAAGTTCGCAATGTATTCAATGAATATAAATGAAAAAGTTTTAATAATCAAAGAAGCTATTACTAGAAATAATAGTTGCATGTATAACCGACTTAACAACCAGCCACAAAATCCATTTTTTCGGTAGAATCCACGACTTTGGAGCTGGTATTCTGTTACGATTTGTTCTTTGATGCTAAAGATCTTTTATTGGCCTATATTTTGTCTTTTATCTATCACATAAACGTTATTAGAAGTAGTAGTGTCGTGATGTGGACGTCCAGGAAAAATATCAAGATCTAATTGATTCACTTTCATTGAGAAATATGGGTGTGAGCTGAGGCTATGGAGGTTGGTGAACGAAAAATTATAAGGAATAAGCAAGGCGTAGGTGAGTGAGAAAATAAAAAAATGAAAATGAGATTGGAAGATGGCCTGATTAACAGAACTAGCAGTGGTCTGTGGTCAAAATCCACGTGCAGGTTTGAAATTGGATTTCGCTTGGGATCAGTGGCGGAACATTAGACGTAATCAGAAATAAGAGCGTTTTTGTTCATCCTCAGCTACATAAAAAAAATGGTAACTAGTCTGAAAGAGAAGAAAGAGAAACCTTTATTGTACTCGGATTGTATCCGTATTTCCCACGTCCTCCAGCACTACATAAGCTTCATACCCTCTGACCGCAAATTTAGCTCTTATGTTACATTCGAGTGATCTGCAGTTGTAAGTGTTACAACATTTCTAACAGGAGCAACGTTAGCCTAGTAGCCTATTCGGTAGAATAACTCCAGTGAGAAAAAGTGCATGTCTGAATCGGAGTAGCTTTTTTACAAGTTATTGCAATATTGCACTTTAACATTGTTTTGTGTGGTAGGTAAATCACAAATTAGACAAATTTATTCAATTGATTTGATAAAATTATTATTTTGTTTATAATTAAATGGATTAGTGAGAAAGGAATAACCAAGCTAACAATCATGGCAGTAGGTTAGATAAGGTAGCTCCTGATTACACAGGTATCTGATAAAGAGTAGCGCAGGGTTAGGAACAGATCAATTCAAAGTCCGTCCAAAGAGATAAATGTAATGTTATTTCTCCCACAAAAGTACGTTCTTCCTAGTTATTATCATTGATGGTTTTATTTTTATAAAATATTAAATACAGCTATTAATTTAAAATTACTTATCTCTTCTTCAGAGAGGAACTCAAAAATAAAGTAAATTTTCTGTACAGACTGATACCAAATTTAACTGCACAGAACTATAAAAACAACTTGAGTAAAATTATATTTATCTCTTTGGACGGATTTTGCCTAAATGTGCGAGTAGAAGTGATCGAGCACGTCCTCACTCACTGACAACCCACTGGCAATTGATATTTTACATCACTTTTCTGAATTTAATGTGATGCAATATATTATGTTTCATAAGATAATGTCTTCATTGATAGAGAGTTTGAACTGAACTGAGTTAACAATGACGCTAATTCCAGCCTAACCAGTCTTTGCCCCCGCTTGCTCTAAACTTAAGATGCTGAAGAGCACGTCGAGGCATAGAGTAGAGTAGAGTAGAGTAGAATACAGTAGAATCAGCGTCATCCGCTCAGCGGATCAGCGTAGTTTCCCTTAAACTCTCCAATATCTTCGTTAAATTATTGAGTTAGCTGTACTAACGAGGTGCAACGAGTGGAAATTTATAGGTTAGTTAACTTTTTCTTTAAATTATGATTTGTTTGAAAATAAGAATACTACTGTACTTTGTAGGACGAACACTTTTTATCCGTGTAATTTCTATTGGGGTCTGAAGTCTACTAACTGGATTAAGCTGATTATATTTCTAAATGAGGAAATACACAATTCAATCCTTGATCACAAACAAAGATTCTTTATGAAACAATACACTAATTAATTCAATTATTTGCGTGGTGAACCACATTCGATAATTGCTCTCCAACAATCATCATCAACAATAATTATTATGTTCAAGGACAATCAGCTGCGGTAAATTACAAAGAAAAGGTAACAACTATTATTATAAAGGGAAAAACCCAATAACAAACTTAATTATTACTAATGTTTCTTCTGGAAAGGGGAATTTTCAAGTATTGTTCCTTTTCTATACACTAGACTAACTACTGAACCTCAAACTTTCTAACTTAGCTCTAACGAAATGTTTTTCACGTTATGTTTCCTTGATTAAGCAAGCCATGTTTATTTCTTATCTCATTTATCATCTGTTATTCATCACTCATTGAATTATGGTTGATTGTTTGAATGTCCAAGAAATGAACCTGGTTTACTAGAATAATTCGAACCTTTTATTTCTAAAGAATTCCGCTCCGCCCACCCCGACTTATTGTTGCGAGGGGGGTCCCCAAAGGCGATCTGTGAAACTTTTCTGATCTTCTTTGCAAGATTAGCCTTCCACCCTTCCTTTCCAACCTGTACGCCAGTATATGCCAAAAATTCACTTTTTTATAATCAGCAATTTTTTCAGATTATCTCCACAACTAAGCGAAAATGTTAAAATTTGGTACACATGCTCAGTTTAGGACATAGACGGGCACCAAGGAATAATAATTATAAAGAATTGCATTAAACTGCAACCAAGATAGACCGTTTTCTAGAATTAAATTATTTTTTCGTGGCCAAAAAAGTTGAAATTTGGAATCCATGTCCGGTTGAGAGACGCGTGCAGAAAAAGGGTTCCAAAATATGAGTCTGAAGATAAGCTCAATATTGGAAATATGAAACTGACAATGAGAATTTAGAGCATAGAAAACTCTGGGTCCGGAATTAACGGTTACCGAAAATCTAGTTGATTTTGTGTCTGAAGAACCACGCGGCCTAGAATGTTCGGTATCTAGGATCATTCAAGACCAAGTAGCCTACAGCTTTCAAAATTCTTCACTGGAGGTGCAAGAATTAATCATTTTTAAAATGTTGTACAAGCCCCCTTTCCCATCATTGAGGTCAGTCAGACAGCTGCGAGTGAAAATTGCATGCTGACTAATTTTTCTCTCAGGGGTGAAGCGGCCGGAGCCCCCTTGCTAGACTTTTAAGGCGAGAAAGCAAGCTAGGTGCTAGCTAATTGTCAATAAACCAACATTTTTCCTCATTTTCGCGTATTTTGTATAATAAATGCAGTAGTTACAGCCTTGTTTATTGGTTTATTAGATGTTTCTGCTCTTTCATCATCAAACCTACTTGAGTTCAAGAGATTTTGAATGAGTAATTAATACAGATATCTGTAATAATCCCAAAACCCGCTATCTTCATTTCTGTAACAAAGCGTATCTGGAGGGCTTCTGTACTAGGCAATTTGAATAATGTGAGGCGGATTGTGGTTCCGCACCTTGCGTGTAACTCCTGATATCAATTTACATCCATTTATTGAATGTTCTACAAATAATCAGCCTCTAAAGAGGATGACGAAGCTTCTTTGTAGAAGTGAAATGCATCCCTCAAGCATCTCCAATATAAGTGAGGATAACATCAAGGGAAGTGATAGCCGCGAGCCGTAGCAGGTATCTGTTCAATCAGAGAGATAAGCTGCGTTCTCGTAGGTCCTGTTTGTAACGATGACCGATTAGATCGGCCAGCAAAAAAGGCACTGTTCTCTGCTGTAAAATCACTTCCCTGTGGTTCGGAACCCACCTAAAAACTGTAGGTCCAACTCATCAATCACCATCATCCAACTCATTACCCACGCACAGCCCACGCACAGGTCTCAGACCTATGTGGGCTTCATCCTCAAAAAAAAAAAAAAAAAAAAAAAAAAAAACAATATATAAAAGTGAAATACAGTGTCAGTTTTAATATTAGATTGTTCATTAAAGGTATTTCGACATGGAAAACATCACAGATTTCTACAAATATTTTCGTCCATTCTCTCAATATTTTTGACTTTTCGCAAACAAAGATGATTATGTCAATACATGATGTATAATCATGAACTCTGAAATCTAAAATATGTGTTACAGACCTGGTATCAGTACCGTACCTGGTATCAAACTTGGGTATATAGTATCTGGTATCAGCTTTAACTACTGCAGATAACAGCTTCCTGTCACTTACTAAATCATCTCTTCATGACAAATGCTATCTTCAGGTAATAATACCTCACTGGTTCAAACACAATCCAAGATTGAGGGTTCCAAATAATTATATACTTTAGGGTGGTGATTGGTCATACGGTGACCGTGGTGGTCATGATATTCAGTCACGACCGCTCAAGACTGCACTTGGATGGGTGACCGTGCTTCAATGACTTGATGTTACAAGCTTTATTATCACTTACCCGGTGGTTCGGAACCCACCTAAAATAGTAGGTCCACCATGTTCCCCGTAACATGGCACAAACGGCGAGGTGGAACTACCCGTAAGGGTCTCCCCACCATTAAAAGCCATACGCTTATTATTACCATGTGAAACTAACCAAATTGAAAGTCATTTCGAATGTATACTTGAAAAATCAAAACGATTTATCACAATTGAAGGTGCACTAAAAAAACCGGGGTCCTTGAATTATTTAATACTTCGTTGCTATTCTCTAGACATCCTCGGAAATATATTTTCAAAAATTCCAATTTTTATACTTTTAGATATTTTAGACTCTAGATAGTAATAGCACCAATTGCTTCCATTTGACCTCCTGCCCATCCTATCTTTGTTTACGTCTGCAAGCCAAACCAACTACACAGACAGTTGCATCTATTGGATACCTACAGGTAGGTATTAAAAGGCTAGAAATGCCTACTTGATTACTGGATGGCTTGCTGCTAACTGCGGACACTGTCCATGCCATTACCTGTTTGTGGCCTATAGTCGATCAGGGCTACGGGGCATGTGCGGCCAAAGAAATTCCGTCAGCGCGTACCGCGCACATCGTTTCGCGACCATCATGTCGATTAGGCAGACGCCAGACCAGTCACAATGACGACGCCGCCAATCTCTTTCTTCTTTTTCTTCTCCCTCTCTATTTTCGCTCCTTCTCAATCTTCATTTCCTCTTTCCACCTTGCATCTTTCCCATCTCATTCCATTCATTTTTCCTCATTTTCCTACTTCTTTGCCGCTTTGTATCTCGGATCTGCATTTTCCTATTCATTTTTGTCGTCCTCTTCTTTCTCTTTCCCTTCTTTCTCTCCCTCCTCCTCTTCTTTCTCTTTCCCTTCTTCCTCTTCCTCTTCTTTCTCTTCCTCCTCCTCTTCTTTCTATTCCTCTTCTTTCTCCTCCTCTTCTTTCTCCTCCTCTTCTTTCTCCTCCTCTTCTTTCTCTTTCCCTTCTTCCTCTTCCTCTTCTTTCTCCTTCACTTCCTCTTCTTCCTTCTCCTCTTCCTCTTCTCTCTCCTCCCCTTCTTTCTCCTCCTCTTCTTTCTCTTCCTCTTGTTTCTCTTCCCCTTCTTTCTCTTTCTCTTCCTCTTCTTATCTTCCTCTTTTTCTCTTCGTCTTCTTCCCCTTTATTTGATTTATTTTCCTCTTCACTCCCTTCTTCTTGACTTTCTCCCTTCTTCGTATTATTTTCCATCTTCAATATCATCGTCCTCCTCTTTTTAATTCTTTTCCCCTCTTATTCTTCTTCATCTGTTTCTTTTAGTGTTTCCTACTTTCTTCCTATCCACATTTCTTTTTTCATCTTCTCCTCCGCCATCTCTCTCATCTCCTTCTACCTCTCCCCATCATCTTCCATTAGCGTCTCCTAACTCTGCGTCTTCTCATCTTCAAAACTTTTATCATCCTCTATTTCCTTTCTCTCCTCCTTCGTCCCCTCTTATAATCATAAATCCCCTCCACTTCCTTCATATACTCTTATTCTTCTCCATTTTCTTCTCTCACTACTTCTTCTCTCTCTCTCACCCTTTTCATTCATCTTCTCCTTTGCCAATTCTTCTTCCACTTCCTTCATCCACTCTTGTTTTTCTTCTTATCTCCTCCACCATTTTTTCTCTCTAACCACTTCTTTTCTCTCTCACCCTCTTACTCCAACTCCTACTCCTCATCCTCATCCTCCTTCTCCTCTTGTCCTTCTTCATCATAACAATCATCATCATTATCTTCTATTGCTTTTGCAGGTACAAAAAATGTCTCTGGCCAACATAACAATGCAGCAATGAGGAAGAATTGCGACGTGATACGATTTGAAAAGATTATTGCTGGCTGCTCGCTGCTTGCACTCCGTGCTGTTGTGCTCTGTGCTTCTCTACTAATCTGGTGGCACGATGATGGCCTATCTGTGTGTATGTGTGCACTTCTACAATACCTTCTGCTCCTTGCTTTACTCAGACCATATTATGGCCAACTAGATTGGCAGAAAAATGCCTGTGCGTAGTAGCGCTGAAAGGCTGAAACGGAATGTAGCAGTAATTGAAAAATTCATACTGCCTGTTCTATCTATCGTGCTTGCTCTGAATGCCTCATGAATTTGGACTAGCGCCGCCTGAACTCTGAAACGTTCATGGAAGCTTATACACATGAGATTGATACCACAGTTTTGTTTTTATTATCATTTTATGCGTTGCTAAATTTCTTTAGTCTGTGCTACTTGTATTGACACTGAGGTTCTATCCTTGTGAGCTTCCTACCCAAACGCTTTATTAAAAGCCTTAAAGGTTCAATTTGCGTATTAAGGGCATAAAAGCCATTTGGTGTCAAGGAATTGTAGATACTACCAAATGATTAGAAGTGCTCGCTTTCAAAATTCAAAGTGATAGGGAAGTGATAGCTTGGGAAGTGGTAGCCGAGTGCCTTATCAGGTTCAACCAGAAGTAAGCTAAGAAGCTCCTGGGCGCTCTTTGTAAGGGTGACCGATTGGATTGGCCAGCAAAAAAGACTCTGTTCTCTGCTTTAAAATTACTTCCCGGTGGTTCGGAACCCACCTAAAACTGTAGGTCCAACTCATGAATTACAATTATACAATTCATTACTTACGCACAGGTCTCAGACCTATGTGGGCTTCCTCCTCCGAAAAAAAGTGAATTAAGGCTATATAGTGTAGGCTATAGAGAAGGTTGAGAATTAGAAGAGGATTCTGGTTGCAGAGTAGGGCCGTAGCTAGTCTAGGGTATATGGAGCAATGCCTCGGAGCCCCCGGCCAATGGGTTCAGACGGCTAGTCAATGGAGAACAAATACTGATTAAAAAAATTGCAGGAATGATCCTGTTCAAAACCGTTTTAATCCCACTATTTTCATAAGTAAAATTATCCAATGAATGTTCTCTGTTTATATATTGCTGGGCATGTACTTGAATCAAGTTAAGAAAATCTGTTTCAGTAGACCTTCGACTTCTGATTCAATTTCGATCAGTAGCCTACTAGGCTTTTTCAAGCCTAGGTATTTTTCAATTTACATCTAGCAGCTGGCTGCCTCATATACTAGTAAAGTATTCATAGAGTTCTTTTTCATTTTATTGTGTTCCATTCTATTTATGCTTCATATTTTCTTATGAAAAATTTTAATTTTATATTTGTACTATACTTCCTAGTTGACCTTGAACCAGTTCACAGTGTTACTAGGACCACAAATTTCTTGTCAACTCTTAATAGTTCAATTTCATAAGCTCCAGATAGACTCCTTGCATAAAAATATATGAAGCTATAAAATTATATTTTTGGTGAACATTTGATTGCTGGAAGTTAACCGGAATATTTCAACACTTTACAATGAACCACCGTAGACTCGTAAAACAGAGAAATCATTGGATGAAATTGTTGAGATGCTTTGCTGCTCGCTGGCGTCAATGATAGCGATTCATTCTGGGAAACAGCAGTTTTATTACAACCAACCACAATTAAGAAGACTTAAAAGATCCTCTATATTTTTTCAGGTCTTGAGCGTTGACTGACTGAGTGTGGTGGTTAGTACATGAGCCCCAACATGTTACAAATGCTTGAGCGATGTAAGGCGATCACTTTTAAAATTGTTTAAAATTCAAACCAGCCCGAAAGTAGGCTATAGCCAATTAGGAACAATGTTTATGATCTATTGTAGCGGAAAAATGTTGCAAAGCTCCATTGTTCTGTATCCAGTAGTACTCCTGTTGCTAGTGATGTTGAGCAGTAAATAAATAATACCATCGATTTCAATCAATTTCCATCGCTCTACGTATCTCTATGAAGACTAATGGTGATAAAAATAAAAAATAAGAATCTTTCTAAAAACCCGTGTATGGCTTTTATTGGCGAACGCTGTTAGCTATCGGTTCACCGTCTAATAAAGTGTTATCTTCATGATTGGCGATGGTGGCTGGCAATAATCAAGTTGATTCTGGTTGGCGATAATCTTCTTAAAGAAAGAGTGATAAAAATACCGAGAGCGTACTAGTGAAAGCGAATGAGGATATGGAGAGTTGTGAGAAGAAGGGGAAGAAGACAAAAACATTGGATGAATAAATAACAGGATGTGGTGATGATGAGGACGGTAAGCTTGAATCCTCCGATTCCAACATCGCGGATTTGGACTAAAAGGACAGCTGAAAGGGCCGGAAAATACTACAACAGTCAAAATCCTCGAAGTTGAAAACTGAGGGTCGAAGGTGAAAGTAGAAGAAGTGGAACAAGGAAAAGAAAGAGCCAATGAAGAAATAGAATGGGAAGAGTACTAGACGAAAGAGGACATGATGCCGAATTCATAATGAATCAAGAATGGATAAAGTGTAGAAAATTATGCACAATGATAAAAAACTAGAGAGAATTATGGCTGGAAGAGAAAGCAAGAATGGATAAAATGTAGAAAATTATGCACAATGCTATAAAACTAGAGAGCATTATGACTGGAAGAAAAGAGCAAAAAAGCGGAAAAAAGTACTGGTATAGTGGTTAGTGGGAAATTTCTTACAAGAAGGGACTTCAGATTTAAATTGTGGAGACAATATAAAATGTAGAGAGGAAATGGAAGCTCAATCGGAAGGGATATATTATAAATATAATGAAACTTTATTAACAGAAAATGAGTAGAAGAGCATAAGGGGAAATAGAGTAGTAGAAAAATAATATGATGACAAAAATTCAAAAATGATCATTTATTTGATTGCTTGTACCTACTCAAGACGACAGAGTACAGTCGACCCTATTTTAAATTCAATTCTATTAAGCTACAGAATGAGGAATCTCATTCTTGTTTTGTAGATTGTAGAAATTTTGTATTTCCTTTTTCATTTGAATGGTCGAAAAGTCTTGTCAGTATTCCAGTTTTGTAATCAAAGCCCTTCAAAATTGGGACATTCTCTTGTAGTCACCCGGTACATTGAAAAAGATGGATGATTTATGAAGTGTATTATAACTGGTGTAATTTGATAATAATACTATTTAATCTGTAGGGAGCAATCAGTAAGTGTGGTGGGCCATCATCAACTCCTGAAGTGATGAAATATGAGGGAAAGAATGATAGACAGGGGGGGGGGGGAAAGATAAAGAGAAGAGACCGATGATAAAATCGGCCTTGAAACGGGGCTCGTTTAACTCCTCTGAGTAAAAAGGGACGATTTTTAAGTAAATGAAACTATAGTATTGGGTGAGCAACAAGCGGGGAAGAGTGAATCAGATGTGTGGCCGACGATAAACCTATGGGTGGGGGAGTTTGGAAAAGGGAAGGGAGGGAATTACCACGGAGGAAACGGAATGAAAGTATGGATCATGAGGAGAAGGGAAGAGCATTTGAGGGGGAAGGGGGATTTCGGATTTGATCGTGGGAAGGTATGTGACTAGACGACGTAGCGACTGAACGGTTGGTATATGAGGACTGGACAAGGAAGGTCGGAGAAGGTAGAAGAAGAAGGTGCTTTGTGGAAGCGGTGCAAGAGAACCGCCGTCAAAGAGAGGAGAGAAAAGTAACGAACCTGTTTGCGGACCATCTCTTTTCTTCTTCTCCTTTTTCTTCGTCATCTCCTCCTTCGTCCTTCTTTTTCCACCTTATCCTATATGCATTGCGTCGTCTATGTCTATCATCTTCCTTTTTACCTGTCTTCTCACCGTGATCTGCCTATGCTGCTTGCAGATTCACTCTGCGAGGAAGGACTGCATGTAGTCTGCGTACTGGCAAAACAGAGAAAGAGAAAAAGAGAGAGAGTCTTAGAGTACCTGGATGATCGGGAATCACCAAGAGATCGGTTCACTGTGAAGCGATGTGACGTAAACGAACAAAGGCCCGGTTATTCGTACAAAGACGTTGTTGATGCACTCGCACAATAAATTCTTTTCATTTTCGATGACCAATCCTGATAACGAATGAAGCTGGCAACGGATCAACGCGTTATCTGCCGTTTTGAATTGAACTGTTGTGGCAGGCTCATCATTCTCGTCCTAACTCGGTGCAATTAGGTATTCAATTTTTATAACACTTGTTCTGCAGCTATTGAATGCCTAATAAATTTTCAGTAACTCAGAGAGATTCAGGGGTGAACCTGGATATATGTTTCTTTTTTGATGGGGGAGATATCAATTTAGAAAATATTCCGGAGATACCATCTGGAAAAAGGTGTTTACCTACCTTGAAAGATAACAAATATAGTTTTAGTAGTGTCAATCGAAAAAAAAAATAGTGTATAGGCGGCAAACTTTCTGTTTGTCTCGGATTGTGATCTAGTTATGCAGAACTGTAACGAATTCTCTTTATTCAATTCTCGTTTTGAAACTGGGGTTAGTTTTGAAACTATTGTTTAATAGTTTTGAAACTATTGTTAAGTGATTTTTCAGTAGATAAAACCCTTAAATTCTAAGGTTACGATTTCTCTGTGTTTTGAGTATTTTTTCTAAAATATTGAGTGACTCTTTATGATATTAAGAACGTCTGAATGTTCAAGATTTCCATTCTTCCAATTAGTGACAAGTTTTGTTTTGGAGAACACCACACACAGAGAAAGAATTTCATTTTTATTTTAAAACACATCTAGATAGGACTCAAGAATATTGTAGAGATACTAATTTAGTGTTTTTTCCTTGTTGATGATGCCCTCATGAGTCTGATACTTGTGAGTGGGTAATAAGGTGAATTATGATACAAAGTGAGTTATGAATGGTGGTGTATGATTAGGTTGAATCCGAACCACCAGGTGATAATGTTATAATGAAGCTGATAACTTTATGTCATCACAGCTGGTCACTCCTCCAGTGAAGTATAAACATACTAATGAAGATAATAATCTGTATAACACATTCTTTGTGAAAATGATTATTCAAATTTAGTTTTCAGTGAAATATTACTAACAAAAAATGAACTAAAGCTATATTCAATGTATTGAATGTTCCAAACATATGTGCTGTTCTGAGTTTTTTCTGGAAAAATCAAACCAAAAAGCGATCTCTCTACTTCTTGTCAGATTTGATGGTTGTGAGCATGAAGAAGGACTACTTGAACAATGAGAGAAAAAGTTCAATATTTACCAATACCGATTGTTTGTGAACATGAAGTATGTAGCTTACTTCAAACATCGTGTTTGGCGGTAAATGTAACACATCTTTCCCAGAATTTTTGCGAAAACTGGTTCTATCTCTTCCCATACATAAAAATGTCAATTGAAGGTCTAGACTTGAGTGACGAAATGCACATTGCTTTGCGGTGCTTTATGTTACTCAAAGAGCACATAGAACGTCACAGACAAAATAAACCAGAAATAGTAAATCTCCAGTGGAGTCTCCTTTGATGAATTAATATTGTCAAACGAATTGGTTCTCCTGAGATATTTCTAACTTTATTGTGAGAAAATATCTGTATGTTTAGATGATGCTGTCAGTAACCCTGTCTTCGTTTATTAGAGACAGATTACTTTGCAACGGCGTTCGAAAGAGCTTAATGACCAGTATATCAACAAAGATAATCTCAAGAAAAGTATATTTATAGAATGTCTATCAATCAGCCGACAAAGAAATTTTAAAGAGGAACAAATATTTTCAACCAATGTATTTCACACAATTTATACTAGTCCTCTTGCACACACTTTAACAAAAAATCAAGCATTGGAAGTTAATTAATATTTTGCTAAGAGACCTTTTTTAATGCATTATAAACTGAAAGATTCAGGGGTTAATTTCAGTGGGAACGCCGTTCGTTCCCTTGCCTCCCAAGAGTGCCGGAACTCAAGGGAATTTTATTTTTCTGCCGGTTGTCATTAAATATTTCCTTTCTTTCTCAAGAAGTGAGTTTATTTTGAAGGTATAAAAATTGTTCTGCACTTTTTAAGATAAAAGAAATGTGTTTTGTAAAATATGAAAAATTGCAGTTCAAGCTGTGACATTGAAAATAGATTATAAGCACTTGGACTTGTTTTTCAGAAAATATTCAAAAGCATTTGTTTACGTATTGATATTACTTCTGTACTGTATGTAAATGAAAATGAAAATGTAAAGAAGGCTTTATTTGTTTTTATTTTACCATTCATTAAAAAAGGTACAGTATATTGGTTTGGTATTGGTAAGCTTTATACAAAATGGTTGGTGCAAATCAAAACAAATTTACAGGAAATTTAGAGTAGGCTCCGATATATTAACGGGGTGGGGCGTGGGGGTGAGGGAATGTTTAACTAGGTCTTATTAGAGGGTGATTCATAAGAATAAATGAGCGTCCCCACACCTAAAATTTTAGAAATTAAGCACTGGGATGATTCCTATTGTTTTTATTTAACAATAAATAACTCCGATCATTTTCTAGTCATCTACATTCCTCATTAACAAGAGCAAATTCTTCAATTAATGTTAGAATTTAATGATATCAGCAAGATTTAAAATCATTTTAATTCAAAGTTGCATCTGAAATTATGCAAGACATTTTTAAAATTCCTCTCAGTTGAATGGTACAGCTCCTAACTCCTACTGTTCATACTCTACAATGATCTACTCAGAATATCCTCAATTTATTCATAAATTTCTATTTCTCACGTGGTTCTACCAAATCCTTGGTATGAAATTCATCAATATTTGCAAGACTAGAAATAATTCTATTTGTGAGTTTTTTGTACTCCAATTCGAACGATCCCTACTGATAAAATCAAAATAATTCCTCCTGACAATATCCATTAGATAATCTATAATACTCCAGGCATCTTCAACTTAGATGAACTCAAGGTCAGTGAAATTCATGTAACAGAAGCTTCATCATGTCGACCCTCTCTTTATGGTTTAATCTGTAAAGTTTTTTCTTATACAATTTTTTTCAAACAATAATTATTTGATTGTAGCGTAGAGCTGAAGTCAATCATAATGGTTGGTAAGAACGATCAAATGGTTATTCCGATACACATATACAAAACGGACACTCTATTTTTCATGAGGCACCTACACTATTTTTCTATTCTTTCATTTTTACTTTTCCTTTTTCCTATTCTTATTCTACAGATACGTACCAATTCAAGTAGATCAATCCGATTTGATCATCGTCTGTGGCGCGGCAATTTGAAATTGGTTTCGGTGCTACCGCTCAGAGAAAAAGATGAGAGAGAGTAACGGAAGTTAGAGAGGGTGTGAGGGAGAGGGAGAAAGAGCGTGCACATACGTGAACACGGATGAAGATGGACGAATTGAAAGAGAATTAGATTTAGTGACCAGGTAAGTGTAGCGACGAATTGAGAGAGACTGGACGATGAAAATAATGAGTAGAAGAAATAAAGAGAGAGAGAGAGAGAGAGAGAGAGAGAGAGAGAGAGAGAGGGTGAGTGGGAGGAAAAGGAGTGAGAGAGAAATAATATGTGTCTTAAGAGAGACAAATGGAGAAGGAAGATAATTGAAGTCAGTCTCAGGGACAACAGAAGAACTGGGCTGGCTATAATCATAGCGGTTATATTGAGGATTAGAAGGAGCTACTTTATAATACTAGTGACTGGATGCAGCATAGAAGAAAATTATGAACAGTAAGGCTAATGCAAATAATATATATATCTGTCATATTTTGGTGGCTTTTTTTGGAGGATGACTCCCACATAGGTTTGAGACCTGTCCGTGGGTAATGAGTTGGATGATGGTGATTGATGAACTGGACCTACAGTTTTAGGTGGGCTCCGAACCACCGGGAAGTGATTTTACAGCAGAGAAGAGTGTCCTTTTGCTGGCCAATCTAATCGGTCACCTTTACAAAGAGTGCCCAGGAGAACACAGCTTATCTCTTTTAGGTGCTGTTCTTTCGCACCTTATAATTTTTTAAATACAGGTAAATGAAACTATTAATTTTGTCCTTGAATGTGTCCCTGTGTGTGTCCTTGCAAAGGGGCTAAATGATCCCAGAGAGTTAAATTTTAGGGGGTGCTGCAATAAAGTGAAACAACCACTAGAAAAGCACTCTTGCATAGGACACTTCTCTTATCACTACTCATCAGTTTATCGCCTTAGGCTTATATTTAGAGTTAGTAGACTCTGTACCAGTACTATTACTGTATACAGTAGATGTCCAATTGGTACATCTTAGCGGGCCGCTTAGCGCAGTTGGTTGGGGCGTCGCAACTTCAGCTTGCTGTCGTTTAAGTGGTCGTGGGTTCGAATTCCGCTCCACCGTCAGGCATTTATGCGTAATCATTCACCCCATTACCCACGCACAAGTCTCGGACGTATGTCATCAGCAATAAAAAAATATTAATTTATACAATATAGTTAAAGTTATTCAGTACTACACACTATTAATCAGCACATAAATGATTCACTTTTCTCAACTAGATTGAGTTATCACATAAATAGAACTTTATCGTTGAAACTTCAAGTTTAATCCAACTTTATTCAAGTTATCAACTTATTAGCTTTCTTGATCTTGTTATTTATTCAAGCATATTAATAGTAAACTTTATAAAGCTTTAATTTTAATAGTAATAAAACTTAATTTTTAATAAACTATTCTCATTACCTCACATAATCAAAGATCTAATCAGCATTCTCCAACTTCAAGAATGAGTTTAATAAATTGATGTAAAACACATTAGATTATTATAGATGATGGGACTGGCCATGATTAATTTTGAATTGAATTTTTATTTATTTCCACACAACATATTACAATCATAATAGAAATACATTGTAAAACACATTAGAGTATTATAGATGATGGGGCTGGCCATGATTAATTTTGAATTGAATTTTTATTTATTTCCACACAACATATTACAATCATAATAGAAATACAATTAGAATAGAAAGAAATATCTTTCCCCACGTGGACTACAGATCCGTAGAATTCTTATCTACTTCTGTAAGAGATGATTTTAAACTATTACTTAATGAGTTACCAATAAAATTTGGAAAATATACAATTTGTTTTTTTAATTACTGTACAAATGAAAAAAATATAGTAATTTTGAATAATTAAAAATTCTATACCTGAAGAACTGAAGTGACTAGTCCAATGATCAATCTACTATAAATAACAATCGTTCTATTCTTGCAATGTGATAAAAAATATACCGTATAATTGTTGAGAGATCTATAACAAAATTTTGTTCAGTATTTGTGTCAACATGAATACTGTACTTCCGTGCGGTATTTTATGTGAGAATGCGACTTGTCACCCCAGATTATTTTTAGGTGGCAAACATTATTTTGTGCATTCTGTCATCTCGAATCAGCTCTAGTTATTGAACTTTAAACGTGCAGAAAAATGGCAATATCTTTGCGATTTCATAATTGGCAATAGTTCCGGGTAAACGGGCATGCGAAGTTTTGATCGGTCAACCTCGTCGTTCCATTATGTATAGGCAAGAAGGACGCTCGTCCAGTTCTATCTTCTGATATCAATTTGACTGGACCTCCCAGAGTTGGATTGCTGACAAGATCAGATAGATGGATGGCTTGCCGCTTCGAATCATATTAAGTAGGTAGGATGAAGGAGAAGGAGAAGAGAAGAAAAAGAAGAACAAAAAAAGGTAGGGGATAGAGTGATCAGCTCTGAGAGGAAGAACGATAGTAATCGCTAGACCGTAGGAGACAGATTTGAAATGGAGGTGCTATTCTTCGGTCATATTAGTTTAAAAATAAAAATTCTTTTCTTCGTTCCTTGATTGAAGAAGCTTTGACAACCACTTGATTTTTGAAGAAACATAAGTCAAGCCTATGTAGCGAAAATTGTTTTGCTATACAAAAGTCAAACTGAATAGCTGTCACGAAATTAGGGGTCACGTTCGGCTAAAATAAGCAGAATTTTAGCAACATTGACTGAAAATTTCTTTCAGTGCAAGTCTCATCAGTTACTTTTTACAGTTTACCATGGCTCTTATAAGTCACATATAAGTATGTTATCTTATGTTAGCTCTTACTGTCACATATTAAGTATGTTATCTTAGTATAGGGTGATTCATTAAAAAAAACCTTGATAGGGTGTTTAAGATCAAAAACAAAGTTGTTAGGTGTATGGAAAAAGTAAATAAATTAGATTCATGTAGGCCGTTGTTCAAGAGACTTGGTCACCTAACTGTACCCTGCTTATATGTGTATGGAGCTACTTCATGTAAAATTGTAAAATTGTATTATTCATAGTTCTCACAGTAGACTGGCACATAATAATGAATCAATTAGTACTTTATGATCTGAATATTAGAGTATTGAGCTTTCAAGAATTCCAGATCAGAGAGTGTTATAAAGTTTAGTGACCGACTAGGTGGTACTTGACAGTAGAACGATTAATAATGGAGTATTTGGTCAATTTCATGTTGACATTTTACAAGATCAAAAGAAGCATCAGAAATTCATAGAATTTTCAATTGTTTCTGCTTCAAATTACTAAAATATTGATAGGTAATGGATTACAGTCTTCATAATACTTTTACATGAAGCTCTTCGTGAAGCTCTATGTAAAAAAGAGTGACATTAACCAAAATCTTGACATACACGGTTATAATACAAGAAGCCGAGGAGATTATCACTTGGTGAGTCACAATAGAAGTTTATTCAAACAGAAAACCTTGTTATATTGGTAGGAAACTCTACAACAAGCTACCGCAGTTTTTAAATAGTCTTGAAAATATAGAAATATTTAAAAAACAACTCAAAAAATATTTAGTTGATAAAGCTTTTTATAGTCTAAAAGAGCTCCTTTCAAATCAAATTTAAGCCTCACCTAAACTGGTAGTTATGGTAACTAGTGTATAAGATAGTATAATTTTATTGAAAATCTGACTTGTTTTATACTCCATAACTGGAGTCTCCAAGACGTAATCTACAAAAAAAAGTTTACAAGTTTGGAAAATTATTTTCATTGGCGATAGAAATGTGGTGTGTGCTGGCATTCAAATGTGTTGATAAATGAGTTTAAAGAATAGTTGTCACAAATGTGTTTAGAGATAAAATATAGTTCTTGCTTTAACAACATTTTCTTCTGTGAAATTCCTGTTAGCTTGGATGCAGGAGAGGTGGATGGACGGAGCTTTCCTCCGTGCTTTTCCCTTGATATTATTTTTTCTCCCTTCGGTGTTATACATAAAATTATTTATACAATTTTATGAGCTCAGATTTTAACATGCTATGCCAATGATTCAATGTGCTCACTTAAAAGGTGCTTATACATTTTGAAGTACTAAAAGCTTAAAACAGAATGCATTTTTTTTTAACTCGGTTTAGCAATTTATTTACAGAATAATTAAATTTACTTCATATTCATCCAGTAACCTGTTCCATGAAATGGAGTTTTACCTCATCCACTGAAATAGAAAGATATATCTCACTCTCAATGTCTCTATTTAAACTCCTCGTGGAAAAGTTTGAAGAGTTTCCCATGCATAGACCGTAAAACACTGAAATTTTCCATTCACATGCAAATATCTCAGCAATTGAATACACTACTATTTTCCTGCTTTAATCAGAGTAATCTTGAGTGGAATAAGGAATGAAAAATAAGTAATCTCACACATCCGGTCTGCCGGACTTGGGCGTTAACGTTAAATAATGTACAATATGCGCACGCAAGCTTTCCTCTGTTTCCCCAAAACCTTGACTTTGAAGTAATAGGTGCAATTCCAATGACCTCGCGTATAAATTTTTATATTTTCAGCCTCAGAATTATACGTCCCACAGATTACTGTTGTTTTGCTGTTATTGAAGTCAATTGTTTGCAATAATAAAGATCAACCGACCATGAGAACGGTTTTCATAACCTATGGTTTTGCAAGACTTCTTCTAGTCTCTATCGTTGTAGAATTTTCTACTGAAATTATTTTGTATTGTACTGACTGGCTAGCAGCTTCTGAATTGACAATAGAATTGAAGTCTTCGAGCGTCAAAAAAATAGAAAAACTAATTTAGGCTCTATCAGTATCATGTAAAGCTTGAAATATCCTGGTATTCTCGAGCCTACTACAACAACTACACAAATATTAAGAGCTTTCAAACCCCATTCAAGAATTGAAATCTAATTCATGTCACTTCAATCCTCACGTTATATACGCTATACGTTTGACGAATCATGATAGTTCATAAGTAAATTATGATAACCATGAATATGCATCCACTAACTTTCTAATCGAAGAAATAATTTTTATGAGATTTGATCTCCTAGCGTTCTGGTAGGCATATTCCCAATCTATCAATCTATCATCTCCAGAAATGTTCGTTCCTTCATATTTTTAGTATCATTATTAGTCATTCTCATCCCATCTAGTTTTTATTTTCAGATTCCAAAACGACAGTGATGATAAATATCATATACTTAGGTGCATTCTTATACCTGAGCTCGTTCTGTGCATTGATCATTGTACTTAAAAAAAAGTTCTTTAGTTTTCGAGTTTTATGAGGTGTATGAATCATGCTATTTCCATATTCGTTGAATTTCATAACGAAATTTCTCCCATTGGAATGCCAAAAAGACTCATTCATTCAAGAGGAAACGTTTCATTTATGTAAGCAATTTAGGTCAGTTCGAATTCCCACATTCATCAGCAAATTTAATCAGCCAGACGATAGCAATTTGGGAGGAGCATTCCTTGTTGTACCAGTCTAATTAAAAACGTTCAAGTGCCGAATTTAGACTCCACCAGTAAATATTTTTGTTCCGAATATTTTCTCCGATTGAATGTTGAATTGTAAATGTATATGAGAATATGGATGTAAATACTTATTATTAGCATGTATAAGCAAGCGAATGTACGTAGTATAGTGAACGTTAACTCTATTTTCAATGCTCAATGATTTTATTCAGTTGGTATTCTCAAACACAATATTAGAGATTTGAAGTTCAGTAGTGTTTTGTGATGTTTCATGAGTCTTTTACAGTGTTTTTCTTCTAATGAAATCTTGTTCTAAAAAAACAGCTTCCTGTTAGAAAAATATAAACTATTGAAAATAAGTATTAAAAAGTATTTTTCCTGATTTTTGGGAAGTTCACATAGAAATTCATTATAGTCTAACTCCGATCAGAATAAGACAGAGCATTCTCTTAATACTAAAAAGTATAATGAATGCCACATAAGCAATTGAAAATACTCATAGTTTTTAATTACTGTTCTGTCAAAATAGAAGCGTTTTCCAATAATTTAATACGAGCTATAACGCACTGACAACTATTTCAATCTTAATATGAGTTCTTTCTTCACAAAAATCAATGTTTCTACTTTATAATATTATGTCATCTTGATTTTATGATACTATTACATGTTTGAAGCGTTATAAACACGAGTGAATCTATCAACATATAAACTTTAAGTTAATAGGCTATACAAATTATAGTGAGAATGACACCCATATCAAAAACCCTGGAAATTCTCTAGTGATATCTCAATTCCATTTCACTGGAAATCAGCTTGTTGATACTATTGACACAATATTCCATTGGACCTTCAACCATTAAAAATCAGGACTCCTGTCGAAATAAATAAAAAAATATTAAATAAATAAAAAACCATTAAAAATAAGGACTCCTGTAAAAATAATAAAACTATTAAGAATAAAACTATCAAAAATGTAACAATTATTTTGTTGTTTTTTTGGAAGTCCAAATTGAAACTCATTACTCTTCCTCTGACTAAAATTCAATGTGACTGTCATCACGTTCAGTTCAATTTTGTCTATTGTATGAGGACATTCCTCCTCGTCGTTATTCAGAAACAGTTTGTATTGTAGTAAAGTTCTTAACTGATCTCAAGCTATCTACGGGTGCCCCTGATTCATTCAAAAGGAAAGACAATATAATCTCAGAATTTAGGGTTCGTTGGAATTTTTGTTTTTGATCCATAAGAGAGGAAATGATCGACTGAGAAGTTCAATCTCTAATATAACGGTAATCCAATAGCAACACAACAATGCAGCAATCCAATACAAATAATTAAGTCCCATCACAGTGAATGAATATGTTCTTCCCCTTGTTCACTGACAATAAAACATGGCTTGATATCGGATTTCAAGGTGAACTCCGTGTGATTGGGAGACAAGTTAGTCTAATGAATGTGAAATGGGGGAATAACAATAAAGGGAACCAGCTTGTCTGCCTTTGACTGCTTTTCTTTGGGTAAAGCCACATCGACGTCATATTGAAGGCGACATTCTGTCTAGGCATGCATATTCATGTGACTTTTTGAAAATAACTTGTATTGGTGGTTCTTTGAAAAAATTGAGTTTCAAAAATGCTAAGATTGTCGATGTATCAACACAATGGTACTTGACCCATTGATTCACTGTGAAATTGTTTTCAATTTCTTTATTTCAGTTCGCTTGTCTACTGAAGCTCAAACATATATATTCATAGTTCTCACAGTAGACTGGCACATAATAATGAATCAATTAGTACTTTATGATCTGAATATTAGAGTATTGAGCTTTCAAGAATTCCAGATCAGAGAGTGTTATAAAGTTTAGTGACCGACTAGGTGGTACTTGACAGTAGAACGTTTAATAATGGAGTATTTGGTCAATTTCATGTTGACATTTTACAAGATCAAAAGAAGCATCAGAAATTCATAGAATTCTCAATTGTTTCTGCTTCAAATTACTAGAATATTGATAGGTAATGGATTACAGTCTTCATAGTACTTTGCTGTTGATCACCAAGTTGATTACCACATGCACTAAAGTAAGCTTTTTAATTCTCCAATTGCCCCTAATTGTAGACTACTCTTGTATAGGAGCTGCTCAATCATCGCTTCACATTCACCTGAACCATAAATGAGAAAAGCTTCTAGTGAACAGGAGTAGATCTAAAATTATATTCTTAATAGCTCTCGTATACATCATTTCATCGAAAAACATCATAATTCTTCAAATTTCAATAAATATAAATTTCACATAAACGATTTTTCCAATTCTTTCAGAAAATGCTATTTTATCAACGAAAACGGCACTTTTTCGCCAAAATGTTTAACATCGTAATTTGTAGAACCCCGTTTACTGCAAATCTTTAACCGCAATTGGTTTTATTTTCTATGACTGTTTCCATAAAATGGTACACGTTAAAAAATCGGTCATTTTGATGACGTCATTACGCGACTTCGACGCGACCCCCAGAATAACATCAAGTGATTTGTGACCCAAGAAACAGAAAATTATAGTCTATTGCTTTCTTCAATAAGCTGCACACGAAGATATCATTTTCAACACAAGTCCCCCGACTATAACATTTGATATACGTAAGCTGTTGTGACCCAAGGCGAGTAGAATAACTCTAGAATTTACTCTACTCGCCTTGGTTGTGACCTACTTGCAAACATTTATGGTCTCAAAATATAAAAATCTAAATATGACATCTCCCTGATCTTTCAAAAATGTCTTCAAATTCTATTATTTAAAAAATATAATTATACTGTATATATAAATATATTGAACAAGCAAGTATATGAGTATTCTACTTTACACTACGCCCCGATCCAAAGACATTTGCTATCGTTATTTGCAATAACGTATTATGGGCCCCAATTTTATTTTTCACTGACATGGACCCTAGCAGGTCCCCGTGGACTCCAGGGGCTCCACATGTAACACTTACGGAATCACTGGCCTAGACACACTGGCAGAATATCTTTTAAAGATGGTTGATTCTTCAATAGGGCAATAAATTTTCACAATACTTCAACATCGATGATTGAAGAAAGAGAAGGAAAGTCAACTAGTTTTTCTTCTTCAACTTTGAAAGAATAAATTCTCACATTCAGTATTCGCTACACGGCGTCGCACGTTCTATTCCAAGAAGAAAACAAGTAAAAGAAATACATTGAATGGATAAGCGGGAGGGAGATGATAAAGATGAACCATTAAACTGTACCAGTTTCAATCGAGTATCGAGAAGGCAAGGCAGCATCCCCAACAAGAAGTAAAGCTACCGACGGCGCTAGCTAGAGACTTTGTACCAGTCTACTACGTAATAGTAATAATAATGGACGATCGAACCCAGTTTTGCGATTCCTATGAGTTCAATGTGGCGCCACTGAGGGATTCATGGGCAGGTGGTTACTGCACGACTGAGGAGTTAGTGGTGGTGAAGGAGAGAGGAGAGGATTGCCAATAGGTTTCGAACGGATGAAATCAGAGCCTATACTGATCATTACCAGGTTTTCAAAGAGAATTTCCAATGCCTCTAACATGATATTTGAGAATGGATGAAAATAAAATCCCTTCAGTTTTCAATAACGTTGAGTTCTGTCCGAATTTGTGTGAGAGGAATTGATAACATGAGATCAGAAGTGCGGGAGATGATGGAACAGTAAATTAGAATTGAATTGAAGCCTTTATTTTCCTTGGAGGGCGAAGTTGAGACGCAGCCGGCCCGGTGGCGTGGACTTTAATACGAACCCATTAATCGTGGACTTTCCTACTGAAGCAAAATTCAATCGTGGACTTTCCTACTGAAGCAAAATTCAATCGTGGACTTTCCTACAAACTGTTACTTGTATCTGTTACTGTTATCTGTCAAGTAATGTAACTGTTACTTTTATTTGCATGGAGCAGGTGGGTGGACTTGTAGTGACACTCACAAAGTAATTTAGGGTGGCATATCGTAATTTAGCAGAGCAAATTTCATGCGTGGACTTTCTTACAAACAATACACCATGTGCTAAATTTCTGTTCTGTTACTTTTTAACATGAGATAAAAATACTCAATGAGATAATCCTCCAATGTTGTAACCCTAAAAACAAATATACAATTAGGACTCTCATCCCTATCAACTTCTTAGCTATCTCAATACATCCCTGTACTTACATATTACATTTTGGTGTGAAACGTCTAAAACTGGTTAAAAATTTAACGTACAGTACTCAGTTTTGAAAAAAAGTCCGAGTTATCAATTCACTTTAACAAGAGCTAGTCCCGTATTACACTTGGTCACCTGGCGACGTCACCGGTGACGTCACCGGTGATCTGACTAGTCGCTGGGCACTAGTTCTTATGGCGCTTATTACATTAGGGTCACCGGTGACGTCTCCAGCGTTTGGTGACCGACTGGTGACCCTTCCCCGTGACCAAACGAATCACCACTGGTGACCAAGAATTATCGCTGGGTATTGAATCAAATGACATGTATTACACACAGTCACCAATGTTGGGTCACCACTGTATTTATTTTTGTGTTCTGCAAGTTCAGTTTGTTTGAAGCTAGTGTAGTGAGCGGTCATTTCGGAAACATATGAAGAGATGCTGCTTCTTGCTCTTTTGTTGAGGAAAAGAAGGAGACGGGCAAGGAAAATGCACGTGCATCCGATATTATCATTTCGAGAAACAAAAGGATTGTTTTATACGATTTTTGACGAACTTTGTGCTGATGAAAACAAGTTTTTCAATTACATGAGAATGTCAAAATCCTCCTTTTTTGAACTGCTTTCTCTAATAAAAGTGGACATTACCGGAACAAATACGAGAATGAGGAAATGTGTTTCTCCAGAAGAAAAACTTGTAGTTACTTTAAGGTAAGTAAAAAAACGTGTTTTACTTCATCTGTATATTCAAAGCATGATTCTGATTTTAATAACTCACAGGTTTTGGATTACAGTAAAATTTATCACTATATTAGCTACTGAGTTCCTTTATGTTTTATTAATTTTATATATTATACATTACTTGAGTTTGCAGCCATTGCAGTCATTATTTCTACTAAAGTAAATTAATAAATTAACTACCAGGACTATAAAATAATTGCAATAATCACTAACTGTAATAATAATAATAATAATGGAGATGTGTTACTGGCAAAGACAATTGACATTAGTAAACATTTTTCAAAACCAAATCTTCTTACAAATTGTATTGAAAATAAAACAAATTTTAAAACAAAAAAAGAAACTGATTTCAATGAAATGATTCTCAAACAATATTTAATTTTTATTAAAATAATGTTTAACATTATTTTAGTACTCACATACTAAAAAGTTTAAAATAAAGTATTTACTTTAAACTGAGAAAATTTCAAATTTCATACAAGTAATCTTTTGAAGTTGACACCAAATATTTTATAAAATTGATAAGAAATTCTATTTAATATCAAATATAACACTGTATTTCAATTCAATTGATTTACACTCACTTTTACTGAAATACAGTGTCAGTTTTTATATTAGATTGTTTAAGTATTTCTTTTATGTTATATTTTAGAAGTTTATGGAAATTTTGGCGCTGTTTTGGCTAATTTTGACACTGGAGTGGGGGAACTGGGTGATGGCCTCAGTCCTGGTGACTTTACTGGTGACATGGCTGGCTGCGCGTACAGTAACCGGTGACGTCACCGGCGACGTCACCGGTGACGTCGCCTGGTGACCAAGTCTAATAGGAGCCTAAGGCTAATCTCATTTTGAACGTTTCAAACGTCGTCTTTACTTTTCAATGTACTGTGATTTGATTTAGAAAGAATGGACCTATAACTTTATTTAAATTCTATCTTTCTCCTGTATAACTACAAGTATGTTCCTCGGATAAATTTCCGTAGCGGCTAATGACCTTTTGATAATAAAACCAGTAGATTAGAAGGCAGTAACAGTAACAGATACAAGTAGCAGTTCGTAGGAAAGTCCACGATTGAATTTGGCTTCGTAGGAAAGTCCACGCTTAATGGGTTCATATTAAAGTCCACGGAGCCGCCGGCCCCCTCTTGCACTTAAAAATTCCTTTATAACAGTTTAATTATTCAAAATAGACTTCTGAAATGTTTTCAAATTATCACTGATGATACAGTCATAAGTCCTTAGGTAATGATGAGATATGATAACACAAATTCAAGACCTTAGAATCTAGAATATGGCCAACTAAATAGAAGCATAGAAAAACTACCAGCCCAAAGAAAAATTGTTATGGACAAACACCTAGCTTAAGTACAAACTCTTCAAACAAACTGTAGCCTACTTCCTCCGTTTTCTGTGATAGAAGTAATACCACGTTGATGTTTATAAATAGAGAAGAAAATTAGTATGACCGCTCACAATGAACAAAGAATAACATCTCATTACATCTTTGTTACAAATTTGAAGTCCAACCATGGTTGGAGTGTTATTCAAATGACATAATTTAAAATAGCCGGATTCGGTTTCCTACTGTAACAGTCTGGACGTTGGCACGTCCTAAAGCTTATTTATTGAAAAACACATTGAAATGTCAACGGTGTCGGTAAAAACCTTTTAAGTTTCATTATTCATTGAGTGTAGTGTTCATGCATGGCGAGCGGAGAGCGGTACTTGTTCAAAACAATAATGAGAGATGACTGATTGTACCTTGTTTAACAATGAATAAGTGTAGGTCTTCGAAAGCTAAGCAGCCTCTATGTAGGATAATTCTTTATTGTAAATAAAAAATTATCCTTTTTGATAGTTTTTTTTCCTTAATAGTAGGGCAATATCCTTTTTGAAGAAGTAGTTCAGAGAGTTCTTTGCGAGGAGACTAGAGACAGTATTATTTGTCATAGTAGGCCTACATCGTAGACGTAGCCAGAAATTTCCATCAGCAAGACGGATCATCAACAGTGGGAAAGTTCGGACCTGGGAAACCCGCCTAAAAACGCCGCTGGTTGCCACAGATTCACATCGAATTTTGTAATTTCAATTCAGAAAATCAAACTTTAACGATTAAGTCGACTTCTATATGAACCCTAGGCCCATACTTCGAAGTATTAAAGATGTCTCATTTCACAATGATGATGAAATGAGTTATTTCTCCCGGATAAAAGGGGTCCGGGGCTTCAACCCCGGAAAGAAATTCAGAAAATAATCGAAAACCGTATTTTGAGCGTTTTTTTTTTTTGCATAAATCGTCCACCATTGTGGGTCAAAGTAAACTCCAACTTGTGCTTGAGTCATCGCCATGATGATTGGGGGGGGGTGGGTGGGGGTCAAAAATTCAGTTCAAATAAACATCTTAAAAGTCGATGTTGATTGTTGAAATATTTTTTCAAACAAGCTTGCAGATTTTATAAAAATATAGATAAGTTTAGCATAGTATACATTTTAATGGTATGTCTAACCTGACGTATCTGGATCTGGAATCGGCTGTATGATGCATAGGCTACTTCTAGTATAATTTGTAGCTCTACGTAGTTATTATAGTATGATTATTCTAAATTTTAAACAATAATGTATATCTATTGTATACTGTGATCATTCTAGATGGCTAGTCTGGTTACTCTTGATCGCTTGACTGCACTCAATCATCTCCAAATATAAAAATGGCCAAATTGTTTTTCTTCTTGTTTTAAAAAAGTAATTCAAAATTATTTTTGTCGAAAATTTATTACATTATCTAGAATTGACTGATTGCATGTCACATCCATCGACCCTTGTGTAGCCTATTGAGTTCCACAAGAAACTTGTTTTTACACAGATTCGTACACGTACGAATTTTACATCTTGATGTTTTCAGTCTGTTTAGACTAATGTAATCGGTATGATAAGCAGCCCATTGCATGATTTGAAATTCGAACGTGTAGAAAAGCCATTGATTCTGTATTCCCAGCTTTCTCCATGTCTCATAGGCCTATATGTTAATAAATAACAAATTAATCTTCAAGCTTACTGCTATATTTTGATCATTTACGTGACTTTGATTTCATTCCAAGTATTGCTGTACTACTTGTTTTTGCTCCCTGTTTATTTTCGCATATCTTAGGCATTTGATTCACCCATTCCACAATCAAACTTTGATTAAACTTGGTTTCAAGACAATCCAGTATTGTAAACTGATTTAACCTGAGCTGTGTAATCCACTGTCTTGCACTTGCTCCTTCTTATCGACTACATCAATGGGTATCCGGAAGATGAAGGAAAAGATAGTTTTTACTTTCAATGAAAAGGTTTATTCAATTCTTATTAAATACAATATTTTACTTGCTTTATACATTTTTACAGATCAATATAAATAATAATAATAATCACCAACAAGTCAACATTTCAAGCAACATTATACAGAACACAAAATAGTTTTGAGTCTTTTTACTCATTAATTTTCGAAATAAATATCGACAATAAACTTCTCGCTGAGCAGAAACAAAAAATTTTTAAACAATGTAAATGAGAAAAACGTTTTAAGGCTAAGGTATAAAATTATTAGTTATTATAAAAAGTCGATAAAAAAATTTCAATGCCGGAAATAATAATTGATAAAAGATAAGATGTAATAAGATAATTTTTTGTTTCTGATTGATAAGATTTTTCTGATGACTTTTAAAACTGTAATATTAAGGCTATGAATATTAAAAAAAGAAATAATAAAAAATCAGCAAGTTGTTCATTCGATAAACAGGCTACAATATGGCTCATTATAAAAAGATAGAAAATTAAATGAGTAAAGGAACTCAACTAACTATCACTACATAAAGTTTTGGTGAATTATTTATTCTGAACTCTAAAACATTGAATACAAGTAGGCTATTGGAAGTATGTCGGTACATATAAAACTAATTATTTAAGAATTCACAATTCAATTTTTACATCAGTCTTTAAGTCTACATATAGAAAAACATTGACAATGAAGAAAATAGAACTCTCATTGGAATATGTACAAGCAGTTCATTTGATGCAAGAATGAATTTAGGCCTATGCAGAAGTTTGAGCCACTCAATCACGCTAAACACAATTTATGGGGAACATTTGAAAAAAAAATCACTTTTTGAGTTTGTATTCTAGATTTTAAGGATGGCTTTCGATAAAACTATGTGAAACAGTAAACAAGAATGATATTTTTTTTTAATTATTATTCATGAGTCGTTTAATGCTTCGCACTCCTATTCTAAGCCAATTATCAAAATAGTCACCCAAAATAATTCAATTCAATTGTCAGATCACAAACTCAAAATCTGTTAATAATAATAGCGATTGAAGTCTTTCAAATTTTCCCAACATTGATTTAAATTTGATATAATAGTTTGCCTACCAGGTAATAGAAAATATTTCTAAGACGCTAGAATTCATAATTTTCTAGTTATTTTCTTTGACAGAAAGTGAACCGAAAATATATTCCACTGGAAATGATTTAACGTTTCAAAAGTTTTCATAAACCATTAAAATGGTTCATGAGAAGTCTTGAAAAGTGAATTTGTTTATATAGATTTACATTTCAGTTTCCTCAAATTTTAGTAAAATTTCAAATTCTAATGAGCTTGATTGTTATAATATGTTGGAGTCTTTCCATTATTGTCATTTTTACATGCAAATTATGAAAATTGGTTCGAGTTGCCAGCTTTCAAATAGATTTAAAGAAAGAATTGATTGAAAGTACATTTTTCTAAAACAAAATTTCAATAATAGATCTAATATGAGTTTTTTAAACAGCTTGTGTTAATAATCCAACTTCCTAGGGAGTTTCAGATTCTTTAATGTAATAATTTCATATATTTCTATGAAGTAAAACAACCAACAAAATTTTACAACAATAAATATTTCTCCGAAGTATTTCGTCAAACATTAAGAATCACAATGCAATATACAAACATAATACCAAATTTACGTCTTTGAACAAATACAATTATTGATTATCTGTGTTGTAGAAAAATTCATTTGTCTATCTAAAATGATATAATCTCAAGCTTTATACTGGAAATGGCAATTTGAATTAACTGTTAGGCTAGCTAGATTTTATTGTTTGTTCCCTGAAGGCTTAACTGTTCTACCTTTAATGAAAATTGGTTAACAATAATATTAATTAAAGACAGTCTCCTTGAATATAAAACTTGGTGTCAACACAGATAATACATGAATATAAACCAATGATAAGTTTCGAACCATACGTACTTCTGTATCCTCTAAACATTTTTTTTGTTCCCTGAAAATTGATGCAAAATTTCAATATCAGACTTTTTATGGTAAACTATATTATAACTACTCAATTCCTTGTTGTGATGTCTGTTGTAATTTTCGAGATTTTCAATAGTTTTTACTAATTGAGTATTTTTTATTAAAGAAAGGAACAACCTCGTAACAGTTCATGTCTCATTGTGACAATAGATATATATTCATTCATTTATATATTACAGTAGCTACTACACGATTCACAATCATTATTAACAATATTTACATAAGTACTGTTATGTTACAGATAAGAACATTTATTTTCAAATATACAATATTATACAAAAACTAGAAGTTTTTATCAAGTCTTTACAAAAATTATTCAATTATTAAACTAGTTGAATTAACACTGTAAGTACAAAATGACAACAAATTTGAGGGTCCTGAACAGCTTATGAATTCAACACAGTTCTTTAGGGACGGAGAGTTACAACTGTTAATCAAACACAATGTTCAAGGCCCTCTAATGACTTAGCAATAATAACAGGAACATTTCATCATAATAATTATTAATTCATTTCTATCATAATCATAACATTTACCATTGTGAAGAACAAAACCCCTAACCAGCTATCAGAAATGAACATAAACATGTCAATTTTGTCAAGGTCGCCTCATATTTTTATTAATTTTAAATTTACTACTTTCACAATATTTTTTCCCTACCCCATTTGCTATTTCAAACAGCAATCAGACCAAATAAAATCATCAAAACCGTCTTCTACGAATAAAGAAAATTTTTGTTATAATAATAATTATAATTTTAGAGATACACAGCTGATAAGCTTGTTTTTTATATCAGTCATTGGCCAACCACTCAAAAATTTAAATAAAACATAAGGCCTTTAGAATGTCCGTTCGTTAAATTATTATGATTATTATTATCATTATTACCATCATCACCATCTTGAGTATCATATTAATAATCGTAACAATAATAATAAATTTAGATAATTTTCATCCATAATATATATAACAATGATTTTGCGAATGACTTAGTATTTGTTCCACTATATGGATCACAATATTTTTACATATATTCAATAACTTAATAATCGAATTATTAACTATAGTTATCTTCAATTTATTTTTATATATAATATTTATATATAATACACAGATGAGAACAAATTGTTAATAATTATCACACTTGGACAATGTCTTTATTGTCGTCGAGAAATGTCTATCAACTAGATGATGCTTTTTTAGAGTCGATACGAACTAGACTTCTGTGGCTAGAAGAGTGTCTGTGTGTGAGTGCGCATGCGGGAGTGCCGGCCTCTGGTTGTAGTGCTCGTCTATGACGTAGACACTGGAAGACGCCGACCCCGACGCCGATAACGCTGCTGAACCGACGCCGCTCTGTGCGTCTTTGTCCTGCGACGTTCTCTTCAACAGTGAAGTATCACT
The DNA here is from genome assembly GCA_948455865.1 of Conomelus anceps. Taxonomy (NCBI): domain Eukaryota; kingdom Metazoa; phylum Arthropoda; class Insecta; order Hemiptera; family Delphacidae; genus Conomelus; species Conomelus anceps. Next base: position 21,429,062 of record OX418223.1, on the reverse strand, counting down.
GCAACAATAAAAACCAATGCAAAATTAGTTGATTGAAATATTGGTGTCAGTGGATTTAGAGGAGAAAATTTAAATTGAGCATATAATAAATAAAACAGTATCATTAAAAATATTTGAAAACAACAAAAAAAGCAAAATTAATTCATTGAAATGTTGGGGCTATGAATTGGAGAAAAAATTAACATTGTAAATATAATAATAAAAAAGGAATGAAGAACAAATTGGAGTAAATGATTTGAAGTTCATTTAAGGAAATCTGATGACCTTTGGTGGGTTCAAGTAAATAGCAAATGGACATGATGAATCAAGAATTACACAATTTTCTGTATTGACCTTTTTACAGTTATCTTGTATGTTTCAACTTCCTCTAATTTTATTTATAAAGAAAATTTTTGGATGATCAATGATAAAGCTCAGCTTCCTCCTACTTCTCCATTCACAGTAGAAACCAGTTCTGGAACGCAGATGGCCAGGCAACAAGAGATCATAATCACAGTCACAGTCACAGTATAATTATTGCTAATAATAATTCCATGATCAGTAATAAGAAATTACAAGAAAATTTAAGAGGAGATTACAGTCAGCCATTGGTCAGCTGAAGCTGAAGCACCATTTGGTCAACTTATGTCTAAAGTCTTGCTGAACTATTGTTCTCTCATTCACATTTACTCATTGATTAGTCAATCATATGTAATCTTACATCATTCAGAGAGAAACGATGTTCAAGTGGATTATTCAGTCACACTGAACTATTGTTAGTCAATTACACTTAATTTTAAATTACATAATGGATTTAGCGATACTATTTGGAGATAGTTACCTTGTATTACAAAGTGATGAGTCAACAGACAGGACGGATATCCTTTTGTCAGGCGTCCTGTCGAGATCCTTGCAGGAGGCGCGCGTTGTCTGCCTCTGCACGGACACATCTGTGTTGAGCTGCTTCTGCGACCGACTCCTGTGCAGTGAGTAGACAGGACCTGTCGCCTCCGACGCCGCCCCTGCCGTGTTAGGGGTGTGAGTGGGGGTGGCGCACTGTTTGGCAGTGTAGCACAGCTCACCGCCTCCACCACCACCGCCGCCTCCATCTTTGACACATGGCTCCCAGGTATTCTTGATCATGTGGGTGTCACCGCGTTTTGAAACACTGCTGTGAACCGCATTCTGCTCGTTTTGCATTCTGGCTTCATCATCTGCCCTCTGCTGCTCACGTTTCCTTCTCTGTTTCATGCAGACAACAACCACAGCAGCAACTAGCACCAAAATTGGCACAGCAGTTGAAAGAGTTGCTATCACAACAACATGTTCTGTTGTCAACCCCGAATCTGCAGATGCTTTCTGGTGTGAAACATGCCTTGAGATGTTGCCAACACTTGCTGATTCCTCATCTCGACAAGCTTTCCCTGTCCATCCAGTGGGGCAATCACACCGGTAACCATTGACTCTGTTAACACAGGTTCCTCCATTTGCACAAGGGTTCGAAGCACACTCATCAATGTCCACACTGCAGTCTTTTCCAGTAAATCCTGGCCGGCAGGAGCATTTGTAGTCATTCACAAGATTCAGACATGATCCTCCATTGGCACATGGTTTTGCTAAGCAGTAGTTGACTTTGCTTTGACAGAGGTTCCCCACATATCCTGGCACACATTGACATCGAAACTGATTGACCATGTCAATGCAAGTGCCACCATTTAGGCAGGGAGAGTCCACACAATCATCGATGTTGATCTCACAGTCAGGACCTTGGAATCCAATGGGACAATGACACTCATAGCCTCCAATTTTATCAACACACGATCCTCCATTCTTGCAGGGGTTGGGCGAGCACTCATCTATCTGATGGGCACAGTCAACACCGGCGTATCCTGGTGGACACTGGCATGTGTAGCCGTGGTCTGTGTCCTCGCAAGTTCCTCCATTTCTGCAGGGCAGGTCGCCGCATGTCTGTGCCGAGTTCTCACAGTGGAGACCATGCCAGTGTTTAGGGCACTCACAGATATAACTTGTTCCATTATCCTAAAATGAAAAAAAAGTAAGTTATTAGTCACAAACAATCATAATGATTGATTGATGAAGAAAATCAATCACAATACAACTTGATAAACATTCTTGTAGACTGATAATGTATCTGTTTCTTTGAGAGAATTTACACTCATATTTCTAACTATCCAAAAATGTCCTATTCAACAAACTACCTAATGATAAATTCCTCTACAAGGCCTACAGATTTTACAACTTCTCATTAGCAAATACCTTTTTATTAAAAATATTCAGCTTGAATAATCAATTCCATTATAATATAACAGTTCTACTGTCTTGGCACACCTTATTCAGTTCAGATTATAACAGATGTAAATATTTTTTTTTAATTAAGAATTTCATTCTATATTCTACTTACTCACTTCTTTCATTTTTTCTTCCATTTTTCAAATTCTTTACATATTTCAAATTTTAAGATACATTTGGTGGAACATTGCCAAGTTGGATTCTACAGTACAAGGTTATAATGATTTCATGAGTTTTGAGATACATAACGTAGAATTTGACCATTAAATGTGTACTTTTATTATTAGTACCATATTAATGAGAACTTTTAAACTTGGTCCTACAATGTGTTTAGAAGTTCTGATCAATTGTATAACCCTATTATGAATGACTCTATTTTAAGACTTTTATTAGGATAATAATTATTTAGACCCACCTTGCAGGTGCCGCCGTTGAGACAAGGATGGTGAGCACAGTCGTCGACCTCTCGTTCGCAGTCAGTGCCTGAAAAGCCGGGTGGACAGCTGCACGTGTAGGAGCCCTGGCCGGTGTTGAAGCAGGTGCCTCCGTTGCGGCATGGCTTGTGATTGGTGCAGTAGTTGAGGTCTTGGTTGCAGAACAGGCCGCCCCAGCCCTCGTCACACAGGCAGTCCCACGGCTTCTGGCAGGAGCCGTGCAAACAGCCCGGGTACCTTTCACACTCGTCGCAAAGGCGCCCTTTCCATCCGCTATGACATCTGTAACAAAACAAGAAAACCATTCCCATGAGAAAAGTTAAAAGGAGTTTGAGCTGGATTTGTAGAAACGTTTTGAAAACAGACCAGCTTCTCTGAGATAAAACAGGGTTTGTGTCCGAAATGGTCAGTCATGATGAGAAGGTCATGCACGATTAGTAGGCTATACTTGTTATAGAACAGGGTTTTTGTGGAATGGAAGAGTGACCTACATCTGAGTATATTAGATAATAGATAATTGCATAGTAGAGTGAATTTTTGTTCTATAGTTGATAACATATTGTTGAATTAAATTCAATTTTATAGGTTAAGCAGCACCCTTTCGTGTCTGTATTATTCTGAATAGGTTGATTTAATTGAATATTGATTTACTGTTGAAGTAATTGAATTACATGCTTTAAGAATGATTCATCATGAAAGAATAGGCGGCGAAGGGAATGGTAGTGATGATGATTTTTCCTTTGTAATAAGAAAAGACGAGAGAAGGTTGAGGTAAGAGAGCAAAATAGAATGAAGAAGAATAGTAGGAATGAGAGTGCTGGAGAAGGAAAAAATGATGATAGAGATATAAAGAAAATTGATAAGGGACAAAGGTACGACAAAATTGGCACATGGAAGAGCTGTAGAGAATGAGAAGTTGAAGGAGAATATGTTGGAGAAGAAAGTAGAGTAGGCAAAAAAAGGAAGTAGAAAAGACGAGTGAGAGTCGAGAATGGGTGAGTGAAGCCAAGTATAGAGGGATAAAAATTGGTGATAGAAGGGAAAGGGAGCATGGCGGAAGAGGACCATAAAGGAGAACCGTGAGAAAGAATGTGTGAGGTGAATGGCAAATAAATAAAAACAGTAGAAGTGAAAAGGTAAACAAGGGAGAACAAGATCATAAAGGAGAAACTGAAGTAAGAATATTTTTAGGAGGTGAATGAAAAAGAAATAAAACTAAGAAATGTGAATGAAGGACGACTAAGAAACAGCATAATATTATTTATCGCCACTCATTCTATTCCAAGGGCTCATAAATGTGTTGAACACTTTTTATCAACCTAAAATTAGTTAGGATATCATCACTTAATGTGAACTACTAAATGACAACGCACTTGCAGTTGAAATGCTTTGTCAACTTTGCCTTATAATAATAATCGTCTTGGAAGACTATTAACCCGCATAATCTTTTCTCAGGTCTGTGACTGCCATGGGCATGTTTTTAAGAGACCGACCGCGAAGCGGTAGAGCTGTTGTTTGTTGCTTCGGAGAGGTGATTAGAAGAGACGAAATAGAAAAGGAGGGAGAATGAATAAGAACAGTGGAGTGAGAGAGAATCAGTAGAGGAACAGGAGCTGGTGAACGTAGTGTGAACGAGACTGCCGTGAACGAGCAACTGTGGCATTAGAGTCAGACAGAGAAAGCGTGGGAACTATCGCTTTAAGCAGAGAGCGCCACCAGATATATAAAAGTAAAACTGTTTTACATTATTTCAACATTCAGTCAACGCTAGAGTCGTACTTCAGCCGCGACAGTGATATGAAGTGGCCTATGAGTAGGTGTGGGTAGGAGAGTCCTATGGTTACAGGGGCTACGATGCGACACTATTAGATAGATAAGACCACGTGTACACAAACGTAGATAGACGCTTAAACAAAATCGTAATGGTGATAAAGATTAGGCGTGAATAAATTTACATAACATAGGAAGTTCTCAACCGGTACATGAGAAATTTAAAATGAGATATGCACAGTTGAACTGCTGTGTTGGTTGGATTTCTTTTTAATCTTTGCAGGTGTTGTACAACTTGTGAGAATATATATAAAGAATTCCATTTTAATTCAAATAAAAAGTTTAAAGTGTGACTTATTTCGAGTTTCCATTGATTTGACAATGAGTCCTTAATTCCTTGCGAGTATTTTGCAATATTATTGTGAAATCAAATACTGTAGCCTACTGAGAATAATTAATTAACCTGGAAAATTAAAAACTCTTTATAGGCCTTTTCATGCACCTTCCGTACCATTTTCAATAGTTGCTCTAGCTTCTCATCAGTTGAGTTGACTAAATTGAATACAATAAAGAACACGAAGAGATTTTCATGTTTTAATTATTAAAATCTTTAAAAATATGTAGCGATACGTTAGATACAATTTTTGATAAGTTATGTTGAGTTCACACTAGTCATACAACTTGCCAGAATCTGCTGTTTTGTTTAGTCTATCCAGAGAACAGCTACCCTAAAGTGAAGATTTTATATACAAACATATTTAAGGGTAGACGACTGCTCCTTGTCTGACTTCTGCCATCTTTCTAAATATTTTGTCAGTCACCTCTGAAAGTATCAACCTATGTTTCAGCAATAAAGTTAATAATATATGACTTTTTAGAATACCAAATCGAAAATGAAAGTGTGGCGCTAAAATATCACTCCAGCAAAAATGGGTTGTCTTAATTTTTCAAATTGATGACGCGTTTTTGGAATGGATTTAGTATTCTGAGTGGAAAGTGTCTGATAAGTTTATCCAAGAAAGATTTTCCAATTAATCACTCGGCGAATTCCAAAATTCAATCCATTTGTGTATTGACTCAATTCGTACTAATAAATGACTTTGAAGTATTTTTAATGGTCATGTTTTGTACAGAGCTATTTGGAACGAATGAAAGTGAAAACTACAACAGGAATAGAACATTTGAGACAGTGTTTGTTGAAACGGTAGACAGATTCACCCATTTGAATAAGTGCCAATTGGATCAGCCATTGAAGTTTGAAGTTTAAATTTTTCGAATTGTTTTATTGTGTTTATAATGACGAAAAGTGTCGATTACAGCATTTTTATTATAGTTGAACCTTTTTCAAGAGAATGTTAGGGTGGGTTGAAGAATTCTAGTCATGAATATCTCCTTGAGAAAACATTCCAATTAATTGTGTAAAGACAACGATGGAAAATAATGAATCAGAAAAAAGTGACAACTTACTTTGCTGTATTTCAAATGTGCCAGATGATTTATGATTCAAGGACGACGAAGGAGAGAAAAAAGAAGAAGAAAATCATAACTAGCAGACGATAAGGAGAAGAAAAGCAAGAATAAGAAACGAAGAATACTAAGGAAATAAGAACAAGAAAAGCAGATGGAAACGAAAAATAGAAAGGATCTAATGTAGAAAAATATAAATAGAAAAATATAAAGAAAGCAAGTGGAAGGGGTTAAACAATATTGAATAACTTTCTTTGTAGTGGCGAAGGTGATATTGTGGAAGGTATCCATAATGAATAATAAGACGAAATTGTCACAACCACATTTATTAAAACTTTGAGAAACTAGTTTCAGTTGTTACGCCATTATCAATCTCAATCATTCAATGGACTGAGATTGATAATGGTGTAACAATCGAAACTAGTTTCTCAAAGTTTTAATAAATGTGGTTGTGACAATTTCGTTTTATTCAATATTGAATAATTGCATATTTGTATAGATTACCATTTAGGCCTATGTGTAATATTTATTCATGAATAAGGGATCATTTTAAAGTTGTCTGAGATTTTCTGATTCAACAAGTAAAATTTACAATTTATTGCATCCAGAGAAAAAGTGTGATTGCTAAAAATACAATATTATATCAGTACAGTTTATCCTACATCAATATAATATTACACGATATTATATATTATAGTAATATTGAGTCTTCATATCAACCTCTACAAGTTATTGATATAGGAATAATCTTATTCATATATCAATTAATGTTAGAATATGAATGCTTAACTTGTTTAACCTGTTTCCTCTGCTCTAACATTAGAGACATTTTACAACAGTGAATTGCTGTTATGTGAGAAACAAAAAGACAAGAAAGAATACAGTTGAAGTTAGTTATCTGTCAAATCGGAAGCGTCTGAATGTGTGTTCAGCGTTTATTATGAATGCAAAAGAGATGTCTAACCGGCAGTAGACGAATTGTAATTCAACGTGTCTAACCTAAACTATCAGTGAGAACAGACCGAGACATGAAACTATGCAAACCCATGTTCTCACGCAAGCCCATACCTTGTACTGCTAGCTAGCATCGCCTTATAGCTGAGGGTGAAGCGTGTAGCCTACATATTGGTAACAGGAAGGCGGTGTTTAGCTCTGTTTGTTCTATTAGCACAACAACGTTGTGATTTGGTAATTTTCTACTTTAGGGATCGAAATTGATGTCACATTTGAGACAGTTTTCTAAATAATTCGGAATTTTTTAATCTCATCTGAAAATGTATAGGGAACAGGACAAAGATCTTAGAATGATTAGAAGGACCCTTGTTGTATAATTATTCTTGTAAATAAAATTGATTGATTGATGAAAAGATGAAATCATAAGCTATAGATGAATATAAAATCATCGAGTGCATAACACAGAAAATACAGAAGTCATAGTGTACAAAAGATCTTAATATTAAATGCATCCATGAGCCGCTTCACGATTATATTGCTATAAGCATTTCATATTGACAACCTTTTCCTAACAAGTCGTCAAGCCAATCATCCCCTAAAACAGCTACCCCTATATGCGAACAATTGGTTACTTATCCTACCCCTTTCTTTATCGATTTTCTCTTAACAGTCATCATACTGTGTGTGTATGTGTGTAAAACACCATCTGCCCGTTAGGGAGGGTACAACGACAAATAATGGCAATATATTGTAGGGTCACTGTAGAAGGGGTTGCAGAAATGATTTTCGAAACAAAACATCGAACGAAAAATTAACTTTGGTAATCAATAATACGTTCAAAAATTATTTTACTAGTTCGAAATAGTTCAGTATTTTAATCACATGAAGTTTAAAAACGAAAGTCGCATCAAGGCTGATACAGAAAGAGGAGAAAAACTACAGTAATATGTTACAATAAAATTAATGCAAAAGTCATAATAACAGGTAGTGTATTAAGAGTCTCAATTGGGAGAAAGAATCTACAGAAAAATCAATTAGTATAAAAAAGAAAAAATGAAAAGTTTTCATCGAATCAACGCTGCCTTTATATTTCATTAAATCCTGAACTAATTTGACCGAGTAAAATAGTTTTACTTATTCATTATGTAGACAACAGGTTATGTAAGGGCATGCATCCTTCGAAAAATTGTTTGGAAGAGTTGATAAATCTACAACAAAATATAGTCTTTTAAAATATCAATGAGGAAAATTATGATGACAATAATTTTGTCATCGCTACTTCTTACTGGCTCCTTTTTTCACTGTATTTATAGTTAGAGAAGAATTTCTAGTTCCTGTAATGTTGAAGACTTAATCGACTGTATTTTTCAACTTGTCTGGAACAAAATTTGGTTGGATATCTCTATATTAATATGGCTGTGGTCTCGCAGACACCCTACACTTCAGACAAGCCGGCAATTTTTGAACTTCTTGTCTAGAAGAAGTAGTACACATAAGAGAGCAACTGGCAATTGAGAATGACGGCATTATCTAAATGGACGTACGGCCTACGCATGGTCGCCAGTAACAAAGTCTATTAGGGAGGGCCAGAGGTCACCTGAGAGGAGACCCAGAGCTCAGAGCCCAGAGGAAGACGCAGACGGATAACATGTCTTTTGCCCCATCACCCTTGCATCCCCACCTCTGTTACTGGATTAAGTCCAAGTAGTCAAAAAGTGAAGTCAATTAGCAAGTGAAGATCGGGTTGCCTGGTTTTAATAAGATTGACTCTTCAATGAAACTTTCAAAGAATTGCTAACTGTTCGAAAAACAAAAGAGACAAATCTCATGCAATCAGATGATTTTGATACAAAGATAATAGAGTAGCAATTGGATATAAAATACTTACAGGCACTCGTTGGGTTGTGCACAGTGTCCATGTTGTTCATCACACCCAGGAAGGCACTTCGCTGTAAAGGAAAGGAAAAATGTCAACTAAATACACAAATGACAGATAACAAGGAAAAATGTCAGCAGAAAAACAAATTACAAATAACAAAAAAGCAAGGAAAAGCATGTAACCTAAAGTGCTAACTGTTAAAAACTAGAATTACACTCTACAATTGAATTCATTTTTCTACATTATTGAGAAGCTTATATGGACTTTATATTTATGCTGCAAAATTATACTCCATATCCCTAAATTGAGATCAAAATCTTCCTATATGTTTTCGAAATTTCAGTGATTTATCAGTTTACTAGCAAAGTATTTAATTTTAATTCATAGACTAGTTCATTTCTGACTTTTCAAGCAGCCCGAGTCATTTATAAATTAGAATATGGAAATTCAGATCATATTCTGTGAAACCTTGAATAGGTGGTTGTTGGCTCATTCTTGAGTACACAAAATTCGATTAGAACTGAATTAGAATTATAAATAATATATTTGCCTCGATTTTTATTAGTAATTATTTTCATTGATATTATTTGTACTGATAAATTGATAGCATAGCATCAAGCCTAAATTTATACCTAATTTATCATTCTAATATCTGTCTAATATAATATAGAATACGTATAGACTTTCCGTATATATAACAATACGCATAAAACAGCGTTGAATGGAAGGCAGAAGGAAACAAGTGTTCTGGTATAATGGATTTCAGCATTTTGAGAATTCCTGACAACAAGCTCGCTAAGCATTTGCACCATGCAAGGGGTGATTTCATCTGAAGATTCAACTGACTGCAAGAGACAAGAGGGGGAGATTTTTGCGCAATAGTAGAGGGTGAGGGGCGGCGTACCGTTCCTGAATCGGATGCTTCTTTTCAGGCAAAATAAGGGGTCATACAACAATGCTTTTAAAGCCTGAGGGGTGGAGGGTGACAAAAATGTATGGAGGGACGAAGAACAGCTGCATATTGTGCAGGAAACACCAGCTGTTCACGTTTACCAAAGCGCTGGTGACGAATATTTTGGTGGTGGTTACTTTTTTAATGAACGCACTATCTTCGCATTTCCATATCGCACCCAACCTGCTTAAAAATGTGTCCGTTGGCATATCACGGAAGTACGTCAGCACTTGTACGTGTAAGTCTATGTCTAACATGATGGCGGACTTTGAGTGTTCATCACGACACGTGGCTTCATAAACGATTGTCACACCTTTTTTCTGCTTGTTTCCAGCGCTTCCGGCTCATATTCTACTATGCATTTCAATCAAAAAACATCCCTCACCACAGTTGAAAACCTACTCATCATTAGAAATGCCACCAATCATATTACAATAATTAATCGTTTCTTCATGAATATGTGCAGGGAAACATAAAATGATCTATTATCGGTATGAAATAAAGCTGGAGCTGATTAAATTTTTGTGGACTGAAATCAATTTTTATGTTTGGTGATGTTACACATATGAGTCAGAAAATTGTGGGTAAGTAAGGAGGTGAATGATGATACAGAATATTTTAGGAGTTAAACCCGTGACTGCAGGAGTAGCTTTGATATAATATTTTTGTGTGTATAGTCTGTATTGTTTAAAAGGCTGTGCGCAGGGTTTTTGGTTATAATTTTTTTTCGAAGTTTCTTGTATTGTATATTATTAGGACTTTGAAAGGTTATCTATTGCTGTGAATAAAAGATTTTCTCTTCAATTATTTTGTGAAATATGGAGGTTCAAAGTTGAAAATGTTCAGTTTTTGGGGGCAATTGATCTCTTCTACAAGTTATATTGAACTCTTGATCAATTTCTATAACTAAAAGACACCTAGAGAAATAAAATGACATATTTTTATGTTTTTCAAATGAAATTTTTACATATTTTATTTTCTATTCAAATAAAATCCATTTAGCCTGTTCTGATTCAGGCTAATCATTACTGAATACCACGAGCCAACTGGACAGGTTAATGGAAAAAGGTATTGCTACAATTTTCTGTATTCACAAGAATTGCGTTGAACTTCTGAAGAGATTAATGGGAGAAAAGAATGGGGCTTAAGCACAGGTTTGAGAGAAGCAAACATTAGCCAGAAGTATGAAGGTAGAGTAGATTTTTTCCTGTATTTCAAATGGATACTGTTCAGTGGAAGAAAAATATGATTTTCTAATATCTTGTAGCTGCTAAAAAAACGAAAATCTGGAGTAGCATTTCGCCGTAGTAATTTCACTAACAACAAAAAGCCAGGCCTATTATGTATTTGTGAGCATTGTCACGCTTTTCGTTTGTTGATTTTAAACTTCACTTCACTGATGATTGTATTTGAGCATGGAACAACTCGAGGGTGAAGTGAATCTGTTAAGAAAATAGGACGACTAAATCGTTACACTGCAGTATGCTTCTTGTTTAGCAGTATTTGATTCTAGGTTACAAAGCTAATACATTGGCACAAGTCTGTAAAGACAGAAGTGGCAGACGATTGAGATAATGATAAAAAACTGGAGGAGTTTCTTTCAATTTCAACAACTAACTGAACTGGACACCAAATGATTTGAAAAAGCTAACCGAAGATCATAAAGAAGATTACGAAGAATTAGAACATGGAATAACAAGTTGTTCCTTCTAAAAAAGTGACTACAAAAATGTAGAAAACGTCAGAAAAATCGTTTCTGGCTGTTCTTCTGTTTCAGTGAGCTAGTATGAAAATTACTCAATTTCTGCCTTCCTAGCAAACAACCCTTATTAAACAGCGAGGAAAACAGTTAGCAGAATGTAGAAATGAGAGCTATGAGAAATGTTCTCTGAAAAATTATTGGAAAAATAAGAAGTGAGGTGAGGCACGTGAATTACTGTTGCGAAGTACGGGGTGAAAAAGTGAGTTCTGACAAGACCTCCATAAACTCTTGAGTGTTCAATGATGTACTTGATATGCTAGAAAAACTGTGAAAATAATTGAAACTGAGAAACTTAAGTAGTATTGAAATAAAATTTGAGCGTAGAGAAGTTTTTGAACCAAGTTATACGCTAAGGCTGTTGGTTGAGCTGTTATACAAAATGTTCAAAGACCCAATGTCCTGCACATTTTATCTGGCGCATACGTACTGATACATAGGGATTCTTCTCCAGACATGCTTTTTTTCTTTTTTCTATTATTCCACGAGAGGAACAAGAAGGGTCAATTAATTATCACCGGGAGGTCAAAAAGGTCAGGATGGGCACGTTTTAATGATTTAATCGCATGGGAGGCCCTCAGTGCATGTGCCCCGGGACCAGAATAGCCGTGGGAACTATTGTATATGTATACCGGTGAATGGACAAAGATGGAATGACGATCGAAAAAGAAAATTAGAAAAAGAGGGTGGGCGAGAGAGCTCGGACCAATTAGAAACTGATTCGTCGATTCTATGCTTCTTTGTTGTTTCTCTGCAGTCCACTTCATCATCTATTTTTCTCCAGATTCTTGGTGCATGCTCAAATCTTAAATGATCATCTACCCCCTTATCACCCACAACTACCTATTCATAAGCCAGAAAGTTTAATGCTGCATCAACAATCTTTAATAATGACTGCACTAGCGTGTTTGAGGGGCAGTTCATAAATATATATCTATCAAATCTTAATTTATCAAACCTTTCAAAAAAAAAAACACATAAACTTCTACCTTTGAAAACTTCAAATTTGTATCAGGAAGACTGATAACAGTGAGAGCTTTAACATTAGAGGCATAGAAAGCAATTTATTTTCGTAACATACTTTTGCACAAAACATACAGAGAATTAGGATAAGCCTCATACAGTACAGGAATAGACGAATAGAAATAATTTTAGTAAATCTGAAGTACATTATAAAATTCTAATCAATCATTGGAAATTCCCAGCGTAAATCATTTCTTATCACTTACCGATTACTCGGTAACTTGTTTACTCGTGATTATCTGAACAAAATTGCTGTTATCCATCATTTTATCAGTTTGTTCTGACAGAAATACTACAGCAGCATGATCTAACTTGATGGGTAATTACAAATGCATTGTATCCAGAAAACTCCGAAATAAGTTCTATCAAAGTTATTGAAAGCCGTTGAAAATTATTCGACTTTATTTTTATTTTTATATCCGGTAGTGTGAGTCAGTGAAATTGATCACCCATGTCTCAACTTCCTATCTTCTGAGAAAATATGCAATCATGCTTTAAACATCGTATATTTCTATAATTTTATCATTCCTATCACTGCTGTGTAAGTTATGTTATGTTTTTATGAGGGCCAGTCTAGTCGTACACGAGCAGACCATGCCTAGCCAGCCGACCAGAAGGCAAGATCGAAAATAAAACACTTGAAGTACCTAAAATTATCGTCAACTGTTCACAAGGGTGAAAATAACTCTAGCAGCCGGCCTCTGGTGAACTCCAGACTGTACTAAGGTTAAACAAATTCAGGAAAGGTCAAAATAAGAAAACTTAAAAAAGAAGAATCAATAGAACAACAACTGTCAAAGCAGCAGAGACCAAACCTATTAAGCATAAAACGGTATAAAAAGCAAGAATGGTATACCAAGGAAAATTCACGTGGTATATTGGTAAAAGCTATGTGATGGTATATATCGTAGTGTGATGAGCGAAAATAGTTCCAATATTCCAGTTACAATATCCTTGTTTGTAAGAATTTCAAATTACATAAGAAGAGTTTGAAACATCATAACAAGTACACAGTATTTCTCTGTGGTGAGACCTTGGAATCTTGTTTCAATTTAATGATAATGTCGCCAAAAAATATAGCGGAATAAGCTGTCTATTCTTATAAGCTTCATAAAGGGGTTTCTTTGTGTTAGAGCTTTAGAATGAGCGATAATAGCCTACTATACACCTGTAATTTAACTGTAAGCCGCTTATAGCATACGAACATTCTCTACTCAAGCACAAGTTATAGATAAATGGTTTGATAACTTCAAACCTCTGGTGTTAGAACGCCTAGGGGCGGAGTCGAGTTATACTTGGTAATTACAAAATACCAATACTTGGTCGATTTTTCTTTCTCAAGTAGAAGATTAAAGTTCTTCTTCATTTTTCCTCCGGAGTTAATTAACTGTGGACTGTATACTCCGTAATTCAAGACATGGACAGCGAATTTGAAATTATTTTTAGAGGAGTCGTAAATTTTGGGAACAAAAAAAAGTATCATGAAGAGAATTTAGAGTACACCACCACTATTTGTGATCGACCTCAAAGGCTGAATTCAAAGCTGGCGTTGTCACTCCAACCCACTGGGACTCTTTCCAACTCTAGAACCTTTTTGATAATGTACCTCGATTAAAAAAATCCAGTTCTTTCCTATAACAATCGTTTTGACATATCTGATACATCAACCCACTACAACATTTAATCATATATGAAGTATGACTGTAAGACACAATGATTTTGTTATAAAGGTGATAACAGAAATTCGTAATGTGAGTAGAAAATGTTGACCGGGAAAACTGTTGCCATATACATCATTTTTAATATCATTTTGTCTTCAATAGACATTAATATTGTTATAACATTAATACTATTAGAGAAAAAATATGGATTTCTAATTTCTGCCGATAGGAGAAACATGAGCTACACAATAGGATTAGTTTTTGTATCGGAATTATCACCATTAAGATTCTAACATGTTTTGAATGATTAATGATTTGATATCTTACAATAAATTATTGAAAATCGAATAAATAAAGAATGGGAACTCACGTTTAGTGCAATAGTCTCCTTGCCACCCATCGAGACACACTCTTCCTCCTACTGGTGAACACGTGTAGTGGCCAAAACTGTCATCTCTCGGTCTACATAAATTAGCACAGCCAGATCCGTAGTAGTGAGAATCGCAGGTAACTCTATATTCGTAGCGCATATCTGAATGCGATGATTTGTGTTCATCTTCCGTCCAATCATCACCGACATCCAGCCATCGTTGTGTTGTAAGTCTTGAGATCAAAGTTTTGCTTCCAGCTGCAAAACACAAAAACAAATTGAATTAATTTGAAGCAAGGTGGAGAGGAAAATCATTTCATAAATAATTAGTATGAGGGGAACATCTATTAATGACTGGAATTATTTGTAGCTACTGCAAAATTCTGCTCAGTTGAGAAGAAAAGATCAAGTAGATAATGAACAGAATATAGTTAAATTGAACACAAAACATAAAATAATGTGATGTAGCTCATCAATTAATAAAGGTGCAAAAATTATAGCCTAATAAAAATAATATGCTTTAGGAAGGAAAATCATGATTCAATAACAAAGAATAGTAAAAAAGATAAATATACAAGAGAATAACAACAAAACAAAAAAATAGTGTGGTGATGTAGGCTTTGTTGGGGAGAGGAAAGTGAGGAGAAAAACCATTCCAGCTATGTTTTTTTTTCATCATATATAAGAAGATAGAGAAAGAAGAGGGATTGAAAGAGAATTTGACATACAAATAATAATATGATGGCGTTGATTTGGCTTTTAATAGAATAAGAGGTATTTACACGATTGAAACGAAGCGGTGTAAATAAATGTTTAAAAAGGTAATGTAACGTGTCACAAATGCAGTAGGGAACTTAAGCTACTGAAATTATGGCTTTACAAAGTAGTAGATTCTTGTAATAGTTGTAGGCCAACAAGTATTTTAGCGATATCAAGTTCCTCATCGAATACCCATTCACAAATTTCATCAGAGTTATTTGTGAAAATCGAATGTATAGAGTGTTTAATAAATTGAGGTTGACGAAGCGATATCCTATTCCCAAGATAGAGGTCTGCTTCCACATGGCACTGTGATAAATCTGCTTGTGGATAACAAAAAACAAAAGAAAAGGTAAATGACTTTTAGAGTGATCCGGTTTATAATTTTAGAAACAGAAAAAAATGAGAGAACTCGATCGGAAAGAGGCATAAGACAGAGATAGAAACGCTGGAAACAGGAAATTGTGCCGAGAAATAGGACTAATAAATTTTTGGTGTGAAGATGAAGAGAATAGAGATGAAGATAGAAACAGAAATAAAGAAACGCGAAGCGACAGGAAAAAGTCATACCGTATATCTATATAGGTTTGGAACAACGCGATGTCATATACTAATACAGAAATAAACAAGCAGAAAAATATAGAAGCTTTTCCCACGGATTAAGTTTGGAACTTTTTCTCAAGAAGATACCAACAAATTATACGACTTACATAAAGAGTCTCGTCCTACCATCCAAATTAGAAACAGATCCAGACTATCTATCAAGGTAATCCTATTTAAGTAAGGTAAGTTATTTGGAGGTCTAAAGATTATTGGTTAATAAGGCAATGTTTAAGTGGTGAACCAATGTTTTTTTTAAACTTTGACTTGAGATTAATATGTGAGAAAGATGTCCAGTACAATATTTTTCTCAATCGCGTCACTCAGAATAATTCAACTTGTTAATGAAATTATTCACGCTCTTTATAACATTTTGCTCTGTATCCCAGATTATGTAGTGAAAAAAATTGGTAAAATAAAATATAATCCAATTATTGTGGCAAGATCAAGTATGGTGGATGGCTTTTAAGCACCTTTTGTCTTTGAAAAGCATAGAATCAAGCACTTTGTTTTCTCTAGTTTCAGACGTCTATTTCAAATTTTTAGACCTGAGGAAACTGGAGTTGGCATTTATTCTGAATACACATTGTCTCAAAATTCAAAAACCACTTGTCAACTCCTGACGATCAAATGCCAATGTTGGCCAAATTTGTTCTAATTTTAAAAGTGCATTTTTTCTACGAAAAAAATGTATGCGAAAATACACATCATGACAGAAACAAAAATTCTGAAAGCTATTTAGATAATTATTTCTATTTGGGAACCCACCTAAAACTGTAGGTCCAACTCATAAATCACCATCATCATAGGTCTCAGACCTGTGGGCTTCATCCTTAAAAACAAATTATGGGACTAACATTACTAGTCAGGAAGTTCAAGCGGAGATTGGTTTCCTATCAATTCTTGGAACCTTATTAAAGTTTTTCTTCTCACAAAACAAAAGATGAGGAGGAACCGAAGATGCTGTTTTTCGTCGATCATTTCTCTTCTCAAAATTATCTCCCTACTGTTTCATCCATCAACTCGATAACACTTTTTTTCTTGACTCGGCTCCCTTCGTTCATGCGATAGTATCAAGGAAGATGCAGAATGAGCTGCGATATTGCTGTTTCTACCATAGTAGTAGCCTACCAGTAGTAGTAGTAGTAGTAGTGTAGTCTGATACTGAAAAAGAATAGATCCCAGAAGAAATCTCAGAGTCATTGACTTGCTCTTGCTAGCACTATTCCTCAATCATTCTATCCTCTTTCATCTAGGATTCAATGGTAAGGTACAGGCCATCTCGAAAGATGAACAGCTTCTTCTTTATTTTTTTCAAAACAGCTGAATCATCGTCTCCTCTGTGGACCCTAACATGCGGTGTTAGCCAAATAAAGTGTTATTTGACAATAACTAGTTGCATACAAACGTGAACGAGACATTATTTATTCTTTTCGATTTTGTTTGTCGCTATACTTTCTTCACGATTTTCTTCAGCCCACTCATCATCCCATTACATGGGAATGTCAATTCTTCCTTGCCAGTCTTCTTTCATTCATGTTTCATGCTCATACTTGATGACACAAATTAACACCAAAGAATGAAGTTTGTGTAAAAAGAAAAAAGAATGCGAGGAATAGATGGAATCAAATATGAAAATTAATGAATCCGCTTTTCAACAGTGGGAAATGATAAGCTTTAGAATATGGCCGAAAAATTACAGTTATTTCGATATAGCTCACGTTTAAATACTTGTATAGGAATTCACAGTTGTCAGAACGTCATATTCATTGACCACATACTAGAATATTCAATTTAAATATAATAAATACCGTAATATTGTAATTCTACTTTGGGTATAATATATTATGATGTTATGTTTGACATTGAAATACCGTTCATAGAAGAATTTTTGAGCCATCTTTTCATCTGTTATATTTTTCATCACCTATTGGCCCAACCCAACTATGACTACTCCTGCACCCCCAATAGAGAGATCAATTATACGCTCTGAACTATACCTATACATCTTTGTACAAGGCGTTGAACTAGAAAGCGGTGAACACGCAAAAGTGGTCTGTAGCAATTTGTTGGAACCTAATAACATAAACGGAGAGAATATAATTCCCGGTCCAACAACCAACTAAAAGCTACGTAAATGTTGTTATACAAATGGTGAATAAGCAGGTAGAAAAGCGAGTGATCAACGCGGTTTTTTAGGTAGATAAATACTAAGAGATACAAAGACGGTAAGGATATTTAGGGATTTCTTCAACCCAACAATCAAACGTTGTTAAGATACTCCTGCTAGTGGAGTAAGAAGTTGATTTGTTTAAGTGGCAAACTAAACAACCAACTTTGGTTTTACAACAATTCCAATCGGTGAGAATTTTTTTCAGAAGATATTATCAGATGGTCAGAGTATTCAGTACAACACAGTCACTAAACTACGGTGAGGAAATATTATTTCAAAATATAAATTTGAATAATTTTTTTTGGAAACTTTCTTGCAATTTCAGTCCATGATTGATTGAATATTCATCAAGCTCATTCTCAACCATCAAAAAAGAGGAATACTTTTTGAGTGGCGATAAAGTAAAAAGAACTTGAAGAGTATGATAAAGTGTTACTGTACTGTACTTGAGTTGGAGATTTGGATATATTCTTCTTATTAAAAATTCCTTGAAAAATCAGTCTATAAGAAATAATTTATGGAAATATTCTAACCTCAAGTACCAAGAAATACACTGGGAATGATAGGGAAGGAGGATTCCTGAGTGCTGAAGAAGTATTGGAAAAATCCCAGTTCCCTATTAATAGCTATCAAGTCGTGATGCTATTGTCTACATTACGACCAGACAGTCATTATTAAACGTGTTTTGTTGTGGTAGGTGGGAGAAAAAGATGATTGAGGCTGAAAAAAAGGAAAAATGTGAAGATGATGTGGGTGCGTGCAAGTGACCTTGAGACAGGGTGAACCTTTTTTATACGATTCGCAACCATGTTCATCTTTTAATATCACACAATCATGGAGCACTTCACACAAATTCACATCCCAGACTATCAAGTGGTTACAGGTTGATCCTACAGCTTCGGGGGATTTTAGAACAGGAAGTGGATTTGGAAACGCGAGCCAAACACATTGTAGTCTCTTCCCTCAAACTGGGAGAAATTGATTTTAAAGCATTTAGTTTACAGATCATCACCACTTGAAGCTTCCTCCCTTTTCCAGGACAAACACCCACCGGAAGGAAGTTGTAGGAGTTCATCCACCCGAATTGACTAGGGTCAAACCACGTGATGCACCTGGTGATCCTTTCCTCCCCTTCAAATCACTGCTTGGGTCGGATTTCGGTTCCCATGATTTCAGTTCCCCTGGCTCTCTGTTCTGCTTCTAGCCATCCGAAACTTCCAAGACAGAAGACACTAACGACCAAAACATGAATCTCCCATAAAAAACATACATACAACCCATATGCTTAATGTAACTGTGAATCTTATCCTACTCTCAAAAATCATAACTCTTTTTTCCCTCCAGTCTATTCCTAGTTCGTCACCACTCTACAAAAACCGGTAACCGAATAGCCTACTTAGGTTACTTGCACAGGTCATTTTTTATTAGTAGATAGTAGTAAGTTGTAGCAGTAGTAGTAGTATTAGAGATAGTAGAAAGGCTTCTGCCTTTTTAAAACAGGTTACGTGTTGTTATGTAAACAAAGACAAGAGTTAAAGCTCCACTGTATAATGTGATGTGATTCAAGGCCAAGGTGCATTGACTCTGTAATTGGCTCTAATTGGCTGATTTATTCTATCTTACATACGTGACCAATTGAATTGATTGTTTGAGAAAAGTAGGAATTTTAGTAAAATTTGGAAATTTGGATGCCTTTTGCAACTGATAAAGTTTGACTAAAAACAAGAGATGGAGATCCTAATGAAATACCCCGTATTTTTTATTCTCAAATAATTTTTTCCGGGAACAGTATTATAAAGTACGCATTTGATCGAACGAGAAGATTGGTCTATCAATGTGAGAGAACCCACTCGTACCATGAAATTTAAGTTTTCTATCAACGATTCTACTTTTAAAGCTGTATAAATTGATGAACAGATTTGATGAAGAGCTTGAATTTATTGCTATGAAAAAAATCAAGTAGAAGTAAAATACAATAGCATTTAAAAAAATTCAAATACTTAGTTTTTAGTTTTGTTGTAAAGAAAAAAATGAGATGATTTATATTGAAATTTCTTTTTACAATCAAGAAATATGCTGGGTAGGCTACATTACTTGACCTGTAAATGGAATGCACTCGATCTATTTTAGAAGGTAAACAATAGCCCAGGCAGATGTCAGACTAAATAAATTCATGTGAATCTGGGATGTTGCATTGGAAATGTTGCAGAGTGGAAACGGTGAGTTTTTTCTGGTAGTTTGTTTGCAACATGCTTTCAACTTGTTGCAAATTTAGTTCGAGGCTTTTCAAATTACCGTACATAAATTTGATATCGCAACAAAGATGACATCACAGATAACTTTCGCGTATAATATAATTCCATTGTAAATTAGGAAATTCCATGTGCTATACTAATTCAGGTACCTGCTGGATGCACAACGACATTCTTACTGCTTCAATACATATGTTGCAATAATCGAGAGATGCCTTACCAATGACTCATTCACACATGTCATGTGAAGAGAAGAAAAAGTATTCAGGACTGGTCATGTTGGTGGCGCATATAAGCATTGCGTGGAATAACTAATTGGGTCTGCACTACCGAACAGTGGGAACGCAAATTTTCCAACATGTTTTATTTAGATTTAGCCAATAAGATTTTGAATTCAGAGGGAAGATCGTTGTGCAAGACTTCATATCAAAGGTGAGGTACTGAACATGTGAGGAAGGACGAGAGCCTGAACTTTGTGCAGATCGTCTGAAATGGCCCTGAACAAGTTCCAGCAGGTGAATGAGCGAGGATCCGTATGGGAGAGAGAGAGAGTGAGAGAGTGAGCGTAAGATGGTGTGTAAGAGAGACGTGAATCAACGCCTGCTGAGATATCTGCATGCTTTTTGGTTCTCCTTTACTTGTTCCAAGTTTTCAAGATATTTATGTCCAATCTTCGCTCGAATCTAATGCATAACTCCGAGCATAAAAAATTACTGCCGAACGATGAGATGATGAAAGGAAAGTTAATTTTACGTGCGATGATCATGCACAACATGTCCACGGATCTGCCCTTGTAGCAACGAACACTACCAGTCTGAGATATGGAGCTGATGCTTTCGAAACGCCGTCATTATATGCTTGGCAGCTGGCAGAATATTTTTCTAAATTTTTTACACTTTTTGCAACAAGCATTCAATTTGAATAAATATGGAATGGGATTTTATTGAATGATGAAACATATCACACATTTTATTCAGCTCCCGTAGGAAATAACTTGAATTCTGGTTACAAGACCATAACGCCATCATATTATATGCTTGGCAGCTGGCAGAATATTTTTCTAAATTTTTAGAAAAAATTTACCATACCATAACATTTAAAGTAACTGACGTTTGGTAAAGATACTGCATGAAGACTACTACTACTACTATTATACTTATACTATAGATGAAATAATAAGTCATACTAATGATTTTGTATATTGTCGACATTACTTCTAACTAGAAATTTCAAGAGAAATAGGGGCCTACATACATCAAATAAGAATATTCATACAATTTTTATTTCTTCAGTTTTCGAAACCATCCTGATGAAATAAATTCTGAAAATTACTGTGTCTATGTAGGATACTAAATAGGGGTATGTAATATCTTTATTAGATGATATTCATATTATAAATAAATATATAATACACTACTGTATATTGATAATATATTATCAATGATTTGTTGTTAGAATTTCAACAGGTCCATCAGAAAAATTACTCAGTATTATACAATTTTTAGAAGATGTTATGTTGCACATCTACAAAGAACGTTTTAAATGTTCCGTCAATGGGATTCTATTACGAACAGGATGTTTTTTAAATGCAGAATAGCATATTAGCTTGATGGAGAACTCACCTGTCGTACTAGTATTGTTATTGTCATGCCAGGCTTCAACGATGAGTGAAAAAGTCCCCTGTGAACAGAAAAGAAAAGTAAGAAAACAAGAATATAAATGTTATGACATTCAACAAGTAATGTAAATCAAAGAATCTCAAATCCTTGATATGATAACTAAAACAATTTGTTGAACTATTGCAGAAATTAGCAGAGCAATTTTTTCATAAAACAGTGAAAAATACAATTCCGAAAAAATACAAATTGGACTACGGATGATTTTATACTCTATCATTATGACTGGTAGCAGTAAGTAAACTTATCATTATCATTATTATTATTATTATTATACGTCTCTCCCCTTCTACTTCTTCTCCTTCTTCGCCTTGTTCAACAGTTTACAGGGTTATAAAATTTTCAAACCTCATATTCAATAAAAAACACTCAGTCTTAGAGAACTTTCAACACTAAAAATATCACTAGTTTACCAAATTAATGATATTAGGCTATGTTTATCGTTTTTTTTGTGTATATTTAAATATTTATTAATATTGTACAATGCTCAATAGATGCTTATAGATCGTACACAGGAGCTCGAAGTTATTGGCATTACATTCAATTATTGACAAAAAGAAGCTGAGATTAATAGAAATCAACCAGAGCTGCTAATAGCATAATCTCTGTCTGATAATGCTAATTTTTCTCACAAACAGATCCGGTTTCCATGTACCAACACAAAGTGCTTGTGGAGTGTGAGAGACGGGTAGTAACTGAGCGAGTGAGAGGATGTGAGAGAGACAGGTTAGCGAAAGAAGAGGATGGAGAAGAGCCATTGAAGAGAATCTTGATGAATGGGAGAGACATAGCACGCACGCACCACCATGCACCGGCATCAAAATACAACTTCTAACCGGTTGCATCATTGAGTAAACCTACCTTCTCATCTCGTATCAATTCTAGAACCATCCTCTTCTTCGCCATGTCTCCTTTATCACACATTTCTCCCCACAGCCTTGTTCTACTCATTGGAAATGAAAAAATCTGCACTCTGGAAGTGAACCAAGTACAAAGGAGAACAGTCGAAGGCTATCCCCGGATATCCAGTCTACATCATCGTTTTAATTAATGCTTTGTTTCACAACATCGGGTTTCCTTTGGAATCGTTTATTTTTCCGCCTGAATGCCCCAGTTTGTTATTGCTTGCGAATAAATAAAGCTGAGAATATGTTTTTAATTGGAAGAAAGTTGCATCTTCTCTACAATTGCAAGCCTACTGCACAATAATTCTAGGTCTACATTGGAATGAATGAATTGAAAAATCAATGTTGAGAAGCCTGTCGCCATTGAAATAAATGTTGAAAAGTTTTTGACAGTCATTTAGAGATCAACATCGGAAAACTTATTTGATTTTTCGTGAAACGGCTCTTGGCAGTCACTTATACATTCATTCATAATTTTTTTTAACTTGAAAATAATTATCATTATTTGACACAATAGCACTCAAAAATAATTCATTAAATTTTTGATGTCTGAAAGAGCTACAAAACGAAATGCTTTTCGTTTTCGTTCATCGCAGTCTTCTATAGATCTTATTTCTTCGCGGTCAGAAACCCATGTTACCTCGAAAATCATTTAATGTAGCTAATTTCTGGGTTCCTCTTTTTATAGGATAACATAATGAATATATATTTCAGAAAGAGTATTTTATTACGAAGAGGTAGGAAGGCTATAATATTAGGAGGCATTATGGGATGCAACCATACAAGCGGCATTGGTGGCTTACCTACCTACTCTTTTATAATGATGGGTCTTCACGTTCAGCGGACGGATGGATGGAACAGAAAATCGTTCTTTCGTTCACTTACTTGTTCGTTTTTTCTTCCGTTCCCCGGTAGTGGTTTATGGTCAAAGGAAAACAGAGAGTATATGGAGGAAGAAATAATGAAATGGGACAAAGCAAAAGAAAAAGAAGAAGAGGAAGAAGAAGAAGTTAGTGAGTATTCGGTATTCAATTCACGCGTGGGAATTAGTAGCGTGCCTTGAGGCTAGGCGAGGGACCATTCACGGATCGCGTATAGAGAAAGAGAAATACAGTGAACAAGAAAAGGTATTCACTTTCCCTCTCTTTTCATGTGGATCCG
The DNA here is from genome assembly GCA_948455865.1 of Conomelus anceps. Classification (NCBI taxonomy): domain Eukaryota; kingdom Metazoa; phylum Arthropoda; class Insecta; order Hemiptera; family Delphacidae; genus Conomelus; species Conomelus anceps. The sequence continues at coordinate 21,404,978 of OX418223.1, read as the reverse complement.
CTATTTTTATCTTTCTCTGTTCGCGTTGATGCATCTTGTTTTTATGTTTTCTTTACCGGTTACTCTCCAATGAATTCACTTTGTCAATAAGGTTATCAACGACTATGATGTTTGGGTCATTTAAATTACAATAGAGCCTATCAAATCCTATATCGATGCTCATAATTATGCTAATTTTGTAATTAGGCTAACAACATCAATGTATCATAATGTAACAGAAAATATGTATCAATAATCCAAGTATTTCTGCACCAAGAATAGAATAGAATGGCTGCATTTTTTTCACCAACGTTGATTGCTCGATGTCCGACTATAGATAATAGACATGATTATTCAACACTTCGTGGTTCTTGATGAATTAACTGAAAATTGATGGATGGAAAAAGTCATTTTTTCTTTCTTTATGCCAAAAATCGCAAAATTGAAAGTCAACGGGTGATGAATTGGTAAAATACAGCAAGTGGTAGAGATCAAACTCTTAGTAGCAAGAAAAAATCGCAGTCCCATCCTCAGAGTAGCAACATTTCGACTGGTGAGAGCATCTTGACAACGCGGAGGAAACCAAGAATTTCTCAAGTCTGATTGGAATCCGGTTCTACCAAGATATTTAAATATTTGAGATTCTCTCAAGCATGGAGTTCCTTAAAAAATTATCGTGTTCAGTTCTTTTCTTCTAGAATAATAAAATTGAAAGTCCTCTTTTAACTTGAGAGCTTTATTCCTGTGTTGAATGCTTGAATTCTTCTCTGAATTCTTCCCATTTGGATAAGAGAGTTCTCAGGTCGATATTTTCTCGATAAAACGGGCCGATAGCGTGAGTATCATATTTCTTACCGTTGATTCCATGGGAATCAGTGGAGATTTGTCAGTCTGGAGAACGTAGACGCTGATCAAACTGATCATGCAAAAAATTGGCCCAAAAATGACTTTTCAGGTGCCTTTCATTTTTTTCAGAGCTAAAAATGGAGGGAGAATATAGAAAAAGGTACCGCAATAGCTCCTGAAATCAAGTTAGTTTCAGTCTAATAGATATAAAAATCAAACATAGATTGCTCTATCAAGCCCAGACCAATTATAATGGTCAAAAATCCCATTAATACGACTGAGATAAAGTAGCCACAGCTATCTAATTGGCTCTCAAGTGGATGTAGAGTAGTTTAATCAAATAGTAATGACAATCGTAATTCCCTATGACTGCTTAAATATCAGCAATTTAAGAACAATTATGATTACTATATGATTTTACTGTGAGCAAATTCAGCATAGTCTTTATTGATAGATCATGACAGGTTTTTAAAGAAAGATTTGAGGAGTTCACCTTGTCAATTTTTTTTTAGAAAACCTATGGACACACATTGCAGCATTATAATGTACATACTGATACATCTTTTAGACAAAAAAAAATTATTCATGATTTTTATGTTTTCAGAAAGTTTATATTTAGGTCCTTTCAAATTTACATGCCTACTAATCTGCTTTAATGACTGTCATCTTTACAATTGAAAGAAGGTGCAACAAATGCAAAACACATAATGTTCTATTACCCTAGATTTTCCAACATCCAGACGTCATAAGATAAACCCATTACAATCCAGCAGAGACTGGGCCATTATTTTCAAGCCGGTGCCAGTACTAAGCGAGCATCGTTGTCGTGATTTTAATTATATAAGCCGGGTGAAATCTACCACTTTTATCAACAGGTACCCAATAAAATGTTGCACATTATTTTTTTTGGAAGACCAGACAAAGAAGAAGGTATATTTCGGCAGTCTTCAGTCGGTGTTTCACAAGTTGTTGGTGAACTGGCTTGGCAACACTTGTCAATAAACAAAGTCTGTAGGTACTGGCGTTAAGCAGCGAATCATATTTCTCACCAGATCCCGATGCAGCTAATGACGGCGATGCCAGGGAACCAACCAACCATGAAATTGTGCTTCTTTCAAATAGATTGATATCAAATCTCAGAGGCAGTGGCCCTTAATAGGAAAAGAACGGCCAGGAGACGTTAGGTACTGTACTCAAACGGATGAAAGCAAACATAAAAACCCGGGTAACTATTTAACAGCAGACATATCGGAACACGAATATGTTTTCTTGAAGAAATCTCCCGCTGAGCTGGGCCAATCCAATAAAGTTTCTGTCTCAGCGCACTTGGAATCATCAGTATGATTCATACTCGTATTTTTGTCTGTAATCATGATTCAACAGGTTTGATTACACCCGGATGTACCTTGAAACGTTAATGTTTGGTACCTCACACGGATTTCATTAATTGGAGGATTATCATGAAATGATGCCTGACATCTTGCATGCAATGAACTATTAAATGCTATTCTATTGTAGGATTGTATTCTATCTGGGATCATCAAATCAGCCTACACTAGTGCAAGATTTTCTCATTTTTTGGAAGTATCATATAGTTATGTCCACTTTATGTCTGACATTTTGTGTCTTGCATTTAAGTAGGCTATGTTATGAACCAGAATATATATTAATAGAATGGATAATTCATTAAATATTCTTTGAAGTTAAATTTTATGAAATTAATCTGCTTACGTAGTAGGCTGAATATTAAAACCGAATGATTATTTTAGCAATAAATTGCGATGAGAAAAGCATTGTTCTAAGGCCGGTATGGTCAAGAATTTTTTGTCTATGGGTGAGAAGATAATAAAATAAGCAACCTGCGAACAATTAACTTGCAGCTATAAAGCTGTCACGAATGAATTATGTCTGCCTTGCCCATAAAACTAGCCAAATATAAACGAGATTTTGAACTTTAGTCTGCCTGGAAAGTTATGCTTTAGAATCATTATATTCATAACATTTATACTGGCTAGCTAGCAAATGGGTTGCTTCTATTGGAATGTTTTGCCACTCTCAGAGTTTTTTCAAGAATTGCTACTTTGCGTTACATCATAACATGTAATTTTGTACATGTACATGGCGTTTTTGATAAAGGGTTATTTCTATCTGTCTATGGGCGAGAAGACATTAGAATAAGTAGCCTAAGAACAAATAAGCTGCCCAGGCTGTCACGAATGAATGAAAATCAGTGTTTGGGAATCCACATAATTGTAGGCCCACCAAACAGGTTAAAACAAGGACTCTACAGGGCTAAAAAAGGGGTCAAACCCCTAATAAAATAACCTATACGCTTAGTTTCATTATTATCAAGTGTAACAGATGATATAAGGTGGTAAGAATGGGATGAATGTCATAGGACTATACAAAATTCGTTACATGAAGCAAACTTTTTGCAATGAAAATTCCATAGAGGTTGTTAAGAGTCGTTCATCCATTCACCAACCGAAGTTTTATTTTTGTTTTCGATTCCAGTCACGGCGTCAAAAAAACTTCGGTTCGAATGAATCCTTCTCAGACAAAGTCCTTGTGAAACGCGATGGGAATACAACGGTCATCACGATCGAGTCATGGAGGAGTATATTTGTATATACTATGTTGACTATATAGTATAGCGTAGCATGGTGGAAGCCATGCCATGTCTATGGACAGTCGGACCAAAGAGAAGAGCATCCAGGGTGCCGAGAATAGCAATGCCGTAGTCGAGTCTCTCCTCTGTCCTCTTTCTCCTCTCTTTCTGCGGCGTCTCGCGAGAGAGCCAGGTTCATTGCATCCGTGAGAATCAAGAATCAACTGTTAATTGCATGTCTACTAAGGCATCGTCAATACATACACCCAACGTTGCAAGTCCCAAGGGGAAATATCTTGTCCTCCCCACCACTGGCAATCAACTTCTACTTTAGCACCTTCATTCTTGTGCAGTTCTGCTCACCGCGGATATTCGCATCGTTGTCGCGATCTTTTTCCTCTCCCTCTTTCCTTCTCCCAACATCCTCCTACCCCGCCGCCACACCTTCTTGCAATCCGTTTCACCATTTAATCGGATGCTTTTGCTTTCAACCTCCATCGCACGCTGGCCAAGTTTCTCATCATTTCCACCCGCTAATTTTCATTAAATCTCAAGTAATGATAATCAAATTGAATTATTAAATAGACAAAGTGAGAGAGAAAACTTAATTCAGTGAATAACTAATAAGGTAAACATGGTTTTAATATTTATTACAGAATGATTAATCAAATGAGAATTATTGTAAAATTTTTCCACCTTGTATAGTTTTTCATTATGTTTGCAATAAGAAAGACGGATATTTCTCGAAATTCGAGTACGGTAACCTACTTTTGCGATTGTATTCTCAGTGCATTTGATATTATAATGTAGTCCTGATTCCTGACTCCAAATTCCATGGTAGCGTAGTTGGTTGGAGCGTAGTGTATTTGATATGATATTGTAGTCCTGATTCCTGACTAAATTCCATAACGGGGCGGCTCAAGTAGCGTAGTTGGTTGGGGCGCTTGTCTGAGATAAGATAAGGCTCTAGCTGGCTTCGTTTCCAGCAGCCTGGGGATCGAATCTGATTCAGCCGTGGATGCTTGTCATTATCCATCCATTTACCTCATTACTCACGCACAAGTCTTCAGACTTATATGGGCTTCCTCAGCAATTAAAAAAACTTTTACCTAATCTGTCCACAACAAACACTGGGTGGAGATGCTAATTGGGAATTAGGGAATCACATAACCGAAAGCAAGAAGCAACAAGGAATGCGAAAGGATGGTGTGCGTGATACTGACGTGATAAGAAGAGAAGCTAGAGCTCAGCTGGTAGCCAACCAGCCTGTAATTGAAGGTTTTCATTTGATGGGTTGAATAGAAGAGGAGAAAGAAACTGGGAGAAAGAGTGGGAGAAAACGAAATGAATTGACCGATTATTGGTCGATCATCAAACGCTTATAGCACGGAGCAGAATGCTGCGCCGTATAAATACAGTAAGGTGAACACTGTGGGAACTTGAAGCCAGAACATCCGGCCTTCGGACCCTCTCTTTTCTTGACTTCCCCTACCTTTTTATCATCTGCTTCTTCCTTATCCTGCTGCCATCCTGCTGCACATCATCCTTTCAAAATCCTGTCTCTTTCTGATCCTAAATGATTGATACGGTATATCAGTAGATCCTTCCCACTATACTTCCTTCCTCCTCTAATGTCCCATTTCTTTCAATGATCTCGATTGTCACCATCATCCTTTCTACTTCTAGAAGGAAGAGAGAGATAGAAAGAGAGAGAATTAAAGAGAGAATGAAAATGAAAGGGGGAGAAATCGACCAAAAGGAATTAGGCAAAGCCCCTAAATCCACTTCCACTTCCGTTCGCCATATGTCCCTTTTCTGATCAGGCGCCACTGGATTCTCATCTTTTTCTTTCTCCTTCCTTTCTCTTTCTTTCTCGCACTCCTACTCCATAACTCTTTCCTCTTCCACTCGGACTGCCCCAAGAAAGAACGACAAAGTGGTCCACTTAAATTGAATTGTTGAGCGCGATTTGGCACCCGGCTTATCCACTTCACTGGTTCGACCTATTTAGTCATCATTGTTGATATGAAGCGGTTTCATTAGTGGCCCAATTATATTAAGATGATAACCGTCTAATATTGTCACTAAGCAACATCTCTTTAAAAATTGATTAAGGCTACTAGAATGTTCATGATTCAGTAGTGCAAAAAAATTAAGATTCAGTTGAGAATTGTAGGCAGAATGAAGACATGAGTTGTCAGATAGAAGTCGAAACACATATGAGAGAGTGGATCACATGAGTGGATTTTTTTGAGAGTGGATCACAATTTTCAATAGTTACTTACTACTGAAAACTCACACGATGTGTCAAAGTGAGATCAGTGAGATTACTATTTATTTGCTTATTCATTCACTTAACTAACATACAATCAATGTGAATACGACAGGCTATTGCCCAAAACTGTTTTTCACAAAATTTCATAGAATCAAAATCTTAGGTTGGGTCTGTATCACTAGAAATTTCATTTGAAGCACAATAATTCACAAGTCTTTTAAAAAAAAAAATATTTTTTATTTTACTTTTAACAAAGCACTATCACAGTCCAAAAAATTTGAAATAATTTTGAAAAACCATGAATAAAACGAGTGTGGGTTATGTACTAAAGTAGGCCTATCCTTATTAACAAACTACAGTGAACCTATTACCTTCTTACTTCCGCTTCAACTTACGTACGCGCACACACCGGTTTGCAAGAGGATCACAATCTTGTGTTTACAATATTCTGCATTAACTCCACGAAGACGCGTATATTAAACCCAAACGAGAAATTAGAAATTGGTATTTCGATGAGACCACTGCAATCTTACTAACAAATCTACAGCTGTCGTTGGCAATCGTGGGAAACGTTACTGTAGTACGTATGTACTAAATTAAGCTAGTACAATGGGATACTACTGAAATTACTTGACGGCAAGTACGAGAATAGCATAACACCTCCGAGAACAAATCACCGTTATTGCTGCGTTCAAGGCGTGAGTACAAGGCTCTACTGTACTTTCTTTGGTCACGTTAACAGGCGTCGTCAATGCATCTATATATATCAATAGATCTATTAGATAGTTAAGTAGATATCACTCTCATTAACCGAAACTAGTAGAAGCATAGAACAATAATAGTATGAGGAAAGTTATTACTACATAGTGAAGGTCATGGGACCGTTTGTCAATTCAGTGATCGAAAACTGATATTTATATCTATTTGTCAATAAAATTTTTACTTGTATTTGAAAACATAGCCTAATATGAGTAGAAATAACAGAGGTCTGATATTTGAGGACTGGTAGACCTTTACTATTAACCTACTATTGACTATTGGCAATCCTAACATGAAATAATAAAAACGTAAATTGCAAGACCAAATTAAGAAACGAGTAAATTTGTCTAAATGAATGCAGAAAGGAATCTATAAGAAAAAAAGAGAACGAGTAATTTCAATTTTAGAATGATTAGATTTTAGAATTTAAAAATTCCACTTCTCATAAACTCGTGCTATTCTAACTAGCTCACATTCACATCTTATTCAAATTAAAATCCACATTAAATAATATGTAGGCTGAACATAATAAACTCAGAGTTGTTTAGTTACTCATTTAAAAAAATTAATTATCTTTGTTCTTTGATGTTTAAACCTATCATGTGTGACTGTAGTGTAATTGTTATTATAATAAGAGAAAGAGTATTTGAACATGAAGAACAATACAGGAGTATCAAAGAGCATAAAATAAGGTCCTACAAAATGAAAACTAGGACGAGGTAGGTTGGGTTGAAAAAGCGAATATGTTGAATAAGTTGAAAAATTACCTACGAGTATTCTATGGATTTGATTGACAAACTTCAGAAGATGAGAAAAAGCCACCTTTCCATCAATGAGGTTGCTGAAATCTGTTAGTCATATTTCCATTGATGGTCATTCCCTACATGCTAATGCATGAACCCTACAACAATGAATACCACCTACCACCGTCTTTCACCTAGGAAGAATTCTTTATATTATTTAAAAAGGTTTTTAGTTACGGTAGTAGAAGTTTTCTTCCATACACAAACAAATCACAATGAATCATTTGAACAGCCGTAAAGGTAGGAATTTCGAAAGCAGATAAAGCTCAATGAATACTGACGAAAGCCTTCGAATAGAGAGCCTTGGTATACTGTTTTGTTTTTCATTCGTCCGGTCCTTTGTAAACTGGGTGATCAGTAACAATTTCCCTTTCTTTGTATTGTTTTTAGGACAGTAACCGGTGAAGAATACATAAATCTTGAATGGTTTGAATGGTGAACAAGGGCTACTGTTCTCTGCAGTAGTTCTGTCGACAAGGGAAACGAATTGTACAGAAGAAAGTCCTGACACTTTTATTTAACTGTGAGTTGAAAGGATCAAGCTGTCTTCTCAGTTTCCCAGCAAAAAGTTAGGTTTTGTTGGTGAGAACAAAGATAACGCTTGTTTCAATACAATTCACGATCGAAGAAGCACTAACCAGATTACCTTACGACAGTCATTCAATGTTGCTTGAAAGGTTGACGATCCTCTTCTTGACAACTGTCCATTCTTTTCGAGCGTTATAAGAGTTCACTACCCAGGTATTTAAGCATTTCTTGTATTCAGGTTCAGTTTATTGACCAGAATGTTACAGTTACAGTGCTCTTTAAAATCAGGAGGGTTGCCTCATTAGAGAGTTAAAGGGTTTTGAAATATTTCGAGATCCTATGAAAAGATTTTTGGTTACAATCGATTAATGCGTTATCTAGCAAAGGCTTGTAAAGATGGTGAAATTCAATTTTACTCTTAGAAGAAATTTCTAAATTATATTTGCAGGTGAATGTTATAAAAACCAATAATTTTACAATATAAAAAAAATATACCTAATATTTCAACAAATTTCGATTTCAGTTGAGACGGCCTTGAGAAAGCCTAGATGATTTTCCTTTGATCTGGTGCCGGGCAAGACCGACACAAAACGCGTGTCTGCATAAAATCGGACAAACAACTTCCCATTCATTTTCAATGAATTTGAGTCTTTTCGCGGCAGTATTCAAGTCGCGCGTTTTATTTACCAACCGCTTAGGCCGTTTTTATGCAAAGCGTTTCCTGTTGCGCGACAATAAACGCGTTAGAAACGCAACCGCGATTCCAACGCGACAAAAAACCCGGTGATAATTTGGTCACCGCGTATTACCGGACAAACAGCGTCCCGTTTAGTTTCAATTCATTTGAGCCTTTCTTCGGCAGCATTTAACTCGCGCGTTTTAATTTGTTGTCGCTTGATCTTCAAAATACTCAAGGACAAAAAAGCGTTTGAAACGTGCGACATGCATAAAATGACACATTTGACTCGATAGCAATTAAATCGCAGCATTTATAGTAGCGCGACAGAAAACGCGGTGCATAAAACCACCATTAATCTTTAAAACGCTCAAAAACAAAAGAAGAGTTTGAAACGTGTGGCACGCATAAAATTCAATTCAATTCAATTGTTTATTGCCACAACTTTACAACAAAATAATTTAATGGTTACAAATGACACACTTGATTCAATAGCAATTAAATTGGCGCGTATATTGTCACGCGACAGAAAACGCGGTGCATAAAACCGGCTAAATAATCTAATAAATAAATAAATAATAATTTTATTTCCATTTTCAATATACAATACAAAGAATTTTAACCAAGCGGTTCAATAATAATAAGTGATTTTGTAATTCAACTCAATAATTAGATTAAAATGCTAGATTTAACTGTTATCAAACCCACAACCAACAATCCTACGGATTTATATCATCTTGCACGAAATGAGTTTTGAGGGAAAATAGAATATCAAATAGTTTTTTATAACGAAATTTTGGTTTTTAAAAAGCAATGATCTTAAAGAGAAGGACATTTTTTACTACCGTATCTTTCAAACTCCATATACATAAATCCTTATAATTCGCTTGGATCTTCAAGTCGTCGTTCATAGTTTATCCCAAACTTCTGCCATTTGCTTGAAAAAATCACAATGTTAAAAAATGGGATATTTCTCAAACCTATCTCTTCTAAAATCCACAGATATAAATCTTTATAATTCGCTTAATGCTTGAGACCTTCACAGTCCCCTGCATTAACCTTCGTTCTTTATAGGTACGTTTCAGTTCTTTCTTCGCCTTGTGCATACCTTGACAGTGAATTTCTGAACTGGACTCCCCTTCGATTCTGTAACTAACTCGCCTATTCACCGTTAAACTCCCCTTTTGTAAGGCTAGAAGGGCTGAGACGAAAGGTCGAATCGAATACCGTACCTAGTCGTACTAGTCGCCTTCCAAGAAACCAATGAAAGATGGAAGAAAAATTGTGTGTGTGTGACGGAGAGAAAACTACAGTGAGAAGCACAAAAACAGGGGTTGAAGCGAATGTACAATTGCGTGAAGGGGAGACAAAAAGTTCGATGCCTCTACGCTAACTCATTGATAAAGTACCCTGCAACACACTTCATTTCATGTTTTCACGTTTAAGTTTGGAGGTATGCGTCGACAGGCTGTGCAATATATTGTTACATTTTGTTCTAGACGTGAAAGAAAAATTAAATACTACTAACCTAAGGGCGAAAATACGAGAATTTTGTAGTGAAACTTACGAGATTAAATCACATAATGAAGTAGTTATTTGAATCATAGAACAATTTTCTTGTTTGTGCCACATTTTATTGAAATTTTGGGTTTCTATGTTCTATAAGGATGTCAAGAAAATATGTAAATTCTACATTGATGTTTATAAAATCCAATCACACATAAATTCACTGAAAATCGCTTCCCGGTGGTTCGGAACCCACCTAAAACTGTAGGTTCAACTCATAAATCACCATCATCCAACTCATTACCCACGCGCAGGTCTCAGATCCAAAAAAAATCGTTTGAATTTATAGCTACATTAATTTTATGTTGAGAATCAATGATAAGCGTATTGCTTCTATTGTTTAGGAGACCCTTATGGTCTCCTTATTGTTAGGAGACCTTATAAACTCAATCAATCTTCGGTTTTTTTTTAATTCCTTTTTAATGCTACTATTGGATAAGTTGATTTCTTGGACTACTCCAATCCAATCTGATTCTCCATCAAGAATATTGTGCAAGATGATGATTATTTGAAATATTATTGAAGGCTAGTTGTTTTAGAAATAAGGAAAATGAAAGAAATTTATAGGTGATTTGTTTTGCTGGCAACGCCAATATTAAGTTTAATTGTTTAGCTGTGAACGCTTTTTCATTTTGTATAATTTTGTTTTTGATTGGCAATCATTTTTTATATTGATTCGTAATCGTATTATTGTCATCTAGGGAAGAAGGGAGGAAATTTATAGTTATCAATCTATATTGATTTTAATCATGAATAATCGTGTATTACAAGCTTCAATTCCCACTGTATCTATGTAGACTACTGGAGAATAAGGATAATACAATTTGCACACAGTTTGAAGGAATTCAAAAAAGCCCAAGATTGAACCTTATCTTGGGAAATGCTGGGATTGAGCAACATACATAAGGGCTTTAATTTGTGCAGATATTTGCTTCTCCAAAACAGAACGACGTAAACAGATAGTTCTGCATGAGAGTTGGTTGTATACCAAGACCGTTTTTATATTGAAGATCTTCTAATTGCACATTTCCTTTCGCGCTCCCTATCATTAACTCAAATTAAAAAATGATAAGACCTCGCCGATGTAACTGTATATCTAATTAATGCTCACATACGGAGAGGTGTCGTTTTTCAGTCTAGATTGAAAAGGTTATAGGTGGTGGGATGTAGGCTACAGATTGTAGGTTCCGATTTTATTTTCCTTTTTTCGAGAATGATGTGTTGTTTTGATTTTGAGCTGACGAAAATGGCTAAATGTTATTAGGTGTTAGTTTGAAAATTAACAGTCAAGGTTCGAGCAGGGGTTGCTGGTAGTTTAGAGGCTTCCTTCCACCATAACTCTCAACTGCAGTGGTTACTCCAGCGGTGGTTTCCTTAATGAAGTGTGGAGGGGCTGCCGTACTTTTGTGTTTGGGACGAAAGCGAGTTTCATTATAATTGACAGGTTTGGGTCGGGTTTTCGACTTTTTCCCACACCCTACGGCAATAGATGCGCCGAAGCCAACCCTCCAGCGAACATGTGATCCTTTATCGATGCAAGGTCGAAGAAAGGGCGATGATCGAGAGGAAGCACCAACCAGAAGGGATCAACAGGTGTAATGTGTTTTTCGAAAATGTATTCAAAATCAGGTTCAAAAGATTTTGAGACTAGCCCAATTTTTTTGTTTTGTTTTGGTGATGGAACAAAACAAACCCTCTTCGTCATCGTTAGTGACCGATTCATAACTGTGACAACCCATCAAAGCATCGAGAACTTTGTTTTTTTTTTCAAAATATAGAGTAGTTTGGTGGGATTCTCTCCATTGGTGATCTGTATAGCCTAAACAAGCAAAAGTAGTTCTGAACATCTTAAATTGCCTATACTGCTAGATTTATTGCATAACAGACTGAATACAGATCTACTGTATTTCTCCTTTTGCTCATAGTTTTGTGACGAAGCTCTTTGACTGGTGGATAATGAAAGCCATTCTTATTTGTGTCACAATTTTAAAACGTTGGAATGATTTTAAAATTTTATCATGTATTATTTGTGCCGAAATTTATTATTCTATATAGCTGATCTGTTAATAGCAGTAGTCTTGGTGAAATTGATATCAGTAATGTGATATTCAATGCTGATTAGTTTGGCCTTCCAAAACCAATTTTCCTTTTTTGCCAATTTTTTCAAGAAATTGCGTTTACTGTGAGGATTGCTGATCGCTCATTCCATTAATGGCCATTGATAAATAATTTGCATTCAACAATCTAGTACAAATATAATTTTTTAAAGATCAATTATTTTTTATTATTAGAACTTAACTAACTGTTCAAAAATCGATGACCTTTTAATAATCAATATAGTGATGAATAATAATAATGTGCGATCTGACTGGTTCTGGTCTGTTGTCAAAAATTTCAGGTCGTACCTTAAGGCCTCTGAAGTGACTTAACGACTTTTTTAGGCAGCCGAGATCGATAAGATTAACGTGTTTTCCGAAACACGGATGTGGACTCGGAAAAATTCTTTCGGTCAGAACTAGGAATACATTACTTGTAAATTTATAGATACAACAAACAACAAAGAATAAAAAAATTAAGCATGAAAAATATGAATATTTACTTACCGGCCAGGCAAAGTCGAAGGGGAACCGGATGGGGTTGTTGAATCCAGGGTTGGTGTTCTGGAGATGCACTGAGTTGTCGCCGAGGACAGGGGTGATAACATCACCGAACGTGCACGGCGAGGTAGTGTCGATTTTCACCTGGTAATGCTTAAGGCATACCCTGAATCGCGTTTTGCAAGGGCCTCTGCACGGTTCGGTCCTTTCGCCCGAACAACACTGACCAACACTGTCTCGACCATGCTCGTTCGTGAATGACTTTAACCTCAACTCAAACACACCCGAGCTACTCGCCTGAAAACAACAACAGAAACCAATTAAAAATTGATAGGTTTGCAAAAAAATAGGAATTGATAGATGATTACAAAAATTATATCACTGGAACTGAGTAAGCAAAGAATCATGCTTTACATATAGTTGTGCAGTGCAATGATATGATGTTATTAATACCGAAATCCATCGGTTTTTTTTTAACATTTATTTATTGAATATTTGATGAAATCGACTGATTGTCAATGTGAATGCAAGCCTAATGTACATCTGGTAATAAGGGCAGGGGAATTCAATTTATATCCATCTGGCACAAGGGAAGATACTGTAAAATTGAGCATTATTTGAGGCTAAGTTCTTCCAAGCCGTAAGTCACCAAGCCACTAAAAATAGGAGCAGTTAAAATATTGCAATTGTCTATGAATCTAGCCATCCTATTGTATATCAACAAATTTTGCGAAATATCACATTCTCTTTAAAGTGTTCTAGACCTAGAGTGCAATTTTCATTTGATGATAATATCTATCATATTGGAATATTAAAGTCTACTACTCTTCTTATTCTCACTATTATAATAGTCAGCATATTTGGAATGAAAAGATTTTGTTTTTACACAAATGATTATCATCAGATTTTTGTATCATCACATTATGCAGTTAGATTAATACTATGCAATAGATCTTATTATGTTGGGCTAGGCTGTATAGCCTACTTTGACCACTTTATTGGTAAATCTCGTGTGAGCAATAGAGATGTTGATGTTAGAAAGAGACAATTACCTAAACCTATTCAACTTGCTGATTTATTATTTTCTCTGATCTGGATAATTAATGAGCAATAGTTTGAGTTTTTCTTTGAATTGATTTCATCTTGTTTAGGCAAAGTGATCCAACTAGCGGCAACCGCTTTGTTGGACGCCCATACAAAACTTGTTTTAATTGACTTTTACTATTGACAGAAAACAGACTTTCCGCAAATGTAAACAAACAAGGTTCAAATTAGAGTTTTGAAACTCCAATAGGTACAGTGATTCACGAATTTCATTCTCGATAAGGAAGGTTATTAGGCTAAAAGGAGACAAAGCTCTCTCATTACAGAGAGAACGAAAGGAATAAATACTCTTGGAACTAGGAGACAAGTCTCGATTTGGGAAATAATCAACTCACTAGATGAATCATGTTGTGAAAATTAAATTCTAATTGATGGTAAACACTGAAATATTTCTACGCACAATACTCTAATCGACTTATAAATTATCGAAAATGAGTGTCTTTAATACTAGCCACAAACGAAATAAACTTCGTTCGTCTTATTCATGATAGAACATTTTATAGCGTTTGAAAGAAATTCGAAGACAGACTCTGATTTGTATTCAATAAATAAATAGACTGCACAGTGAACATACCTTTAGCTATAATCAGTAGCACATCAGTTTAGCACATATAGTCGCTATAATCAGTAGTAACGATCAATCTTGATAGTGTCAAATTTAGTGTTCTACGAACCAGTTTGTAACCAAAGTAGCCTCGATTTGTATGTATAGTTTAATAGTGAACCTTATAAATACAGTTGAGAGACAAATATGAAAGTTCTTGGAAATTTTTCCCGTGAGAAACGTACAACAATAGTATATTACGTTACAAGTGCGGGAAATGGTGTTTACCATACGAGTATGATAAGTTAACGCACGAGACGAATTACTGTGAATATCATCATGATAGATAGTAGAATAATATTCACATTTTTAGTATTTCTAAAATAAACATATAAGTATTTAGCAATATTTTATAAATCTTGTATCCAGATATGCAAGCTCTATACGATCTTATGACTTAAATTTTGTCCTGGATTTACATCTTGATTATCATGTTGGCAGTAATATATTCTGTATTTTGAAAAACCTTTTTACTCGATGTAACAAAAAATTAATGTACATATCAATTTAAAGAGGGTGAATTTATATATCAATATTCTGGTTCATATTAGTAGTATAGAGACACTCTTTCGATTGGTTGAATTTGATGACATTGTTTACAGAAACGATAATTCAATTCATGAATATTTTAAAGAAATATTCAAACGCTTAATCATCAAAGTACATCTGTCATCATGCCAACAGATGAGAGAGATTGTGGGATAGAATAAAAGCAACAAGTTGTCTGAAAGAACTGGGAAACAACACCACCAGTGAATTGATGCAGCTAGATGCTAGTCGTAGAATCTCAAACACCTGCTAAACAGATATGCAGTCTTATTTTTATTTGTTGCCAACATTAAAAGGTCTCAGTTTTCTGTCTTCTCCAGCTTATTCTCTCATTTTTAACTGTACTTGAAACAGCACACTAAGCGCATAAACCACAAGCTCTACAGTTTCCATTCAATTACACTTTAATCGAGCAACTTCAGAACTGTTGTTCTCACGACACACTTCCAGGTTTCATATAGACATCAAATAAAACTTAACTTACTGTTGAAGCTGATGTTAAGTGCTACTTATATATAATTGTTTTTTTTATTAAATCCAATATTTATCATACTATTGAAAATTTAGGGAAAAAATTATCAGCAATTTGCTTGACCGATTTTTTACGCATCTTCAAACAGCAAAAAAAAACGATATCGTTTTTCAATCGATTTTACGGTCATAAATTGTGGGTGTTGAATATTGTATTATTTACTGACCTGTGGACTAACCAGTTATAAAATTGCAGCGTAGGATTTCGTTCAATTAAGGAATAACTAATTTGTAACTAGACACTACTCGGAGCAACTCAGGAATTTGAGTTTTAAATTCAAGGAACACACGAATATTCAGCATTATTCTTTCTCTAAATAACCTAAATTTTAAAATTATTTATGCTTGCCACACTCATTTTCTATTCTACTAATAGTTTCACACCTTTTACAAACATATAGATTAGATATTAAATAAATGAATGAATACTCAATGCTCAATGAGTATTCTAATATTGCAAGTTTCTACAATATTAGATAATTATCATTATTTTGCATAATTAGCAAGGTGATTAATTTGTATTACGATCTCTTCGCATTATTCATGAATAATATCATCATTATTCGATTAAAGTAATTGTAATTTAGGTAAACGGTTATTGAAATAATCTATACCTATACACTTGAAGGTAATTTTTAGATGATAATGTCTTTCAAATCAATATTTTTCAGAGTATAGTAGGCTTCTACTAGCTTTACAGGTCATACGCATCAATCTGATATTGATCCTGAGAGCGTATTGCTTTATTTTCTATAATTTCTTAAATTACGTAATAAGTTATTTCTATAATTTTATATGATTTCGCAGTTGATGGCTTAGGCTAGAGTAGTTTAGAATATTGGCAGAAAATTACATTTCCTGAGTAGGCTATTGTAGGTTCGGAGTCAATGCTCCATCAAACCGAATAATTTCTCCTGATTGCCAAAACCAACACTTTTCTCACAAAACTAGAAACCTTGACAAACTCCATCTATTACAGGGTTCGTGAATCACCGGTCTTTGGCACAATAATTCACTCTATTCGAAAGTAGAGCGTTTGTAAAAGGCATGCATTTCTATATTAACAAATTAATTTTCAAAATGTTTTTGTTCCTGGTCATATTTTTTCTTTTTTGTTTCAAGTTATTATAATCCATATTACTTTATTATAGCTGGATATTACAAGAAACCTAGAAAGTTTGAATTAGCTAAGACAAAATTAATTTGTTGCATGTTTATTCTGTTTCCTGCCAATTTTGTATTCAAGCTCTGAATATGTTTCGGAATAGGTTTAATCTGTTGACAGACATTCAACAGCTTCGCTACTGGTGAACGAGGATAATATAAACAATTGATAGAAACAGGCGTCTTCCATAATATGACCTTGTACTTTATTTCTCACGCTCAGATACAGTAGTAGACTTGGTAAGGCGCGTAAGTACTTTCTCGGTCTTGTACCAATCGTTGTTGGTGTACTGAACTATCACGTGTTTTCGCGGTAGGAACATTTTCATGTGTAATAAATTCATATATAACTAACTATATGCTAATCAGATAGTAAATATAGACTCAACTGAACAGAAGATTGTTTATATAACTGTAGATTGTAAATTTATTGACCGCAATCTGTGTTTATTAGCATGACTGAAGCGAAAATTAAGAATAGACAGATTATTATTCATAAGATTCAAATTATTCATTCTCCTTGGAATTTGTCACGATGTAAGGGGAAAATTAACTGATATTGGTTGAGTTGTAGAGTTCATATAACCGGTGGCGTCTGATTGCTCTATTCATATTTCTCAACGTCTATGAATTTCAATAAAACAATCAGATGCCACCGGTAACATTACCCGTAAAGCTCCTAAGAACTCAACATTGTTAAATCGGAAAAAGTATTCATTTTAACTGAGATTTAATAAGATTCCTCTGGCATTAACAGCAGTCCAATTCATAATAATTTCTATTAGGTGATAAAACTACCAGTAGGATGCCTATTAGATTTAAATGGGCTCCAGGCCTTTGACATAAGCTACTAGATACAGTCTAAAACAGTTATAGTACGTGGTAGTACTTGAACAAGTGTCAATAATCAGCTCTGACATGTTTTAAAGTGACAATTGAAACGTCTGGTCGCAAGACCATGAAATTAAGTTACTACCGAAAAGTAGTAATGCGTTAAGTGAAGGAGATTGTACTTCCTTTTAGAACGGAACATGAACGGTGGAAAGAGAACCCTTCAGCTTTCTAAAGGAAAAGGGTTAGACGACAAAAAACTAGTGGAAAGGAAGAAAGATCAGGAAGATTTATTTTGGAAGAGCCAAAATGCCAGACCAGACTGACGCTGACAGATAAAGACACAAAGGATGGAGAATAAGTAAGAAATAAGAAAAGAGTGAGAAAGGGTTATATGTGCTCCTGAAGTAGAGAGAATTACAGATGCTCGGCAAGAGAGGGGGCTGCTGTCTCTTGCAATAAAAAAAGATATAAGAGACTGAGAAACCGCGAGGAGGGGTTTTAACGACACTGGGAACGACAAAAACAACCAGACAAAAGGACGAACTCAGGAGTGCATTTTATAAATATATATGCCAGACGTTTCATTCAATGTGAATTACCTTCAATATAATAGGCGACTGTTTAGTGCACTATAACAAAGAGCGGACTTGATAAATAGGCAACACGATTATGAAATAGATTATAATATTATTTTCATGAGCATTTATGGGTAGAGAAGATCATGTAGACTGTGCTCTAAGTAGGTGTCTGAATCAAACGTTTAACAATTATTTGGTGATAGTTTCATGGAGATATCAATTCGATCAACAATAATTGGACATTTTGATTACATTACAATTACAGTGTAATTGGATAGTTTAAAATTCAGAACTCCAAGCTCCATATCTATTTCTTTACTTGTAAGATTCTTGTAACACTGAATAAATTATACGAGTAGCCAATATCTGAGAGTTCAATTCGAACTTGGTCAGTTTCAAAAAAATTAAATTCAGTAAATGCAATGTTATAACTGAAAATGCATAATCTACCAGCTATCAATCACTTTATTTTTTATTTTCTCAACAAATCATTTAATAGTAGATTTAAAATAAAATTTATTTGATAGTAATTCATTTTATGAATATTGCTCATTAATCAAATATTAATGAATTTATAGGGACTTCTTTTCGAATGAACTATTAATATTGTTGGATATAAAATTCAATTAGTGAATCTTAAAAAACAAAAAAATTATATTTTAATATGGTTTATAATTCAATTCAGGAGGAATCTACTTTTATTTTCCATTCCAAGTAGCTACACTAATACAATGTTATGGACTATTTAATTTTTCAAGACCTATTTAGCCTACTACATTTTCGATTATTTTCCAGTCCTTATTTCAATCAGCTGACAATTTTAATATTAATAAAAGTAACAAGGGTAGTTTTGACATTATACCAGGCACACTTCTCTACGTCATCCGACTTCACCCTCCCTCAACCCCATAAAGCCAGTAATTAGTCAAGCAACAATGGTCACTACTTGTTAGACCAGAGCGTTTTTTTCAAAAGCACACCTTTTCCATTAGGGTAAGCGTGGTGTACGCCTAAAATGAATGGCAGGGACATAATGACACAGCTGCTTGTCTGCCAGAGTCCATGCCAAAGGGGCAGCTGGTCTATGTAAAACGCGCTTCGCCCCAACGGGCAAATGTATGACCACGTTTGCAGTAACTACATCGCGTCAGAAATGAATACGAGTCTACACTAGTCATGTTGGAGGTAGGGAGGGGGTCACGCCAAATGCATATTCTTTCGTAGTATACGTACTGAACTCAACCCATCCATAAACAAGTGTTTTCAACGTAACGAACTTTTCAAGTCCAGGAGAGGGTTTCGGCTAACAATGCTTCAGGCTATCTTCTTTAAAAACCTATTTAACATTGGCTTTCCATTTTTATTCAAGTTTTGTTTTTCAATTATTGAGATCATAGTAATGTTTTAAACTTGAAATAAATAAATTCTCCAAGTATCCTATAATTTTTATATAAGTTTATACGTTCTATAGAAGAGTTCTCAAATGAAGTTGATATTTTTTCTTTCACCATCTATAGCTAACATTCTAATATTATACAAGATTGTGTAGTTTTCAACAAAATTATTATTTCTATCGAGTTACAACATTTGTTCAACCTAATTGCTGATGATGGTTCTTATTTAAAAAGCTATAATATGCGATGAATGTTAAAGTGCATGACTTGCTCTCAATTGAGAATATACCAAGTTGATCCTACAACCTAGTTTGTAGTATAGCCTATCCTATTTAATAGATTATTATTTCTTCGTATTATAAGGGAATAGGTTTGTCAAAAAAATACCAAGAATATCTGTGAGGTGTAAATATTATCGATTTCAAAAGTATTTGATGTAGCGTTTGATATTGCCTATGAATAGTCTTTGGTGGAAAAAAGATAATAAATTTATTGGATTATAGGTCTACTATTCCATCTGATTTCAAAATATTATTGCGTTTAGCTTGTAGTTTATGGGATAAAATATCTGAAATAAGGTCGAACAAGCCGTTCCCACAACCGATTTCGAGTTGTGTGTTTGCGAGATTGCTAGATAGAGTACGTCCCAAATTTATTTTTAATGTCTATTTTTAAATCGAACGCAAAAGCAGAACAGTCCAGAGCTTTTACTGACCATCACATTTGATAGACTACAATTTTATCATTGTTCAATATTATTGAAGCAGAACTATGCTTGTTTGGGAAAAAATAATTACAACATTATTGAAAACGGTTTAGCTCGTAATGACAGATCGGTGAACCGCCAATGGCTGTACACGTTGTAACCGTTGTTTACTTGTTTCAATCAATTAATCTTGTAAAAGAGTTGAGTTTGACTCTATTTAGTTCAACAAATAATCGATAGATCAGACAGTCGGTGCAACAGTGATAAGCTACTTGGGACATGCTTCTTGATAAAGAGCCGGTAAATAGCCTAAGTTGATGTTGAGTCTTGTCAATCTGAGCGCAAAAACCGTTAGTAGGAGAGCATCTTGAGGTGGAAACTCTAATTGAGAATTA
The DNA here is from genome assembly GCA_948455865.1 of Conomelus anceps. Taxonomy (NCBI): domain Eukaryota; kingdom Metazoa; phylum Arthropoda; class Insecta; order Hemiptera; family Delphacidae; genus Conomelus; species Conomelus anceps. The sequence continues at coordinate 21,384,482 of OX418223.1, read as the reverse complement.
ATAAACAAAAATTAAAATGAATATTGAATAAATTAGAGAGTATATATTGATCCTGGTTTATTATCTAAATCTAATTTGAAGAAGTCGGGCTTAGTTTAGAAGTAGGCTACTGTATTAAGTATATTGGGAGAAATTTATGCAATCTTCAATTCTTCAATTATTCACGTTTATTTTTGTTTATGAAATGGTTATAATATTCAATAAGTTTGCTAAGGGGTATCGTAGTTTAACATTTCTTTAATTATGACTACTTACTTGATTGAGTATCGCCAACAAGAAGACTAGAGTAGAAGATATCCACTTCATTTTTGGTAGGTAAATTATCACTTTATCTTAGTCGAAGGTAAAATAATTATGAGATGAACACTTTTTAATGATGACCGCTTAGCTGCTATGAGCCACGTTTGGTCATCATTGATAAAACACAACTATTTATTTCACCACACATCACCAAATTTTTGCGGTAGCGTCACACTGCACTTCACTGATAATTTTTTAACCGGTAAAAAATTGATTTTGTCGGAAGCACACATCCACTGGACACTTACCGACCGTGATGTAATTGTGTTAAGTGAATTTATTATCGTCGCGTAGTTTGAATAACGTTATCCATGCTCACGCACAACGTAATCCACCGAAGATGGTAACGCGTTCACTAACAGAAAGCCTCCTCCTTGCACTAGCACTGTTCATAGGAGACTGATCGCCGACTTGAGCGAAAGGCCGGCTTCTCGCGGCGAACTTAGCGGACAAAATCCGAACTAAACTGAACTTTCTCGTCGCCACCACTAGATATCGCTACTTTACGATACCTTTCGACGCGCTCTTCATCCACCCTCAAGAGGAACAACCCTCAAACTGGCAGCCGTATTTCATTCTACCCTTACTTATAACTTATTATTATTGTGCGAGATTAGCATAGGGGCAGATGTGCGTTTGGGCACTGTTCTACCTACCCCTCCCCCTTACCATTTTGGCACAAGGTGCTGGGCACGCGCCCCTATGCACATGTGTGACGTAGGCCTAGCACGCCAGGTGTGACGTCACTCTTCACGACCCACTGCTTTTCTATACACTATTATTGTGATTATTTGCTGAGCTATTATTCTCTGGTTTCATGAAGCAACAGTGTGCTCGTGGCCCAAGCAATGTTGCTCCGAAAAGAGTTACAGAATTCTAAAAGCAAGCGTACAACTAGAATTCTATCCTAGATGGTAATTATAATTAATGAAATTGCGAATGTTAGTGATTAAATGTATGGATCCAATAATTCCAATAGAGTTGAGAGGCGTGATGAATTTGTCTATCATAAATGGTATAGTTTAATCTTACAGATCTCCTACCTATTCAGTAGGTAAGAAAGTATACATCATTTTATAATGAATAATAAGACGAAATTGTCACAACCACATTTATAAAAAATATTGAGAAACTAGTTCAGAGCTAGAACTAGCTGTAGAAGAGTTCTAGAACTAGATCAGGATTGTGATTGATAATGGTATAACAACCAAAACTAGTTTCTCAATATTTTCAATAAATGTGGTTGTGACAGCAATTTCGTCTTATTGTTCATTATGGATACCTTCCACAACATCACTTTCACCTCTACAAAGAAAGCATTATCCTATGGCGTATGCTTCAACTCTCTGTGCTCTCTCACTATCCAACTTTCTCAATAGGTCTATAATATGGCCCAGCAACCTTTTCTGACCTCAAGATCGATTTCGTTCAAAATCGCATACCCCGCGATCTACATAATTTTTTTATTTTGGATAGTAACTAGCTATCTCAAGTGGTTGGGTGGGGGAGGGGTGGTGGCTAGAATGTGAAGGATTATTTTACAATAACTTGAGTCAAATACTGTCTGTTTAACTAACTAAAGAATTTAGGATTCTATTAATTCAATTACTAATTTTAATAAAATGATCTGAGCTTTATTAAATAAAACTAGCAAATTTTTTATCAACATTAAATTGAATGTTCCAACCTTACTTTTAGTGAGAAGGTTGACATTCCATTTATTTTGACAGCATTGTTAAATCAGGATTGTAGCTCGTGGACGCCAGTCTTATGCACTTGTGCTCATCGGCCAATGAGGTCCAATACTTGTTCTTGATAAAGGTCATGGTGGAAAATAGAGACTCACATAGATAGGTCAAAGAAAATAGGGACATACGTTAAGTGGCGGGTATTTTTCTTTGGGAACAAGAGTCCAGAATTTGAAAGATCCTTCAGTTACAGAAGTTTTCAGGTTTAAACCATTGTTGTTATTCCTAGCTCAATGAGCACGGTGGCGTCACTTTGAAACTGTTTTTGAAATTCTTCAACAACACGTTCAACATCGACAGTTACAAAAAGATTTGCTACAAACTCAGCAATGATTTCGAGAGCTTTAAAATCAGTGAAACGATTTTCAAACTCTTTCTGTAATAATTTGCTTAATACTTCGACGCGTCTGTCATTGTCTGGGTACTGGTATTCTTCACCCAGGCGGTCTTCATGCTCAACTTCTTCTTCATTGTCAACTTGATTTTACTCGCTTGTTTCTCAATAGTTTTTCCAGAGTAGAAAAATGTTTGAGGTCAAACTTACGGATTTTCTTTTCCCATAGTTGAAGTTTTGATGGAAATGCCTTCACAACTGACAGTGTCAAAATGTTCATATTCTTGCCTTGTAGTTGTAAGTTCAACTCTCTAGGTTTTTCAGTAATATCAATAAGAAAGGCTAAATCTTGCAGCCACAACGTGTCTTCCAAGTATGAATAGTCCTCTTTGCACTTTTTCCGAAATTCTCTAATGGCCGGCGATCGTAAAATCGGCCAAGGGTCTTTGCTTTGCTTAGCCAACGCACCTCAGCATACAGAAGCAGTTTACCAAACTCGAGTTTCATTTTCTCCATTAACGCCCAAAATTGTCTCCTTTGAAGCGTGCTCTTATCCCGTTCACAAGTTGTACCACTGCCTCCATCACTTTATTAAGATTAGAAAAATTTTCGCACAAAGCTTGTTGATGAATTATACCCCAATATGACAAAAAATTTAGGAATTCATCGTCTTTTCGGCACAGTGCTCCAAGACCGTTATGTACGCCTGTAAACGCGGCAGCACCATCTGGTGTCATTCCTGCTAATTTATTCAAGGGTATTTTGTCATTTGTAACATAGTCTTTAAAACTAGAATATTTATGTCTTCCCCTCGCGTACACTTCACACATTGTTTATTTTGAAAAAAATTCCAGGAATCGGCGCGATCTACTCAGAATTACCCTGCGATCGACGGGTTGCCGGGTAACGGTCTATATTATTTTAAGAGATTACTTATTCCGACTTGTTATATTTGTACATTCTCAACTATAATTTATTCAACAGTGAGAGAGTCATGATATGAAAAAAGAAAGATGAAGAAGAAAAAAGTAAAAGAAGAAGGACAAATAAATTAAAGAAAAAGCAAACAACTTTCTAAGAAAACACCTCTAGATAGAATAAAAAGGTAGTGCACTATTACTCAAGGGAAGTTAAAGTTGTGAGCCGTAGCAGGTATCTGTTCAATCAGATTAGATAAGCAACGGTCTCCTTGGCCCTCTATGTGAGGTTAACCGATTGGGTTGGCCAGCAAAAAAATCGGTTATCTGTTGTAAAATCACTTCCCGGTGGTTCGGAACCAACCTAACATTTTAGGTCCACCATGTTTCCAATAACATGGCTCAAGCGGCGAGGTGGAACTACCCGTAAGGGTCTTCACCAATAAAAGCCATACGCATTTACTTTTGCCTAGTACTCAACCAACAACTCCACATGGGATTCTAAATGGTTGTACAGAGTAAGATTTATAGTCTACTGCTACTAAAAGAACAAACTTCTGCTCCACTATAGGCCTAATCAAAGGTGACCTAAGTTAATATTTTATTCGAAACATCGTGAATTGAAGTCAGATTGAAAATAATTATCATTTTTCAAAAGGTAATTGTTTTATTACTTTGGGATAGAGAGATTTGATTTTTTACTTGACTCAATATTATCAAATAATATTCTTAAATATTCTCATAGAAAATACATTATTAAGTAATCATTATTGGTTATTATAGTTATAATTTTGTAGTCTTTATTTAGTTTCTATATAGCATATATTTAATTTGTTTCTTCCGACTACTAATAGTTGTAAGACATTGAAATGTTCTTTTGTTGTAAATTTATTTATTTGAGAATAAACTATCTATCTATCTAAGTTTGGTTTTGTAAATAATTTTCAACAGGTATAACAACAATATTCAACTTGCGTAAGAAGCTCTCCTTCTTGCCAGCTTGCCTGCGAATGGGTTCTGCTATTCTAAATAGGAAAGATAACTGATAACTGATTCTCCAAAGCTATAACTTGCATTCAAAATCAAAATGGAGAATAGGCCAGGAACATCTGTAACTTAGACTACACAGTCTTCAATTACCAATTAGCCGATAGATTTGGAACTCGACAGTATGGAAGATGTGATTTTTATTACCTTGAGATAGAATTACAACTATGTCTACCTCAATTCCTTCTTTGTACTGTACAACTTTCACTTTGCCAGCTGTAAGCCCGCTTTGGAAGAAGAGCAGCTTTAGAGAACTGAATACCGAACTTTTATGCGAATATTTATGCAAATGGGAAAAGAACAGTGCTTAAATGCCGGCATCCCAGGCTAGTGTTGTGTGTAGCGACCAATACGAAACATCTCGCTGCAATGAGAGAGAATTAGCATAATGGATTATTATAATTTAAATAACAATGTTTCCTACAGATTTTATCTCTTCAAATCTTTAATCCGCTCAAGTGTTCCAACTGTTTCTCTTTTTCTCTTTTCATGTATCTCTCTATAATGAAGAATGTAGTTTGGGAACTTGTGACACGGTCGCATTGCTATTCAATAGGCATTGACTACGATCTCCGATACATAGCACATATACTTTTGCAATATTACTAAACAACCGAGAGACATGTTGTAGCTTGTAGAATTTGAATCCAATCTGGAGAAACTCTTAGAGGTACGTTTGAGAGGATTCAAGATAGAAACTCGTAGGGAAATAAGTATTATCGGAATTATTTCTACAGTTGTTTCCTGAGCATGTAACATGATAACTTAAGATATACATAACGATTAATTTGATTCATATTAAATGAATAACGAAGTGATGTGCGGTTGGATCGGGAATTGACAACTCGAGTGAAACTTCGAGAGTTAACTACGAAAACTCACTCAATTTTAACTTGGGTCACCATAATATTTAAAATTTACAAATTATTCTACTTTCGTATAAATTACAAAATTAGTCAATGTGGATGAAAATTATTTCCTACAAAGGATTTTTGACTTTTTCTTATGTCTTTTTTATGTTACAACATGAAATTTGAAATAAGGTACTATCATGACTTACACTTCAAGGACATTTATGTACCGTACTATCTTTTTGTTGTGTGGAGTTGATCAAGTTCAAGGATGAAGATATCTATTTCTTGTTTTATTAAGAAGTAATTTTGAGATAAATGGAGTTGTTGAATGTCATTTCAACAATTATTTTCCAATAATTGGAAAACCACATCCGATAAGACGGCAAGATATGATATAAAATCATCTGCAAGTTTGGACCGGATGATGTGAGGTTTCCGTTCTTAATAGAGATGATATGAAGCAGATAAAAATTCCAAAATATCATTGATACAAATATAAAAAACCGGAAACAGTTTTTCTGGTACTGAGGTCAGTGAGGATCGTTCGACAAATATTGGCATTTTACCAAATTTCAACCACCCTTCACCATTCAAATACGTTTTTTTTTTTTTGGTCCAAAACCCTAGATCGAAATTAAATTTGAATTGCTGAAGGAAAACCAACTTTTTCATTTATATCTCAACAATTGGTCTACGAAGAAGGACCGAATATTATAACTGGTAAAATCCTTGCTATACAGTTTTCAATACCAGAAATGTGTGGAATATAGTTCATTACCATCTGAAGTAGAAGGGTAGGTTGCAACAGCTTATGATGTGACCTTCACTGAAAAAATAATATGGCATTGAATGTTTCCTATTTCACGGCTCTGACTCACAGTTTGAGCCGACATTCGGCTGATTGCTCAAATCAATGAGAAAACTTTTCTCAAAATCGTTGTGTAAGAGCCCATTAAACAATCAATTAACAAGCTTATTAATGTTTGATTATTTAGTGAAACTCATCTACCTGACCTCAATAAGATTAGTTTCTTCAAGCGCCATCCTACCTATTATCAACTTTCGTAAACAAAAACTGGCTGGTTGAGGTAATGCAGCATTGACATTGATTGATGGCTGTTGATGTGATAGAAGGGATTTGTATTGATAATATTCGATATCAATATTGTTGGAAGGTTCAATGAAATCTGTGGATAAGTCAAACTAGCCTTCAAATAAATAATTTTTAGAAGCTTGCCATATTTTCTTCTTTTTAATTTTCTACAATGAATAATAAGCATAAAGATATTTTATTACATTAATAAAAATATGTAGAATACTCTGGAATACTCAGACATAGTTTAGTATTAGAAGCATATAAAAGTACTAATAAAATACAAATACAATTCAGAGAGTACTAATTAGTACAATACAGAAAAAAACTAAGCTAGAGTTGTTTTGAGGCAGAAAACACATAATATTAAAGCTTTTTTCCAGTGTTTAACGATAAATTTAATTTTAATGATGCCAGTGTCCAAGGATAAAATGTACAATCTAAAGAACATTTTCAACTTTCAAGGACCTTTCTAGGATGCCATTCTGTTCATCAATCCATCTCGTTCTCTACAGAAACTAAGAACGTATAAAATATTTAATTAATATTCCTGGATTTATTGTTCCATGACGAACTGCGTTGTTAATATTAACTTTTCATGTGAAATTTAACGACTTGCAGTCAAATATTTGTTAATAATTTATTAAGAATAAAACCTCCAATCATCCAACACAACACAAACACTCAGCATTCAGGTCAATGCTACACAGACTCAACAACACACCGCTATCCACCGACAATTACCACACTGAACTAAATACAATAAAATACCTAGCACAAGAAAACGGCTACAAGCACGACCTAATTGACAAACTCAATCATAAAATAAGAAACAAAAAACAAAACACCAACACCACTGACAAAAAAATACATCACAATGACATACATTAATCCACAATCAAACAGACTAGCAAAAATCTTCAAAAAAGCCGGCCACACCATCTCATTCAGAACAAAAAACAAAATAAAAAATGCACTTACACTCAAAACCACACTGAACACAAACAAATACGATCTCCCAGGGATCTACAAACTGAACTGCTCTGATTGTAACAAATTCTACATAGGACAAACAGGCCGCACATTCAAACAACGTTACAAGGAACATTTTCAAGCCCTGACATCAAAAGCTGAATCGAATTTTGCCGACCGTATCATTCAAACTGGACACACTTTTACTGACATCAGTACCAACCTACACATTCTACATATAAAATCTAAAGGACACGAACTCAACACCTTGGAACAATTTGAAATATACAAACACACCACACACAATAAACAAAACATTCTCAATGAACAACTAAATTTTAAATCTCACAAACTTTTTGATCACATTTTACAAAAACCACAACACTTCTAACCAAAAAACTGACATGATGATCTAGGAACCCACGCCTCTGAAGATGGATCTCATAGATTCGAAAGCGCTCGGCCAGATTAAGTGAGTTATTATACTTATTCTTAACAAATATTTGACTGCAAGTCGTTAAATTTCACATGAAAAGTTAATATTAATTAATATGTTAGTGTTGAAATTATTTGATAATAATCTTTATTAATTTATGCGAAGTCTACAAGAAAAATATAAAGTTTTTCTAGATATTTATACTCATGTATGGAACTAGCTCACATTCAGAGGAGAAGTCCAACATAATAATAATAATAACAATAATAATTTTTATTTTATTTGTTATCTCACTTTTACATGACAAAATCAATAATATAAGTACAGTATACAGACACAAGCATAATTCATACATATATTGTGAGAATAGTAGTAGAATAGTGAATTTCATTATCTTTATTATTATTATTATTATTATTATTATTATTATTATTATTATTATTATTATTATTATTATTAATAATAATAATATGAACCACTTTCTTTTAAGTGTGAGATGAAAAATAAAGAATAATAATAATAATATAGTAATGTATTCAGTACTCTGAAAAAATTACACAAAGAAAAAGACATTAGATTCCTGGATTTCTTGTTCCATGACGAACTGTGTTGTTAATATTAACTTGTTATGTGAATTTACTTATTCTTAATGAATATTTGACTGCAAGTCGTTAAATTCACATAACAAGTTAAAAATATTAGGCTGCACAGTATTCAGTATTTATCATATAGACGAGCTTCATCAGCATTCATTACAATCGCTCGTAATAAGCCCAATTGAAATCGGAAAGAGTACAAAAAATTGGAAAAATACATTTAAAAAACGCTATATATGTTTGATATCTCAATTATCTATTCACCTATGTACTCAAACTTTGTTTCCGTTCAATACCTCTTCACAGAATCTTTATCATTCACAGTTTAGGCGGGAAGTGTGTAAAAAGACTCACCGGATGCCTGAAAGAATGAATGAATTAATCTGAATGTACTGAACTGCATCCTTCTCCTCACAAATCATACGGAGTACGGCTGCTCTTGAAAGAAACTACACTACAAGCTGTGCTGGTGACAGCTGTAGGGGGCGAGTTGTAGGCAACAGGCATTGCTAATGGGTGTTACTTGCTTTTTTATACTGTTTACGATCAGTGCCAAACCGATTGTGTTTGTACGCATGCAAAACAGAGAAAGAAAGTCCTAGCTCACTTGTGCACATGTACACGTGTTCTCAACTATCAACCTTAACCCTCGCTGCAAACGCTTTTTAATTTGAAAAATCATATCTCTTCATACACATATGAGAGAGACACATGTCATATTGAAATTTGCTAATCTTGTATTGATAATGCATTGTAATTCTGCTGTAATTTTTCCAAAATTGTAAATTTCACCTGACTTGGGGGTTCAAAACGTAATTTTTTTCTAGCTTGTTAACTTTTGTTCCAGCTTCTATTGTATCTACCGTTAATTTAGGGAAGTGATAGCCGCGAGGCGTAGCAGGTATCTGTTCAATCATATAGAGATAAGCTGCGTTCTTGTAGGTCCTGTTTGTAACGGTGACCGATTAGATTGGCCAGCAAAAAAGACACTGTTCTCTGCTGTAAAATCACTTCCCGGTGGTTTGGAACCCACCTAAAACTGCAGGTCCAAGTCATCAATCACCATCATCCAACAAATTTCCCACGCACAGGTCTCAGACCTATGTGGGCTTCATCCTCAGAAAAAAACATATTTTTCTAGAAGTTGATTTTGTTGATCTTCGAGACCATAAGCAGTAGATAAACCAAGAGAACGCGTTAATAAAAGACTAAAAGTGGATCTTTGAAGGTTAGTCATAGTTTTTTTCGAGTAGAATTATAGAGAGAAATCACCCCAGGATTTAAATTTGGAATAGAAATCATACCTAGAACTATAAAGAAAAGTAGTCCTACTCGTATACATGGCGATCATTTTTAAGCGCACTAAAAATTAGAATAAAACATATTTTAAAACAAAAAAAGAAACCGACTTCAGTGAAATGATAAAATACTCACGTACTAAAAAGTTTAAAATAAAGTATTTACTTTAAACTGAGAAAATTTTAAATTTCATACAAGTAATCTTTTGAAGTCGGCGCCAAATATTTTAGGAAGTTGATAAGAAATTCTATCTAATATCAAAACTAACACTATTTTTTTGGAGGATGAAGCCCACATAGGTCTGACACCTTTGCGTGGGTAATGAATTGGATGATGGAGATTGATGAGTTGGACCTATAGTTTTAGGTGGGTTCCGAACCAACAGGAAGTGATTGATCAGAAATTCTATCTAATATCAAAACTAACACTGTATTTCAATTAAATACGTGATTTACACTCACTTTTACTGAAATACAGTAATTGATAAGAAATTCTATCTAATATCAAAACTAATACTGTATTTCAATTAAATATGTGATTTATTCTCACTTTTACTGAAATATATTGTCAGTTTTGATATTAGATTGTTCAATTATTTCGTCATGGAAAACATCACAGAGTAATTCTGTTATATTTTAGAAGTTTATGGGAAATTTGGCGCCGACTTCAAAAGATTACTTGTATGAAATTTAAAATTTTCTCAGTTTAAAGTGAATACTTTATTTTAAAATTTTTAATACGTGAGTATTTTATCATTTCACTGAAGTCGGTTTCTTTTTTTGTTTTAAAATATGTTTCATTTTAAGCTTTTTAGTTGATTTTTCAAACTTTGAAAACATGAGACATTTCTTAAAGCCTACATTATGAAATATTTAATTTATTAATTACTTAATTAATTCAAGATTTAATTAATTTATAACATCGAAAGTTAAGTAACTAAAAATCCACTTATAAGAAAAGATAAACTAAGGAAAATTCTACAACGTTTTATTTAATGTGGAATATTGTATTTAGGAAAATTATAATAGAGAAAGGCTTCTTAAAAGTGGAATGGCTTTTGATTCATTTTGATGTGGTCCCTTTCAGAATATGCCTACACTGAAATAGTGGGCCTATATTACGTTACAAGTGTGGAAAATTGTGTTTACTGAAAATATGATAAGTTAACGCAGGAGATGAAGTTGAGTGCGGTATTATCATACGAGTATGGTAAACATCTTCCCGGACGAGTTTATGTACGATATTTTTCGTGATATTAGTCATATATATATTTTTTAATATAAAAAACATAAACTTTGAGCTAGTACAAAAGGATCATTAAACATAACCTCAAAATAGCTTATTGTACGCACATGTACGATAATGGCGAATAAATATTCTTAATCCATCACAGCAGCGAAACTAAAAATACTTCTGAGATGTTTTTCCAAATTCTCCAACTTATGATTGAAACTAAATAACCTTATTCATATGACTCAATAACATCAACTAAATTATTTACAACTTTCATATGAACATATGGACAGAAATATTATATTCTTCTTATTCTCGATTCAAATTAAGTTCACGTGATTGTTCAAAACGGGGCATTACGGGCTTGTTTCACACTGAACCAGCTTTGGGTAACTGATGTCGTTTACCCGGCATAATTGCATTGCATCATATGATTTCGAAAACCGTCTAGATGTAAAGCGCTCCATATGATACAATGATCAGCCTGGTAAACGACACCGGTTATCCGATTGGCGGTTATGTGTGAAACTATCCTATTCAAACTTGATTGAAATGAAGACATCGAATAATACTCCTTTTTGTTTAATATTGGGCTAAGTATTGGCCCGATCCTTGCGAAACTTGGATGGGACCACCGCTGAGCGATGCTCTTTCATTTAAAAAAAATTCATCGAAATCGGTTCAATATTGTTCGAATGATTGATTTACAAACATAAAAAAAAAACAGGTCGAATATAGTAACCTTGTTCTTTTTGGAAGTAGGTTAAAAAATACATTTAAATGTGCTGGTGACAGCTGTCCCCTACAGCTGAAGACTCGCCCCCTGCTAGTAGGCAACAGGCATTGCTAATTGGTGCAACTTGCTTCTTTTATACTGTTATTTTATACTTCTGTCACTTGATGTTATAAAAATTATTATCACTTACCCGGTGGTTCGGAACCCACCAAAAATTGTAGGTCTACCATGTTTTCCACAACATGGCTCAAACGGCGAGGTAGAAATACCAGTAAAGGTCTCCTCACCAATAAATGCCATACGCTTATTATTATTGGCGAATTCTCCCAAGACGTAAGACGATAACCAAAAGACTCATAATAAAAAGACAAAGCTTATGATTATTATTATTTTTAAGCGATTATTTTTATTATTATTTGGTTGGGGCGTCGCAACTTCAGTTTGCTGTCGGTTAAGAGGTCGTGGGTTCGAATCCCGCTCCTTCGTCTGACATCTATGTGTTCACCTGGCATCTACGTGTTTATGTATTCACCTCATTGCCCACGCACAAGTCTCAGACTCATGTAGGCATCATCAGCAATAAAAAAAATATATATAGGCCTATTATGCATTAACAAAATACAATCTAGACCTTTTTTATTTTGTTGTGAACTGTTATACTCAATTTTTTTACTACCGTTTTTAAGTCGCTCCCATGGCATACAACACAAATCTGATTCAGAATTTTATGAATCATGTATTTCAAACATAACACACACAGTGGATATTTCATTCATTATTTACCAAAAAAATATCTTTAGACGTCTTTAATATTTTCTATTTGCTACAGTCCTAAACACTTGGATAACAAAGACACATTCTTTGAGCTATAAGTAACTAGTACTCAACGATACATGGAGGAATGAGTTTAATAAATTATAAGAAATAAAGTGTATGGAATGAGTCAGAACCCATAGTGTAACATTCATTGCATTCGTATGCAGAGGTTAAGACATGTACTTGTTCATGCTTCAATGATAATCAGCCGGTATTGATGCGTTAATAGTGGCAGGATTACTGGGCTGTATCATAACGATCAGAATAAATCATCATCCTCGCGTTGTTGCCGTTGTTAGGGAGCGCAATACCGGGATGTCGCGTTTGTTTTACGAATCAGTTGAGCTAGGAATCTACAAAGAAGCTGAACACGATTAGCTACAAAGCAATCGCAGCCATTCCCATTCACAGAACTCTGCACATTCATATACGTCTACTTTATAGCACACTTACTATTGATCTAGTGATGCTGGTCAATGATGCTAAAATTCAATCATTTATCATGAAGACTACCATCTTGGATTCTCTACTTCGATTTGATTAATGTACTACTTAATAAATTTAGTAACGTATTTGATTTTGTACAATACTACTATCAACCTTTATCACCTAAATGACGGGCTCCATGACAATTCTCCATGGCTTTTTTCCCAAAAGCGTGGGTTTAATCATTTCTAGTAGAGTACATACTACTCAATTCCACACGAAGGAGGGTTCCTTATCAAATTCAATTTCATAAGAATGGTTAGAATATATCACTGTATATAAACTATAGAGGATCAACTATCAAGATGCAGAATTATTATAAGTGAATAATAATGTTTGGGTTTTTTAAAAGGTAGATCCCCAACTATTGTATTTTTTTCAATTCTCACACCTAGACATTTATAGGATAAATTTGAATATAATAATAATAATAAATAATAATAATAATCTTTATTTCCGCAAATACAAACAAGCAAAAAAAATACACAGGGAAAAAAGTATACATGATAGAAAATAATAATAATTATAAAACAATCAATTATTACCAAGAAATTACAAAGAAAAAATACTTAGATCAACTTAACTATCATGTACAAGAAATAAAATGTTACAAAAAAAATATATATATCTGCAGAAATAATACTGTATGCAAATAATTTCATTGTGAAATTATGTCCGCATACATGAGCATCATAGGATCCAACAAAGATGCCATGAATTGATGTAATAAAAAAAAAATGAATAATAGAATTAAAACACTTGGAGGAAACATAGAATAATAATAGTACGAAAATGTAGGAGTAGAAACAATAAGGACTAAAAATATACCATTAATTCAATAGAATTGATAACTTGAAGCATTGAAAGCGAATTAATATCTAATCAGATTGTAGCTATCTCCATAACGGTCAAACTTTTCAATGGTCTCATTACTTGGCCAATAGAATAGCTGCTTCTTATAGAATTGGCGATATACATACGAATAGAATAGGCGTGAATCACACTTATTTTACTATAGCGCAAAATTTCTTAATTCTCATGTCGCCACTAGTTCTATCCTTTTTCTGATTTATGGGCTTGATTCCCATTCAGCGTGGCATATTTCGTGTATTAATTTTCGCTATTACTCACGTACAAGTCTAGACTCATGTCAGCAAAAATATAAAATAAATTTTAAACTTCCAAATAATTCTTAGTCTTATAAATAAAACTACTATATCAGATTCACTACTATATCATCCATCACATTTAAATGAATTACGTGATAATAATTTGAAAATAATATTGTCCCTTAATTGCATCATAATTATTGTGTTAAAATATGTAGCTGTAAATACTCTTAAATTCCCATCTACAGATTAAATAGCATTTACAGATGTTGAGTGAAATTGTCATGCAAATCTCGTTATACATTATTATGAAAGTTATAATTTTTTTTTATTATAGTGATGACTGGCTGCCCGAATAAATGCAAGATTACACTGTACTGTATCAAGGAGATGCTTCGGCTGTGATTTCTACTGATCAACTAATTTAATGATTTTTCTGGTCTCACGTAATCACGACTTAATAGCCGATCCTCGTCCAAAGCTTCTTCTAATCTACATATTTTCGACATAATTTCCAATCTCGCCGCGAGAAGACCGATTGAGTCGTGTTTAAATAAACTTTATCAGCCTCAAGATCTTTGCAATCGCTTACGTTGTATTTGTCTGGAAATAAATTGGTTATCACTTTGATGCCGGGAACATGAGGCTGGGTTTAGTAAGTGCATAACAAAATAGAGACCATTTTAAAGGTGATGATATGTGAGTACGAGATCATTTTCAACTTTTAAATTTTTTAAGGGGAAAATTGCAGTAATCATGAAAATTTGAGAAAACCGAGTTTAGTGAATCTTACACTATTTGAATAGATAACTAGAAAAGTTGAATCGCAGTATTCCAGAGACTGAACGAAATTAACATTTAAAGTTGTTATTTCACCGTAATTTCGACTTCCTGGATAAATTTGACGTTTTCATTAATTCTCACCCAATGATTTTTGTTAAAATATACAAAAAGTATCATTCAAATTCATCGTTCAAAATTCCAGGATTTAAAGTATTTTTTTGTTTCCCATATCAACGCTGAAATACCAGACAAGACAAGACTGTTGTAAAATTCATAGATAAATAACAGAGAGTCCTGTATCACATAGATTCCCAGAAGGCCTATACACAGAGAATTTCCAAAAGTGGAGATAAATGACCGTGCACTGTGTTATTAATACTAGATATATTTCATTAGTTGATTCCAAGAGAGGAATCATGAGAGACCCAAGAAGAGAGTGGTTTGCATTCAGAGAGTTTGAAGGCACTTTGGGGAAAACCAAGGGCAAGAAGTAAAGCATCATTATTTAATACTATTCTGTTCTAGACCTACTTATGTATTTTTTTTGCTTTATACTGTATTACTGCTGCTCCACTGTTCGTTGTAGAAAGTTTGAAACTCAAAGAAAAGTCCAGAAAGTCAGTTATTAATTTTATTCTGAAAATCTATCCTAGTCTATAAGGTAATTTCAGGTAAAAACAAGTGACACATACTTTATAAATTTTGTTAATTTTTATTAAATAAAATGTAGAATTGAATTTTCAAGATAACACTCAACGTTTCAATTCAAATGTGAGCTGTATAAAATCATCATTAATGAAGAAACAAATTTTATTGATTGATAGATGCTAAACAGTGGGAGCTTTTAGCATGTATTTCGAAAGCGAGAATTCATATACATAGCACAGTGGGGAAATAAAATTGTGCTAGGAGTGTACTCGTCACTTAGTAATCCACGACTATCAACAGAGAAATAAATTTGCAGCAAGAGTATGCGAAGCATTCTTCCTAAAAATAAACTCAACTGACCTACACCATAGCTTGTGAAATTATTCTAATCTTCCATGACTAAACTAGAGATTGGGGAAAAACCCAGAAGTTTTACGCACTTAACAATTCTTGCATATTGTAATGGTTCCCACCAGAACAGTCACTTTCTCTAATAGCTATGTAGTTATTAATACTGATCAGCATATTCTCGAATCATTCAACTATATAAAGACTCGCATTCCGTTTCTCTGTATGGAGATAACAATAATTTCAAAATAAATTAACATATGAACAGAACATTCTATAGATATTGATAAACTGAAATGATTAATTCATGACGAGTTAATTGAATCATCGTCATGGAATGTAGAAGGGAGAACGTCTTTTACAAAAATTGATGGGTCTGCAAATGGCTTAAGCCCTGCCCCGTTTTTACATAAAGCATACTTATTAATTTATGTTATCATTTGATGTTCATTTTAAATAATATCAAATCTCTTCATATTTTTACAATAAAAACATAAATAGAAGACTCTTTATTAAGGTTTCAAAGTAAAGTCTGAATCCAGGCGTGAGTTGCGAAAAATTGAAAACACGATAGAAGATTACATTAAAAACGATTTAAAAAGATTGTGGACTGAAGAATGAAAAAGACAGAAAAACGAGAAAGGAAGAAAGAGAGAAATATGAAAAAGAGAAGTTGAAATGGCAAAATAGAAGAGAAAGGAAAGAGATTCGTCTTCTTTTTGCAGCAAACTTTAAAAACACTGTAAACATTAATACTATAAAAACTTAGATACAGCAGTGGTATGTTAGAACAGGTTTTTTTTAAATTTTATTTTCTGTTATGTATTTTCTTATTCCATTTCTAATCCTCTTATTTAAGTTTCTACTTGTATCTTCAAGAGAATCCAATTATTAGCTGATTATAAGTGGGATATTAGCTTATGAGAAATAAAACAAAATTTTCTCCTGTACCTTCTGTATTCTGTATTTTATTCCATTCTGACATGCTCTATTAAGTTTCGCGAGGGACATATTTGAAAGAAGATTCACGAATTTTAAAAACTTTCCTATCACTTTTCATGAATAAAATCAAGTTTCTTATGGTTTTGCTCCTTTTATTTATTTACATTCCCAAAACAGTCCTAAGTTTTCAAAAACATCAAGTAAAGTTGACAGTAAATAAAACATTTCCACCATCTGTCCTGGGTGGATCATCATCCAGAAGAGCAGATGCAAAGAAGGTACTAGCCCACAGGTGGGACAAGCAGCTTGAGCTGGTTGGTGACGACGAGTTTCACAGCGCAAGGAGCTGTCAAGGAGTAAGAGAAAGAAATTTTGTTGGGAAGATAAAGAGGAAAAAGTTTTTAATCCTAAAAGAAACGTGATAAAGCTGAGTGTAGACAGAGATTTTCATGGCCTAGCAAATGCTACATACAATCTTCTTTCATGGCTGCAGGTGGACAGAAAGTTTTTTCGATGGGAGAGCAGCTAAGTATGTAATCTGAAACAAGAAAGGTACAGGCACGCTGTTTATAGCCAGAGGACATATAAGCAGTTTTACTTCGTGTGTTTCCGTCGATGTTCGGCTAAGTTCGGGCACGCGACTCTTCGGTATCAAAAGTGAAAAAGGGAAGTGGACCTGACCTCTGAAAAGCCCTTAGGCTATGGAAGATTGCCTTCCAAAAAAGTATCATCAGCATCATCATCATCATTCTTGTCCATCCCGTTTGTCTTAGCTGGGCGGCTGCTGTAACCGAAATATATTTCGCTTCAAGGTCACTCTACTCCAGTTTTGGATCCACCAGGCGAAAGGAAGACAAATCGTCCAGGTAGTTAAGACAGCTAGGGGCGTCTCGTTTTCCAGCTTTGCCCGTATTTATGTAAATCAGCCCGGAACTTGTGGGCTGGGACAAGCGAATTACCAGTGGGAGACTTTATACTAACCCTCTTAGCTTTTAGTCCGACTATTAACAATTTTGTGGTGTCCTATAGTACTGATACTCATCGCATTTTTCCTATTCAATAGCCATAACTCCTACTTTGTCAATTATTTATCTAGAGCTCAACGCAAAGTGACAACCAGATAAAGGCTAAATGAAAAAAACTATGTTTTCAAGCAAGAGTAAGTTAATAAAGCAGATAACATCATATTTTAATGCTGGTCACCCATCCAAGCACAGTTCTGAGTACCTGTGACTGAACTTCTCAATCGCTCTAAAACTGTACTCGGCGATGGACCATCACTACGCTTAGTAGGTAAGTATAAGTTACTATGAGATGAAATAAGACCCCTAGATAAGGAAGTATGGCAATAATAATACCATTACCATGACCCTAAAATTTTAAAACAATGAAGCACTATAACTCGTTCTACTCAGGCTGCTTAACATTGTTGTAATGGACTCAGATCAGATCCTCGACATCGTCAGTCTTGTTTACCGGTAATACATTTAAATTGATATTTAAGACTGTAGAGAGTTGCATCTTACTGATTGATATAATATACTTTTCTATTAACCAATAATTTTTCCTGGTCAGAATGGATTCTACAAAGAACTGTTAATTACAGTTTTAAAGATTCAGAGAACCTTATGAGAATTTTTAGTAGCTACAATTACAGATATTAATAATACTATTTTTTAATTTGTCATGAAAAACGTCCCAGGAAGAAGAATAGTTCAAATGGTGTTAAAATGTTATTTAATTTTCTACAAAAATAATAAAAACTACATTTTTTCAACTGCTTCAATCAATCATGTATTTTCGATCGTCATTTCATGGGAGCCGCGTAGTTTTGAAATTTTGTAGTTCCAGGGTAATGACGATTGGATTAGTTTCAAGTAATGATTCTAAATTTTTTCGAGGAAGGGGCAAATCTTGATGTTTTTATATGGGAATGACTTTAAATAGTTTTAATCATGAGTTAGAGTAAAAAATGTTTTGAAAATCGTTAATTTAAAAAAATTCTTTCAAGTTATTAAATTTTCAGTGTAGGCATACTCTGAAAGGAACCGAATTAAAAAGGCAAATCAAAAATAATTTCACATTTAAGAACCAAGCCTCATGCTCTCATAACTTTCCTAAATACAATATTCCATCCTTGTTTAATAAAGAATTGTCGGATTTTACTTATTTTATTAACTTTTCTAAACGTCAGATTTTTAGTTACGTGTTATGTTCTACGTGTTATGTTGATCAAATTGATTTGCTAAATATTCCATAATGAATAAGAAATTAAAATTCTTGTTTAAATATCACCTAAAAAGCTCAAAATAGAAAACATTTTTAAACAAGTTTAATAGAAACATATTTTAATGAAATGATTATCAAAAATTAAATACTCACAACTCACGTACAGTTTAAAATAAAGTATTCAGTTTGAACATCTTAACTAAGAAAATTGTAAATCCAATACACGTAACTTTTAGAAGTCAGCGCCAAATATTTTAATATAAATTTAATAATTTTTATAAAAAATTCTATTTAATTTTAGAGTTCATGAAAAATTTGGCGCCAACTTCAAAAGGTTTTTGTATCGGATTTGAAATTTTCTCAGTTTAAACTGTATACTTTATTTTAAACTTTTTATTACATAAGTTGTGGGTATTCAACTTTTTATAATCATTTCATAGAAGTAGATTTCTTTTTTGTTTTAAAATCTTATTCTTAATTCAAATTGCCGTGTGTTAATATTTCTCTTCGATCAGCCATGGCTCATACCCCTTATCGGATGATACCTTTCAATTTGAATAGTTCACCTGATTGGCCAAAACAGGACATAGGCTTGTTTCACACATAACCGGCTCTGGGTGACCGATGTCGTTTACCCGGCATAATTAGGTTTGCATCATATTGTTTAAAAAATCAGGTAAGTGGGAAGCGCTCCTTATGATACAATGATCGGCCTGGTAAACAGCATCGGTTATGTATGAAACTAGTCTGTTCGGTCAAAATTGAAATTAAGACATCGATGAATGCTACTTTTAGCTTGATATTGGGCTGATCCTTGCAAAACTTGGATGGGACCAACTCTGAAGGATGCTTTTTCATTAAAAAAATTTGTTGAAATCGGTTCAATAATGCTCGTGGAATTGATGTACAAACATAAAAAAAGGTCGACTTGATAACCTCCTCCTTTTTGGAAGTCAGTTAATAAATTGATGTGTGCTAAAATGTAGAGAACTTCAGCTTTTAATGCAAACGATTAAAGTGATAGACCACTTATATAATATCACCGATATTACATTATTATATATAATATAATATGCACTGATATAATATCATGTAATGAATCTGCTATTCCAAGCCTTCCCCAACAATGTAGAGGAGTGACACACTGTTCCTCCCTTTGCTATGACAATGGTACTAAGTAGAACTTTGCAATGAATTATTCGTCATCGTCTTCATTCACGGATTAGGCAATAATACCTGTTCCGACTTCAAATATTTTCCCATCTTTTTCTTGGCCTGCCGATACTTCTTTTACCTTCTGGCTTGTAAGAGATGACTGCTCTGGGAATTCTATCAATCCCCATTCTCTCAAGATGTTCTCTCCAGTGTTGACGATTCTCTGAAGTATAGAGAATATATTGAGCTCTCTTCGTATTTCTTCATTATAAAGTCTCTATTATTACATTATTGTATTATTTGTATTATTAGTCTGTATTATTTATTCATTATAAAGTCTGCATTAGTTATGAATTATTGTTTGACAATATTGAGCATTTCAATAATGACACTTTTGATCAGAATTTTCGATAACTAAAATGAATGAGACTATCAAAGGAGCGAGAAATCCTCCAACACCTAATCTAGTTCTTCGCACCCTGGAACCTCATAATTCACGTGATAATCACCAAAAGTTGAAACCCTCCGATTCGTCCTAGTTTCCCAAATATATTTTCTGAAACCTCGATAACATAACGCCTGCTAGCAATCTATTTCAGAGACGAAATGGAATTCGGCTCTTGGCAGTTCTTTTCCTTAGTGGAGCGCATTTAAATTACAGTGTCTCGTGTTGGTTTTTGATTCGACAACGACGTTTATTTGCACGTAATGTAGATTGTAAGTCGAGGAGTCTGTGTGTAATAAGGGAATAATTCGGGCGTTCACATTTCGACTGTTGCTGGAGTCTTCGCTGATGTGTGTGATTACAATGGCCAGGTTTGCGTGCGAGATCGCTATATTCGAAAGCCTGGAAAGACGCTACTGATCCCTATCTTAATCAAACCGATTCGGGTCAGTCTGCCAGCGGTACAACTTCGATCCAACTGACCACCACATATCTTTCTCCCCTTTCTGGCTGAAAATATTCAACTAAGTTCGCAACCTTTTTATGTGTTGACCTCTGATTAAACACGAAACCTCTTTACTTAGCAAGGTCACGCCGGAGAACTTCATTTCCAGACGAAATTAGAACTAACGACATTAATTTTATGAGCTCGCCGTCTTGATGGTTTGGGCGGTATGTGCGGCGCCTGAAATGCAAATAGGCCGACACCAGCCAGTCGACTTTTCAAGACTCAGTACATGATTCAGCACTTCTTTATAATGAGACTAGATGACAATACATTTGTTTATGATGTGTTAACCTATTACTCCAAGTTAGGCCAAAAAAATTTACACCTGATTACACTTTATAAGGGTTATTCTGTATTAATAAATATCGACAAAACTTCGAGGAATCAAACGAGCCTATATAAAATATTCATTCAGACCAAATATTATAAGGAGATATAAAGTTTTGCATACTAGTAATATTACGGCATACTTGAAATATTAGAAATGAAACAAACAAATATGAATGATAATTTATTCATATGAATAAGGCTCAACCAGATGAATAACTAGATGTTACATCCCGAGGGCTATCTATGAATCTGATTCAAATTGCATACGATGGAGAAGCTCATTTTAAAAATCATATTTTCCTATAGAAGAAAGCCTTTCCTTTTTTCCTTATAATTATCCTTTAAATGCGACAAAATTTGAAAAAACATACATCGCTGCGTAATACTAAAAGGAACATTCATGCCAAATTTCAAAGAAATTGGTTCACGCATTCAGCCGTAAATGCGTTACAAATTGACAAAGAAAAGATTGGCCAGCAAAAAAGACACTGTTCTCTGCTGTAAAATCACTTCCCGGTGGTTCGCCAAGCACCTAAAACTGTAGGTCCAACTCATCAATAACCATCATCCAACTCATTACTCACACACAGGTCTCAGACCTATGTGGGCTTCATCCTCAAAAAAAAAAAAAACAGACAAAGAGCCGAACAAACAGACAAATGCAAAACGGTCTACTCGAAACATAGACCTCACTTCGCTCGGTCAATTATTTATAATAAATATTTGTATTTTCGAATTGTACAATGAATCAGGGAAGTAGTGACTGCTCGCTGAGTGCGGTTCGAGGCGGGCAATGGTGATTTTCAGTCTCGAGCGCTCAGAACTGAGCTTGGAAGGGTGTCCGGCAGAAATGGCGTGATGTTATTTGATATAATATCACTTATCCGGTGGTTCAGAGCCCAATGTAAATCATCATTACTCAGTAGACTCATTACACAAGTATCATACTCGTGCAGGCTTCACCGACAAGAAAAATAATTATTAACTAGGCACAAACGTTTTTTTAAGAATATAGGGCTTATGTGACAGGTTAGCTCTGATAACATCTTCCATTTTTTCCATATAACGGAGTTCGCTACTATGATTTTGTCACTGACCATCTTGTCAAAATACCGGCATACCACTGTTGTGATTTCTAAAAACACAGACACTTCTGTGCCTGGGTCCGCTTCGTGGAGAATGTTGTATGTAATATGAAAATTATTCAACCCGTATACTAGCCACAAACTAGATTCAAGATTTTAGTACGAAGCACGTGTCAAAAGTGACCAGGTTGGGTTTCCGTTGCTGCTGAACAGTCACAAAATCAAATCATAAGGGTGAGAAGTTATGTACCTTGTTGTATAACTCACCTGTTATGATGACATAATACAGGACAGGTTGACCTCATCTCTATATGTTACGGCGCACAGACTACTTTGTATTATTTTTTTAAACTTATTAAAATAACAGATTGTAGCAGTAGTGCTTTAAGAAAGAATGACGAAGACCACTGTTGTGTTTTTTGTCTGGTGCGCTCAAGTCTGACCTATAATATAAGGCTCAATTTTTTTATTTGAAAATATTCACCGAATATTGTATGAAGTCACTGTGGAGGAGTAAGCACAAGTTATTCAATAAATTTTAATTTTTCCCATCTTGATTATTTAAAATTGTACGAAGTCTTTATATCAGTTCAAATTTTAGAACTATGGACTTTGACAGAAATAAATTTTACTTTATTTACTAATTTCTCAAATGAAATATTTTCGATTATTTCATACTTTTTTCGAATAGGCTTTCATGATTGAAACTACATATTTCGCAAAAATATGTAATCCTAATCCTAAATATGTAATTGTAATCCTTCTACAGATACATTTCTTTTTCAGATTAATTCGATTTTCCAATTTCCACTTGGAAAGTAGAGAAAGAATGTATCCAATCTTTCAATCCCCCTCGCCTCTTATATTCAATAGAAGTAGTGGTCCGAATTCCCAGAAATCTTCAAGATTCCATAAAAAATTATTGTTAGCCTCTAATTTCTAAAGAATTCTATAATTTAATTGATAGATAATCAAAGGATGACATAAAGCATATCAATATTGATACTTATTATTATTATTAGACGTAAAACTCCCAAAGTGGAAGACGCTGAGTAAAGATGGTTCATTTTTGGGACTTGTTCTTCTTGTTTGCCCACCAGCTTTTCATTTTTTGTGCGAATTCAGCTTTTCTCTCTTCACTCCATTTTGTTCCAACTCTTGGAGGTTTTGTATCTAGTATAGCTTCCCATCCATAAAGTTTTATTCTGAAGTTTTTTCTATTGTAAATTTATTTGTTGGCTATTTTGGCCAGTACTATATTATTTATTATATTGATATTTATTTAATATTACAGATAATATTGATAAATACTGTAATACTTATAAGCCACCTATCTGCTCAGCAAGATTTGAGCGAGGTAAGTAACTATCAATTAGCAAATCTCCAACAATTCAAACCGTTGCACCAAAATATTGAAACTAAATGCTTATTTTGTCAAGTCTTTGGAGCTGATGATGGACTGAGCCTGAGGGCTGGTGATGTGAATCACCAATTTATTTTCATAAAGGAGATGTTCCCACGTGAAAGTAGCAGTGATTGAAGTAGAACGTTCATTCTCAGTGTAGACATTTCGCATAATATGATTCAAACCTGTATTTTCTTTCATATTATTCATAAACCAATTAGGAGCTGTCTGATACTGAAGGATTTAAATGTATTTTTTCTTTCTCAAGTATTTTTCTATCCACCGCAGGTAATTAGTTAGCTACTGGCCTACTGATGGATGAGTCACTATTTATTGTTTGGGAAATTCAACCTCGAATTTATGGCTAGTGTGATCGAATGTGTGTGATAAACCATCTATAGACCTATGTTACTAAGAAACTCAGATTCAATAATTATAATTCCTGTAACTATGCTGAAGAAATAGTGATGAAAATAAATTTATTCATGAATAGAATTACATGAATTCTATTCTGTACACCAGGATGTTGATTTGGATCTAAATTATTTTTGTGTTAGGCTACTCAAAATTCAAATGTGAACAATAAATTTCCTTAATAGGCTTTAAATGTATTTTTATTTGTTGGCTACTAAGAACATGTTCTGAATTTGATTCAATCAAGATTACATGTTATATAAAGACAAATTCATTCAATCATAATGGCCTTAATATTCCAGTACTTCTGAAAATAAATCAGTGATTGAAATACTACAGTAATGTGATATCAAGTAAATAAAATTTTAAGTTTTACTTCATTTTATCCGCAATTTTGATTAATTGACTGTGGATCTTGAAAGGGTATTGTATACTATAATATAATTATTTATCAGTTACGGTACTATTATATATTTTTCTGAGTTGCAAAAATAATTTTCAAAACTTTTTGAAGAGAATGTTTTTCAAGACCAAACTATCCAATAAAAATGGCATTTTTCGAATTTTTCCCAAGCAAATGTACTTCTAACATTCTTACGGTGATCTAGAAAAATTATAAAACAAGAAAAAAAATCCGCCCGAACAGGGACTTGAACCCTGGACCCTTAGGTTAAAAGCCTAATGCTCTACCGACTGAGCTATCCGGGCTACTTGTTGATTACTCACGTCTGTTCCCATCTCACTGATGTACATATTTTTTTCGCTTTATTATCAAAAGTTGAGAATAGTGTGAAAGCTGTTATGCGTTTGTATTCACAGGCTTTCTGGCATTCGCTTGAAAATAGAGTTCCTATAACGTTACGCTATCAACGATAACCTGCCATTTCTCTATTCATTGAGTATGAAATATGACTATTCATACCGCTCATGTTTCTCTACCCAAGTACAAATACAAGTACATTGTACCCATGCACTGAGAGCAAAAACGTTGTTTTTTATGATAACGTGACTGTTAACGATAAAATTTCCTATTTTCTACTAACTTATTATTACCCGTGTCATTTTTTAAATGATACTGATAAAATATTGCTATTTTCTCAATATTCTTTCGAAGTGTAC
Source organism: Conomelus anceps (assembly GCA_948455865.1). Taxonomy (NCBI): domain Eukaryota; kingdom Metazoa; phylum Arthropoda; class Insecta; order Hemiptera; family Delphacidae; genus Conomelus; species Conomelus anceps. Next base: position 21,359,095 of record OX418223.1, on the reverse strand, counting down.
AATCATAGACTAAATTTAAATCTTATTAACTTTTTATTGGAACAACGACTTGCAGTCAATTTTAATTAATTGTGAATAAATAATATTTCTACTCACTGGCGAAACGTTTTCGAGTCATGGAGACTCATCTTCAAAGACGTCCAAAAGTGAGTAGAAATATAATTTATTCACAATTAAAATTTACTGCAAGTTGAATTTAAAATAAAAACTTAATATTAACAACGCAGGTCGTTAGAAACAAGAAATACAATAATCTTAATTTTACTCATCAAAGTTTCTTTCTAAAGATAACGGGGTTTTATGATAATTATGTAGAATTTGAGAATATGTTTTTTTCTGGATGTGATACGTACAATTGCAATAGAATAAGGAAGAGGATATAAATCTGGTCTGAATTATTCTAAATGTTTGTAATAAAAGAAAATTAAAAAAAAAAAAGGGGGGAATAGAATAAATCTTAAATTATAATTCATAATCATGGTTTGATATTCAATAAAAAATGAGTAATATTGAATATAATTAGAAATTTATACAATCAACATTGACTAAGCCCTGAGTCAAGGGCCGAAGGGGATAAGAATAAGAATATTTCTGTAATTTTTTCATGACGAACAAACTAATATCAAAACTATTTCTATTTTCTATTAAATTTATGATTTTCACTCACTTTTGCTGGAGATACTAGTCTCCTAAAAAATATTACTATTTCACTTGTAAAAAGAAAGCTTCATTAGCCTGCCGCCAGGGGTCATGTTTTGTTGAGGTTAGGATGAGCGGACATTATATAATTGAAAATTGCGTTCAATTCGAATTGTGTTTGGTCATTGAGTAAGTTGATTCTGTCTTGTTTATAGTGTTCGAATATTTCGTATTGGTCCAGTGAATTTAGTTTGCTGCTTTTTTAAATGTGTGTAGAATTTCCAAGTCAGTTTGGATGTTTTTGTGTGAATGTCCAGTGCTGATTAAGTGATGTCGAGTCAGTGTTGGAATGTAGTGCTTTGATGTGTTCTTTGTATCTTTTATTGAATTATCTACCTGTTTGTCCTGGAGCTGGATAGTTCTGAGTATGAAAAATGTGAGGACTGCATTCTGGAAATGGGTTTGAACTCAGAAAATCTTGCAGAATCGAATTCTGCATGTTGCCAGGATAAATTATGGTCCAATTTTTTTTAAATACCCCCTCTCCCCTAGATATCAAGAGAATGGACTTAAACAATGGATTGCAACTATTTTAATGATTGTTTTTTATTTATTTTTTATTGCTGATGATTCTTACATGAGTCGGAGACTTGTGCGTGGGTAATGAGGTGAATGATAGATGCCAGTCGGAGGAGCGGGATTCGAACCCACGACCGCTTAAACGACAGCAAGCTGAAGTTGCGACGCCCTAACCAACTGCGCTAAGAGGCCCGCCGCTTTGATGACAACATCCATTAGTTTCTTATGATTAAAAAAATATACATTCTAGCTAGTTAATTGAAATGAAGAACAAAATAATTAAAATATGAAAACAAGAAATGTTTGAAAAAAGAAATATATAATATTCCTATTCCTAACCAACTGCGCTAAGCGGCCGATATTGTATAATATATTTCTTTTTTTAAACATCTCTTGTTTTCATTTTTAATTATTTTGTTCTGTATTTAAATTAACTAGGTAGAATATATCTTTAATAATAAGAAACTAATGGATGTTGTCATCAAAGCGGCGGGCCTCATAGCGCAGTTGGTTAGGGCGTCGCAACTTCAGCTTGCTGTCGTTTAAGCGGTCGTGGGTTCGAATCCCGCTCCTCCGACTGGCATCTATGTGTTATCATTCACCTCATTACCCACGCACAAGTCTCCGACTCATGTAAGAATCATCAGCAATAAAAAATAAATGAAAAAACAATTATTAAAATAGTTCCAATCCATTGTTTAAGTCCATTTTCTTGATTTCTAGGGGAGAGGGGGTATTTAAAAAGAATGGACCATAATTTATCCTGGCAACAAGCAGAATTCGATTCTGCAAGCTTTTCTGAGTTCAAAACCATGAATGCGGTCCTCACATTTTTCATACTCAGAACCATCTAGCTCCTAGTCACATACTTGTGGTATGTGTTGCGTTTGAGCTAATATATTCCTGCTTTATTGAATTTTTTTATTGTGTTGTTTGTTAGGTGAGATGTTTTTTGGAGCTAGTGTTTCAGGTTGTTTGTTGTTCTGAATGCAGTGTTAAATCCAGATTTTTTGAAGATGTGTGCTATTCTATGTGATTTTTGTTGAAATATGTGAGTGTGACAAATCTGTTTTGGTATTTGGTTTGCAGGTTTTGGACTTTTGTTTTTCATTTTATTTAGAATTCTGTCTATTAGATTTGTGTTGTATCCGTTTTGTTTTGCTAAGTTTGTTGAATGTATTAATTTCTTCTTGGTAGTCTACTAAGTACAGAACTAAGAATAAGGTGCTTGCACATAGGTGCATAAACTCGATGTGCTCAATGATAATCACCATTGCAAAATTAAACACAATCATCAGGCCTAACCCTTGATTCAATTTGCATGGTCCCATGTCTGTCTTCCACAAAAAGTAACTCTGTTTTACATTAATAAGGCTACGTTTCTATTTTTCCAGACAGCTAATTGTTCAAATAAGATCAGATTTTAAATTGTCTAAAATTGTCATTTACTTAGTAATCACTTGTTACTATACAGTACATAATTGGTAGAGATAATTTGTTTTCCTCAAACAAATATGTTATTCTTATGAATGACAATGAAATGATTTGGCGGGCCGCTTAGCGCAGTTGATTGGGGCGTCGCAACTTTTGCTTGCTGTTGCGGTCGTGGGTTCAAATCCTACTCCTCCGTCTGGCATCTATGTGTAATCATTCACCTCATTACCCTCGCACAAGTCTTGGACTCATGTGGACATCATCAGCAATAAAAAATAACAACTTAATTCATTTGAAGGCTCAACCAGATAAATAAAAGAGCCCGAGAGCTAACTTTAAATTTGGTTCTAATTGCATGTGATGGAGAAGCTCATTTGAAAAATCATAATAATTATGTTCCCAACAGAAAATCCTTACATCGTTCTTACTCTCTTTGTTCGGTCAATGAACTTATAATAGTACCATGCTTTCAATTATTTTAATGTGAACTGTGAATGATAAAATTAAGGTGGACGTGTTGGCGCCGTGATTATAAAAGTAGGCAAATTATTAATATCAAATATGCAGAAATAGGGATATCTAATTCACTATCTTGTGAATCCTTCTAATTCGTTAGCAACTATTTCTATTTCCGATTTTCACATAGGGCATACATTACAGGCTAGCTCATTTGGGGATTTCCAAGTAAGACCATGCGACTTTCTCTTTACAGTGAAGTTCACAATGGTTTGACGTCTATAGTTTTCACATGAATAGCCATCCTGTATGAATTATTGTAAACTATTGATCGTATTTTCAAATAGATACTCATTATTGTAGCATCAAATAACAAAATGTATCAAATGATAGCCTTTATGAGTTCTAGAACTCATTTAGGAGAGATTTGGGGAATAGTCTATAGTTCAAGCAATCAAACAAATAACGTACTTTAGTGCTTCATTACTAAATTTGTCAAGAATTTATCGTGATGAAAACGATAATTTTTTTCTCGATTTAATGGCGGTCCCAGTTTGAAAGGGGGATTAAAATTGATAATTCGGTAACCTGTTTTCAGGGTTCTTTCTTTTCTATTATATCACTTTCCCAATGGTTTCGATTTAGGAAGTCATGGCCTCAAAATTTCCTCCGGGACTGCTCTTGATTCAATAAAAATTTCAAGAATTTGAACATCGAATTTTTAATTTATTAATTCATTACGATATTAACATCTTTACATCTAACGTAACGACTTACAGAAAATTAAAAATGTACTCACTCTACTGTCTCCAAGTATTTTATAATCAGATTTTCCAAGTTAAAAATAAACCCATATTTTATGTGATCAGCGCTGTAAATTTATGAAGGCTTTAATTGTTTCAACATATTAAAAAGTTTCACTCAATTAAAAGTATGTGCAAAGTATGTGATCAGCGCTGTAAATTTATGAATGCTTTATAATTGCTTCAACATAAATATTCAACTATTTCACCATTCAAGTAAAAGAGCCTGATGATGTGTGTTGATGGGGAGCAACCATTCGCTAAGTGTGGAAATGATTGAGCTGTTCCAAATCAGCCACCAAATACATGCTACAAATAGTCGGTCGAATTTTCAGGGTTTAAAATGAACGATGCGTTTCATTAGAGTGTCATCTTGTCAGCTTTGAGCGATGACTGTTGGACATTCCCCTAATGAACACCACGGAAGGATGCGTCTTTCCGTCGCAGCTTCCTGAAAGAAATGAGAGGTGAGGACGTGTCGCAAATATGGTCTCGAGAAATGTGCGACTGATACCCGAATGCCTATGTATAGTCAATAGTGGCAGTAGGGATAGGTCCACGTGGTCACGTATAGGTTTCATAGTATTTGTTCAGATCTAGTTCAGTGCATCCCATACCGCCAATGCTTCATCTTATTCCGTTTCTTCTTCCTTCTTCTCCTTCCTGTTCCGGCAGCTTGCCACCCCCCGGGACGTGAGCAGAGGATCATCCTCGTTTCCGTTCCAATAAACCACAAAAGGGAATACATAAGAATCAGTATCCTCATGAGGTTTCAGCCTAATATATCAATGTACTTGAACATTATCCACCGCTATGTACCACACCATGGTTTCCTAATTGTGGCTCATGAGGCTCCAGAGTATAATGATTGGGGACAAGAAAAATAAATTTTAAAATGCCACTATTCATAGAGGAAAGTCAAAGATTATCATAAGGACTTTATTTTGTGAATTCAATGATGAATTAAAAAGAAAATTCCAGTGGAAAACAAGCTTTACAGATTCAAAATCACAAAATAAAATTAGTACAGAACTAAGAATAAGGTGCTTGCACATAGGTGCATAAACTCGATGTGCTCAATGATAATCACCATTGCAAAATTAAACACAATCATCAGGCCTAACCCTTGATTCAATTTGCATGGTCCCATGTCTGTCTTCCACAAAAAGTAACTCTGTTTTACATTAATAAGGCTACGTTTCTATTTTTCCAGACAGCTAATTGTTCAAATAAGATCAGATTTTAAATTGTCTAAAATTGTCATTTACTTAGTAATCACTTGTTACTATACAGTACATAATTGGTAGAGATAATTTGTTTTCCTCAAACAAATATGTTATTCTTATGAATGACAATGAAATGATTTGGCGGGCCGCTTAGCGCAGTTGATTGGGGCGTCGCAACTTTTGCTTGCTGTTGCGGTCGTGGGTTCAAATCCTACTCCTCCGTCTGGCATCTATGTGTAATCATTCACCTCATTACCCTCGCACAAGTCTTGGACTCATGTGGACATCATCAGCAATAAAAAATAACAACTTAATTCATTTGAAGGCTCAACCAGATAAATAAAAGAGCCCGAGAGCTAACTTTAAATTTGGTTCTAATTGCATGTGATGGAGAAGCTCATTTGAAAAATCATAATAATTATGTTCCCAACAGAAAATCCTTACATCGTTCTTACTCTCTTTGTTCGGTCAATGAACTTATAATAGTACCATGCTTTCAATTATTTTAATGTGAACTGTGAATGATAAAATTAAGGTGGACGTGTTGGCGCCGTGATTATAAAAGTAGGCAAATTATTAATATCAAATATGCAGAAATAGGGATATCTAATTCACTATCTTGTGAATCCTTCTAATTCGTTAGCAACTATTTCTATTTCCGATTTTCACATAGGGCATACATTACAGGCTAGCTCATTTGGGGATTTCCAAGTAAGACCATGCGACTTTCTCTTTACAGTGAAGTTCACAATGGTTTGACGTCTATAGTTTTCACATGAATAGCCATCCTGTATGAATTATTGTAAACTATTGATCGTATTTTCAAATAGATACTCATTATTGTAGCATCAAATAACAAAATGTATCAAATGATAGCCTTTATGAGTTCTAGAACTCATTTAGGAGAGATTTGGGGAATAGTCTATAGTTCAAGCAATCAAACAAATAACGTACTTTAGTGCTTCATTACTAAATTTGTCAAGAATTTATCGTGATGAAAACGATAATTTTTTTCTCGATTTAATGGCGGTCCCAGTTTGAAAGGGGGATTAAAATTGATAATTCGGTAACCTGTTTTCAGGGTTCTTTCTTTTCTATTATATCACTTTCCCAATGGTTTCGATTTAGGAAGTCATGGCCTCAAAATTTCCTCCGGGACTGCTCTTGATTCAATAAAAATTTCAAGAATTTGAACATCGAATTTTTAATTTATTAATTCATTACGATATTAACATCTTTACATCTAACGTAACGACTTACAGAAAATTAAAAATGTACTCACTCTACTGTCTCCAAGTATTTTATAATCAGATTTTCCAAGTTAAAAATAAACCCATATTTTATGTGATCAGCGCTGTAAATTTATGAAGGCTTTAATTGTTTCAACATATTAAAAAGTTTCACTCAATTAAAAGTATGTGCAAAGTATGTGATCAGCGCTGTAAATTTATGAATGCTTTATAATTGCTTCAACATAAATATTCAACTATTTCACCATTCAAGTAAAAGAGCCTGATGATGTGTGTTGATGGGGAGCAACCATTCGCTAAGTGTGGAAATGATTGAGCTGTTCCAAATCAGCCACCAAATACATGCTACAAATAGTCGGTCGAATTTTCAGGGTTTAAAATGAACGATGCGTTTCATTAGAGTGTCATCTTGTCAGCTTTGAGCGATGACTGTTGGACATTCCCCTAATGAACACCACGGAAGGATGCGTCTTTCCGTCGCAGCTTCCTGAAAGAAATGAGAGGTGAGGACGTGTCGCAAATATGGTCTCGAGAAATGTGCGACTGATACCCGAATGCCTATGTATAGTCAATAGTGGCAGTAGGGATAGGTCCACGTGGTCACGTATAGGTTTCATAGTATTTGTTCAGATCTAGTTCAGTGCATCCCATACCGCCAATGCTTCATCTTATTCCGTTTCTTCTTCCTTCTTCTCCTTCCTGTTCCGGCAGCTTGCCACCCCCCGGGACGTGAGCAGAGGATCATCCTCGTTTCCGTTCCAATAAACCACAAAAGGGAATACATAAGAATCAGTATCCTCATGAGGTTTCAGCCTAATATATCAATGTACTTGAACATTATCCACCGCTATGTACCACACCATGGTTTCCTAATTGTGGCTCATGAGGCTCCAGAGTATAATGATTGGGGACAAGAAAAATAAATTTTAAAATGCCACTATTCATAGAGGAAAGTCAAAGATTATCATAAGGACTTTATTTTGTGAATTCAATGATGAATTAAAAAGAAAATTCCAGTGGAAAACAAGCTTTACAGATTCAAAATCACAAAATAAAATTTGAAAATTAAATTCATGCACCACCTATTGCTAAAATGAGAATTAAGTATGAAGTTGTATACTTTTGCATAAATTCTATTGACATTTTTTTAATAATAAGCTGAAATGGAGTTGAGTTATTACAATAAGCTGAAAACATACTACTTTAAATTAAATATATTGCGGATACAGTGATGATTTTTATCTGGGGAAATGTTAATGTTATTTAGTACAATAATACTTCATATATATTTAACCATATTATTATTAAATCTAACAAGATAAAAACTTTTTTATACGAGTAAGGCATTGGATACTCCATTGGAACTCTAGCTCTCAGCTATCTACGAGTATTTTCAAAATTTATTTGATTGATTGTAATACTATATAATTTCATAATAATTATGTTCTAAAATATTCCTGTTTTAGAATACCTACGACCAATGAGACATTTGATTTTTCTTACATTTTCCATTCTAGGTGAGATTTAATTTATCTCATGTTCTATATTGCTCTCACTGGAATTAGCTTTATAAAGCAGTACCATGCATTAGCTTTGAAGCCTTACATTTCTTTTTTAATTCAGTGCAGTACTGAATCGTATCTTTTTTCATTCAATTATGATCAACCTCCATGTTATTTTTAGGCGTTCCTCAAAATAAATTAACTCAATAGATTTTTGTACCACACAATATCAACAATAATCTCTATTACCAATTCACTTATCCAATCTCAATATCCTAGTACCCAATTCTCATTATCCAATAGACTGATTTAAACTTGGATTAACTTCAATTCATTGAAACTTTTGTACCAAATAACTCGAAACACTATGACACTTCCAGTATGTTTCCTAAATGAAAAGACGACCGCCTGAATGAAAAGACTTACGAAAGAAGTGCGCAGGGTTTTCGGTCATAATTTTTTTCTCAAAGTTTCTTGTATTGGATGCTATTAAGGTATTGAAATGTTTTCTACTGCCATGTACTGCCATTTCTCATCTACTGCCATGAGAAACCAATTCACCAATTATTTTGTGAAATATGGGGATTCAAAATTGAAATTTTCCGGTTTTGGGGGGCAATTGACCTCAGCTGCAAGTTATTTCAAATTTTTAGATCATCCCTCTATGATTAAAAGACACCTTGGGGAACTGAATGACACATTTGTTATTTTATTTGAACAGTTAGTTTTTTGAGAATAGATTTAAAAAAAAACTAAAATTCCTTTGCGATTTAAACAAAATTATTTTGCAAATAATAATTACCCAGAATAAAAAATATGTCATTTTAATCCTCAAGGCGTCTTTCAGTTATGAATAAAATTATTAAAAGTTTAAAGTAATACAGGTGATATTAATTGCCCCCCCAATCCCGAAAAAATTCAGCTTTAAACCCCTGTATTTCACAAAATAATTGATGAAATAAAAATTCTCAATCAAATACCCTTTTTTATCCAATACAAGAAACCTGGAAAAAACTATGACCAAAAACCCTGTGCTCAGCCATTTAAACATCACAAGCCTTCTAGAACAAGTGGTCAAGTTACAATGAGGCCGTTGCGTTTTCCGTTTCTGTTTTGGCTTGCGGCATCGAAGCGGCACTGTTTTCCTTCTTCTAGTTTCCTCATGTGTTGTCCTATGTAGAGGTACTCAACGTAACATTGACGGAAAGAATAACTAGAAGGGAAGTAACAAAAAAGACCAGATTCTTTCAACCTTGATAATATGATGAGCGACGTAGGCGTGAGGAAGAAGATAGGATGAGGATGGTTGAAAAAGGACACCGCACACAGCACACACATTCGCGTGCCGTTACTGTGTGCGTCGACCCGTGTCCGACCCGTGAGTACTTGCTGCTGGGTGATGTCCGCTATCACACAAGTGCTATTTCTGATCGTCTTATTATAGATATATTTTAAAGATATACAACGTCTTATTAGGCCTATGTCTTATTAGGCGCAAGTGCATGTCTGCTGTACTGAAGACTGCCGAGTCCACCTTTTAATAGCTGGCCAACTGTCTTTTGAGTTGAAGTCGTCCAAGAACTACAAAATTTTTTAATTCAGTTAGGTGTACGTTCTACGAGCAAATGTCAAGCTAAATAATAATTTTATGAGGAAGTCCCAGTACAAATAAAAAATGATAAACTTCATAATATTTTGCAGTAACTGAAAGTACAAGAACCAATACCATTAGTTTGTACTTTGCTGTGAACCCGAAAAGCTACATTCATCCGTCATCAGGGACATTAAGTGTCAACTATGCTTTTCAAGTTTAACATTTTTTTCATATTGCTATAGGCCTAATCTATTATTAACAAATTTAAATTTTTATTATTGATACTATCAATTATTCGTGACTGTTTTGATTGATTCATTTTTTTGTAGATTACGTCTTGGAGACGCCAGTTAAGGAGTGTAATACCAGCTATTAATTCGCTTTCAATGCTTCAAGTTATCAATTCTATTGAATTAATGGTATATTTTTAGTCCTTATTGTTTCTACTCCTACATTTTCGTACTATTATTATTCTATGTTTCCTCCAAGTGTTTTAATTCTATTATTCATTTTTTTTATTACATCAATTCATGGCATCTTTGTTGGATCCTATGATGCTCCTGCATGCGGACATAATTTCACAATCAAATTATTTGCATACAGTATTATTTCTGCAGATATTTTTTTTGTAACATTTTATTTCTTGTACATGATAGTTAAGTTGATCTGAGTATTTTTTTTCTTTGTAACTTCTTGGTTTCTCTCCTAATAATTGATTGTTTTATAATTATTAATATTTTCTATCATGTATAATTTTTTTCCTGTGTATTTTTTTTCTTTTTCTTGTTTGTATTTGTGGAAATAAAGATTATTATCATTATTATTATAAGACAAGTCAGATAAACAATTATACTCTTTTACACTAGTTACCATAATTACTATATCATGGCATTGATTCTTTGATATCACCAGCTGTGATTTAGTTGCTAGGCCATTCATGTTCTGAATGGTTGGTTCGATTCATAACAATCTTATTTTTCGACTGTGTTTCAGTATTCTTTAAACAGCTGTAAACACGGGATGAAAGTAATAATTAAAATAACCGGACATAAAGTATGTACGTATAAACAGTAACATAGCCGATTTCGACTGTAGGTGACTCTTTAGACTCCAACATTATGTTTTTCTCCAAAGAGCGTCCTTCGTAAATGAGGAGTGAGGTAGGTTGCGATTACTTTCCTCACTAAGCTAACAGAGATGCATTTATGCCAAGCCCACCAAAACCAGGTCTGAAGCTCTTTGCTTCAGTCCACTCCCACCGCAAAGGGTCTGGCTGCACAGGTGAGTGTGTCTACTATCTAGCGCAACTCTCAGCTACTTCCTGCACCCAAGCCATAATTCGACAAAGACGTTTGAGAATCAACACAATTAATGTAGTTTTTTTTTTGTTTCTGAGATGAATAAAACTTAATTCTCCTCAAGCCACAATAAGGGTTAAAAAAGTATATTTTTTCGTTTTTCAGTCTTAAAAAGCGTGCCAAATGTTTTAATTGTAATTAGTTACTTATGATACAGAATAAAGTTTTTGTAGAATATAATAGTAAATAATATACATATTATAATATTAAGACCTCACTTGATTTTTCTATCATTAAATCATTACAGACTATACATTTCCGTATTCACTGGGCTGAGGAACAGAAAAAATCAAATTTTACATTTTACAATACATTATATGTATTCTATTATATTGTATTATATTGTATTCTATGTTTTTAATATTTTCATTTAAGTGAATAAAGTATTTGAATTTGAATATTTTTGAGTTACATTCAAGCAACTGTGTCTTATTTAACTTCACATTTTCGTCTTTAAGAACTATTTTCTCTATTATTTTAAATAATAAATTTGTAATATTGAACTTTGAGGTTTAGGATTTTATAGATCGTCAGAAGCTCTGGATGGCCACTCTGTGACTGTGATTTTGGATAAAAAAATGTGAAATTGATAAAAAAATTATTCGTTCATAGTTTTTTACTAAACACTTATGTAAATTATTATGTACATTAGATATTAATTTATACATTCAACACATTATTATGTTATTTAATTTACTGATGTAATCAGCCAACCACTCATCCTAGCCTTGTAATCAGAAATCTTTGTTAAAAAGCTACAAAGAAGCATAAATATCATTAGTCTCAGAAGTCTCTGGAAGCTAGTCTCAACTAGCTAAATGGAAACTAGGAATCAGTAGCGGCTTCCCAAATGGGGTTTTAGTAGTATATTCTAGAAGTAGTTAGCTGCACACCAGATGGGAGTCGGAAACAGGCTAGAACTGAGATGCGAATTAAATCAGGGCTTCAAGTCTTGATTTGGATGAGAAAGGTGGGCCTAGGAGTTACCATGCAGCAGCATTTCACTTATTATATGGATATCCGTGCTCCAAGACATCGCAGGTTGCCGTCAGCCTAGCAATGCAGGCGCAGGCTGTTGCGAGCAACAGTTGGTAGTACAGATGTCGTGTGAGGATGTCTGATAAAGAGGGAATAAGAGAGACAGAAGAGAAGAGAAGAGGAGCGACAGGATGGAAGGCAGATGCTCCCTTTTAAATGGACCCTGTTTCTCTCCCGGTGCCAATCTGATTCCGAAATCCTGGCGGAAGATGAAAAAACAACCAGATCTACCGGCATATGTCTTCTGGAAATGCTAGCAGATTTCTGGGTACAGTACTTGTTGATTCCTTGTTGTTATTGCACTGAGAGAAAGATCCACCAGTTGCTGTCCGGAAAGGAGATTCTATAAATGGGAGATACCTTTGATGTATTTTATTTTAGAAAATTTAAACCAGATTACCCAATTATTGAAAAATTTCACGATTTTTTATTTTTCTCATATGTTTTTCTGCTCGATTTTCATAAAAACTTTGATTTGATTGATTTTGAATCAAATAAATATTTTTATCTTTACCATACAAATAAACATTTTTCCTTCAGAAACAGTAAAGACGACGGTAAAAACCTGTAATGGATTTTAAGTTTTTTAATGATATATGGTGGTTCTATTTTCTAATAATTTGAACCATGTTTCTTTAAATATTAAATTCTTCTTGTCCCTGCATTCCTTATGATTCCAATGGATTAGTATTTGAAATTCATTATTAGTACAATGTATAACTCTATTTATATAATATAGATATGGAACTACCACATTTCATGTGAAAACTGCATATTTTAAATTATAATGCAATAATAGATGTTCCATTCTATTAAGATTACAGTTATCCTCAACTGACTCAAGTCAAAAAGTTATGTATTCATTCAGTATCGATCGGCTGAATACCTAATTTCAAATAAAAGAAAAAAAGTTATGCCATTCCATTCAAGATCATATTGAGCATTTGAAATAATATTATTGCACCGTGTCATTTAAAATTGTTAAATAATTATATTTTTATTTTTTAACTATAGTTTTGTGATATCTTATAGCTTGCGATTCACCTTTCTAAATAATAAGTCGAAAATTATTCTTATCAAAAGAAATTGTACTCACTTCTTATCAATTGTTCATAAATTAATACAAAAGTCAAAAATCATTAAAATCTTGAAAACGATATTCTTTAGAGAACTTATAAGTTACCATCATAATTCTCTAGAAATTTCATTTCATGATAGCTCAATCACTTAAATTTAAATATTGAAAGTGATTAATGAACAAGTCAATACATCCAATGAACCCACATTTACCATCAATACTTCCACGACAGAAGTGTGACAGCTATGACTAAATTATGACTAACTCATAGGCAGTGGCGTAGCCAGGATTGAACTTCGTGGGGGTGGATACCAAGGGGTTTGAGGGGAATGGTATCTCCCCAGTTAATAGGGGGTCTGATGGCCCTCCCCCGGAAACTATTTCAATATTTATCATTTTTAAAATGACTTTTTGAGCATTTTAAAGTAATTTTTACTTAAATATTTCAATTAAAGCAATTGTTAATGTAAATGAAACATATCTCCGATCCTGAAGAGTCAGTGACAGACACCACTCGATACACTGCATTGCCACATCGTATACTTTTCGCGATTCCCGTGAAAAACTCTTGTGTTAAAATATAAAACTAAGGTTTATTTTTGTATCAACTGTTTCAATTTAACATGTAAGTTCTTAGTTTTGTGAAAGATGGCTACACCCCTGCTCATAGGGTACTCATTCAACATCTTTGAAATCACTTCGATGATCTTCCCTGCCAAGAACCCTCAATATTCAAAGCAAATTGAGGTCTTTGCCCTCATGATTTCTCACCTACATAAGAAACGTACGCTACGTGGGTTCTCCACACCACCGGACGGTATTTCTTAAAAGCGACTGAAGAGAAGAATGAAATCTCAGAAAAGATTTTTTCTTTATCACAAAGAATACTGTTTTCCCTAGAAGCTTGTAGGGGTCTACAGATGAAAAGAGGACGAATAGAAATACACAAATCACAAAGAGGGGTGAATTTCTTATTATTTTCCTTCTTTCCTTTCTTTTTTCTCACAGGCACGTGCCCTTAAGCTTAGAGATCCTTTTCCAAGATACATGGAGGGAATGAATTTGAAAAGAATCGAGATTATCACCCATGTACAGATTATTCCCAGGTACCTCATGAAATGAATTATGAAGACTGGTTGCTGCTAAGAGAACTTATTTCTCTTGAACTCTTGAATAGCATAAAAATGATAAAAACTTTATAAACTACCTGAATTATTCCAGGAAAATGTGAGTTTAAATTATAAATAGCTATTGAACAATTCTGTGATGTTTTCCATGACGAAATACTTAATGAACAATCTAATATTAAAACTGACACTGTATTTCACTTTTAAATAATGTTTTACTCACATATATTGGAGATGCTTGAGGAATGCATTCCACTTCTGAAGAAGACTGATGAAGCTTCTTTTCAGAAGTGAAATGCATTCCTTAAGCATCTCCAATATATGTGAGTAAAACATTATTTAAAAGTGAAATACAGTGTCAGTTTTAATATTAGATTATTGAATAATTGTTTCAACTATCAAATTCCACAAGTTGTATTCAATGTTTCTTTCCTAACATATCACTGTGACTATTCATTGCGAATTTCAATTTGATGCGCGAATCAAGAACTTAGATGAATAATCAGGAATTTTAAATCAAGTGAACTCTGAATAACTACGCGTGCACTTTCAGAGCATCTAGCCAATTATTACTAGTTCCACAAAGCTCTCTACAAACATAATAAAATTATCTCTGCACATAACACAGCTTATTATACCGACCAGATAGATTGCTTCAGCTCTTATCAGAAATGATATGAATAATTGAAAGCATGAGATCATTAAATGTAGTGAATGCCTGCACATTTTTGACAGTTATTAGAAATTATTGGACAAGCAGCCTCGTCAACTTTTCGGTGCTTGGTTCATAACAATATAAACTTCTTTAGTAGACAAAAACTTATTTAGATAGTAGAAAGCCAGAGTCTTCATGCGCTCTCAAGATAAAATAATATTAGAGAACACGCATAAAAAGAGAAACGTCTTGATTTCTTACTAACAGCAATAATAAGACCGTCTACGGTTTACAACAAAAAGAGAAAAAATCAATAGATGTGCAAATAAAAAACACAAGGCTTCTAGAATGTTATATGAGAAGTTAAAGCACTGAATAAATATCCATTGCTTACTTTTGTACCTCGCTCAAGAGATGAATGAATGAATACTTTATTCCCAATCGAACGTTTATAGCGAATAATTTTGAAAGTTCCATTAGTAATGAAAAGAATATAAACCAACTTTTCAGCTTGAAGTAGGCCATGACAAAGTATCGCACTCTGATGCTTTTTAAATTATTTTTTAAACACAAGCTCATATGTTTCAAGGTCACATGACTAAATGCACCTCACAAAAGATTTGATTGTTGTTTTAGATTGCGAACGAAAAATTATCAACAGTTAATTTAAACGGCTCAGTTTCAAAATGTCAATACTTGACCTTCCCTACGCATAGATAGGTGTAGCCGTAAGATTGAACAATTTCTCATGGTTTATTTGGTATCAGCTTACACTGACAATAACTGTTTGTCACTTTCATAGGGCAAACATTAATTTTCTTCAATTAATTAAATATTACTTTATCAATGATAGGGAACGTTAGAGAAGTGATAGCCGAGTGCCGTATCAGGTATCAGAGATAAGCTACAAAACTCCTGGGCGCTCTTTGTAAGGGTGACCGATTGGATTGGCCAGCAAAAAAGACTCTGTTCTCTGCTGTAAAATCACTTCCCAGTGGTTCTGAACCCACCTAAAACTGTAGGTCCAACTTATCAATCACCATCATCCAATTCATTACCCACGCACACGTCTCAGACCTATGTGGGCTTCATCCTCCGAAAAAAAATGTAGTCAGTATTATTGGTTTCAGAGCCTCCACTTGTAGTGGAAGGTTTGAGGTTTAATTGGAGCAGAACATACTTGACATAAGGGATTAGAACTCTCTTCTAATAGAAACAAAAATAATTTTTTTATAAAAGTCAAGTCCTATGATGAATTTTGTTCATTATTCATCTTGAACTATTTACTAATGTCCTTGCTCACAATTCCACAATTCCACTATTAACTGTTCACTATTAAAAAGCAAGCATACTTGTTGATAAATGTATTCACAGTATCGTAATATTACAAAGAGCATGCAGAAAAACATAAGTTCAGTACGAAATTACAAAATACAAACTAAAATAATCAAAATATCAAGAACTCCGTAGTTGGGTATGCTAAGAGATAGAAAAGAGTGAGAAAATGAGGAGAAAGCTTTATCCAATTATGGTAAGTCCATGAATTAATAAGATGATAAGATTGAGATATTAAAGATGATATTAATAAGATAAGCAAATTCATTAACCAATAAAATAAGTTGGGAGAGGAAGAGATGGAAGTTCAGAATCGGAAGAAAGTGAGCATGAAATTAGAAATTGGAAGAATTCATCTCCACTTTATATCGGTATAGATAACTCTTGACTCTACTGATTCGGCCCACATTTCTTGATCTCTGAGATGCGCGAAGCCAATATAGAATAATCCCTCTACTATTATAAAGTCTGATCAATCAAGTTTGATCTGATTCACAGGGATTTATAATTTTCAGGAATATATAATTGTACAGGAATAAATGATATTGGTATTTGTTGGCGGGCCGCTTAGCGCAGATGGTTGAGGCGTCGCAACTTGGGTTCGAATCCCACTCCTCCGTCTGGCATCTATGTGTTATCATTCACCTCATTACCTAAGCACAAGTCTCGAAATCATGTGGGCACCATCAGTAATTTAAAAAAAATAGATTCTGATACTGAATATTCTTTTAGGTTTCTGATATCACAATCTAATCAATCAAGTTCGAATTTTAAATACCTCAATTCATTGTTCTATTAGCCTTTTTTTCAACTTTGACTTTCCAAAATCATTCAAATAGCCTGAATCTCAAATCATGAGCTAGTTTCTCCTTATGCCACCTTGTTTTGCAGTCGCCGTAACTTCCATAACAGTTCGACCATCCGTGAGACAGAGCAGAGCGTAGCAGCGGCAGATGACACGGCGAGCTTTTTTCTTCTACTTTACTTCCACCTTGAGGACGCAGACAGTGTAGAAGGATGTGGATGGAAGAAAGGAAGGAAACAGATATCCTGTGTAAGGAAAGGGTTGTTATTGCTTGCTGCCGGTCGGTTTCGGGGAGGCCCTGGTTGGGGGATGTTTGGGGGGGGGGGCGGTGGCGTTGAGGAGAGGGTAGATAGCGTTCCTGGTTTGAGTTTAGTTGAACGGCAGCTGTTGGCCCGAACTAGACTCTGGTTTGCAGCTGGCCCAGTCATAGTCAGCTTACCTATCTACCCCTAGAGCAGGCTGCTTGTGTGCCTATATGCAATGTTCCTGTACGATAGTAGTCATCTATATAGATATAAATGTACAGTATATAGGTAGTACCTGTACTTTAGGCTGTACTATTTGCCAAAGCCCGCCTGTTGAATAACATCTCGTACGTACGCACACATTCTCGAACGCGCACTCACACAAACACACCCCCTTTACCATCTATATACACCTTTCAACTACCTGAACAATTGCTCTTCCCCACCCCTGATTCACATACAACCCCAACGAGCAATTCACCTTATTCATCCCTTTGAAAAGCTCAGCAATAATGGAGTACCTACACCTAGTTGAACGAATGAATAGGAATTGTCGACGAATTCCTCTACATCGAATGTTGGATGCTGGAGAGAGCATATGCGAATCAACAGATGCTACTTTTGTGATGGTACTGTTGCTTTCCAGCATCCTGTGTATGGTTCCTATAGCAGTGCTACTTATTTTTGCAGCCCTCCCTCGCTAGGCCGCTAGGTGCTACGATCAACACGTGGAGCTATTTATGGAGTTAGTATCATTATATTATAGCCTACTAGGCTACATACATGAAGAATTTTTACATAAGGAATTTTGCCTGGATAATCGATTTCCTTAAAGAGTAGTTTAACTTTTACTGGAAACATATTGTTACGGGTTCTATCTCTCAAATTTAGCTGGCAACACTTAAATTTATCACTCGCACTTTATTAACACAAATTATCCACAACTTACACTATTCAGTTATTTCTTTCACTACGCTTGGATGGGTGACCGTACTTCAATGACTTGATGTTACAAACTTTATTATCACTTACCCGGTGGTTCGGAACCCACCTAAAATAGTAGGTCCACCATGTTCCCCGTAACATGGCACGAACGGCGAGGTGGAACTACCCGTAAGGGTCTCCCCACCATTAAAAGCCATACGCTTATTAATATTTTCACAAAATAATGTAATCGGAAGCAGATTACAATCGATATTGTTCAACTGATAAAGAGTTATCAATATTACTGTACAAAAATCAATCACTGAATGTCAAAAGGCCGGTCTAATATAAATAATAACTGTGCAATAATTAAAGGAGAAGCGTCTAATACATAACATTTGAAATTCTACAAGCACTACAAGTCGCTGTATAAACTATCAAGTAAGCTTGAATAATAATCTATCACAAGATACTGCAATTAACACTACAGACAACGAAAGTTTATTATTATAGTTTGTAATAGCGCCAACTGGATTGCACTGTCTGTTTTAACGTTACTGGAACAGGAACTGTCACTGTCTCCTATTTATACATTTTTTTTTTTTTTAAGGATGAAGCCCACATAGGTCTGAGACCTGTGCGTGGGTAATGAGTTGGATGATGGTGATTGATGAGTTGGACCAACAGTTTTAGGTGGGTTCCGAACCACCGGGAAGTGACTTTACAGCAGAGAACAGAGTCTTTTTTTCTGGCCAATCTAATCGGTCACCGTTACAAACAGGACCTACGAGAACGCAGCTTATCTCTATCTGATTAAACAGATACCTGCTACGCCTCGCGGCTATCACTTCCCTGATTTTCCATAATTGAGATATGAACAAGATATCTCTTCATTTTTCTATCAACTTCTAAATAAACAGATAAGGACTCTCGCATTTTCCACAATATTCGATAAGATCGATTAATTTCTATAAGGTTCTAATTGAATATTCTACCAAATTATAAGTAAATATCATAAAAGGGTCAAAAGAAGAGTAATTAATTGCTTTGACCAGAAGGCTTGTTGACACTAGCGATAACTCTGTAAATCCTTCTTTCCGTATTCACAACAATATACTGGATATCAGGACGGTAAAGTAAGGTTACTATACCGTCCTGACTGGATATAGGCCTACTACCTACTAAATAATTGGTCTCCAAACTACGGTCCGCCAGAATTTTCAATCCGGCCATTGACATCTAAGGCTGAGGAGACGTTTTATTTATTGTTCTTCAAAACCTACTCAGATACTTACGTCCGAAATACATATAAGTAATTTTTCAACTATTGTGAATTTCTCAAATGCTCCTTAAAACAATAATTAGGCCTAGCTTCTGTATAGAAACTCCTAAACTTTTTCTTTGAGTTAGAAGCTATAACTATGAAGTGAGTAGGATAGGATTTTAATTTCTGTAAATATTGAAGCTCGATCCAACCACTAATCTCAACCTCCTCACGAACTAACTTCCTGTTCCGGTCTGGTAATTTTCGTAACCACACTGTCTTCCCCCAAACCATATAATTTATAGCTTCTTTCAAGAAATCTTATATCATTAGCTTTCTTCGTAGCCGTCCTATTGTTTGGGTAACAAACTCTTTGGGTGTTCTATCCGGAGTCTTCTAGAGCTGCGTCCGGTAACAAAAATTAACAAGAGGACGCGGGACGACAATTTGAAAATTCAAGCTTTCCTCAGTTTTTGATTAGTTAATAATTATTCATATAAACTCCAAAATTTCGATTATTAAGTCTGTGAGTTAACTTCTCAATATCTATATCCTAACACTTTTTTGCAAAATGTTTTCCAGAATTGAGTAAAAATAGACCAATTTTTTAAACGTTTTTACAGTTATTGGCTGAAGAGATAATTTATTCCTGTAAGATAAGTTTCAATCAATTTATTTACAGTATCATTACAACAAAGGTCCTCCTAAACCAGTAGGTTTTTCAGGAGGTGCCATATATTGATTTAATACAAGTAAATACTAATTTTGAACAGACTAAAAAGTTAGAATTTCCAAATAACATAACCTTCAATTTTCTTGACACAGTAGGCTTCAACACTTTGGTACATTACACTAACGATTTTACTTTAAAAAATATCATTCGATCATAAAACCTATAAATTATAAATTTAGCACTGTTGGGAATGACTGAAAAAGAGCAAAAATATTAAATTTAGTTAAAAAACTTGGAGGTCAAGAATGTTTATGTTTGCTGAACTACAGCTGTTGTTGTTTTTTTTGTTTCAAAAATCTCCAGTCAACCTTATCACATTTCAACTTGATAATTTCTCATATTTTTTGCTAGTTGTTTTCCAGAGTAATAATAGATACATGTTTCTTCCTGATGTAGCCGACATGAAATACTTATCGATTGTTTTGTCATTATTTGGAATTTCCACCTGACATCTTCAATCTGCCAAGTCTGCAATATTATGGATTTTAAGATTTTATTGGTTCGTTAGAATCATAATTTTTCCACTTGGTACACACATAAATTGAAAACAGTGAAAAATTCTACATAAAAATTTTCATAAGAAGGTGGGGTGTGCTGTTAAAAAATCTTTCCAACTGCGGTTCCTCCGCATAAGGAAAAATTTGAGATATTCACTTTACAAAAGGAGAAATCAATGTAAACAGTGTGGAAACTTTCCTTAACTATGAAGAGTTTCTCCAAATATTTACGACTCTTGCATACAAAACCGCACTACTTTAACTTATTTATAGTAGTTTTTACAGTAGTATATACAGTGATATATTACAGTAGTAGTTATAGTAGTTTTATTTATAGGAATTTCGACAATTCCTTTAAAAACATTTATGTATGTTTTCATTTTTCAATTGTATTTTTTATGTAAATGATGCATTGTCATATCTACAGTATATTTATTTGGACTTAAGCCTGCAATATTTACTTGGTGCTGACTACTTTTCACTCTATCAAGGCTTGCACTGAGTTTCACTTAAAAAAAAGTTTTCGCATAAATCTAGTAGTACCTACACTATTTCTCGGGAAAACTTTTCAAAAGTTGATACTGATGAGTAAGAAATTGATGTAGGAAGTAGAAATACTCATATTCCGATAGAACAGAACCGAGGTGGACAAAATGAAGATAGATGTATTTTATTTCTGCACTCTCTTATCCTTATTATGAGCTTTATTACCACTTGCCCGGTGGTTCGGAGCCCACCTGAAATAGTAGATCCAACATGTACCTCATAACATGGATCAAACGGCGAGGTGGAACTACACGTAAGGAAATCCCCACCAATTACCACTCACAATTACCATACGCTTATTATTATTTTTATTATTATTAGTCTATTATTATTATTATCTATATTATTATACTTATCAGACGAGAATCGTCTGATAGTCAAGGGGTTAATGACACAAGATTCTTCGCTTGATTTACGTTAAGGTCTGCCAGTTATTCTCCAATTTTCCTTATATTATTCTTGGCACACAATCTTTAAACTTCGATTATATTCGAGATTACAATCTGTTCCTTGTATAATAATGACGAGTGGGGAGAAAGTATGGATGTTGCACAACTAAACTAAAGGAGTAAATCTGTTACAGAAACTAATTTGTAACCAAGTAGAGTAGAAGGGACATTTTTGAAATTCACGTGAAATTATAAAAAAAATGAAAATATATTAGATAAAATGTCTTTGATACCAGAAGATTTTGGGGATGACAAACAGCAAGAAACTCTGATTTCATTAGCTCTAACCATTAGATCACTTTTAACATTTCCAACAAAATGTATATAGTATCAACCAGGTTTACTTTCTTTGTTATGTTAAAATATTGTATGTAAGGACACATTTGAAAAAAATTTGTAAATTTATCATTAATAGAGTAATCTAATCTAATCTAATCCAATTTCTTCTGAATTGCTTACATTTCCTTGACTTTCCTACTCTGGAGCTCTGGCTTTCTAATGTTTACTGTCAATAGAAGAATTTCATCATTATTATTGTTGTTATTATTATTATTATTATTCATCTTGAAATATACTTGTCATTCTTTAAAAATTATTTTATTATTTTTTATAAATTGTCGTCTTCTCTATGGATGAAGTCATATTATAATGCTTTGGAGATTGTTATTTTTCAATTTCTCTATAAGATATATAAGATGTTGGTGATTCAAATGATATTCTTCAGAAATTCAGAACTACCTACCTAGCCTATACTTCAAAGTAGAGCCTCAATTACATTGAGCTTATTTAGTAGCCTGTGGATTCACTATCTGATCGTGAACTTGTCTAGTGTAATCGTGTTCTCAGTTCACTACACGTATACAATGGGTGAGTTTTTCAATAAGATAGTAAATTCGCCAGCTTAGCTACTAATTTCGCTCGAAAGTAATCGAGGTTTGACGGAAAATTAAATTGTTCCGTGCTCCCATAATAGAAGAGATATTAAAAATAGGCGAAACAATTATTTTTGTTTCAATGGATTATTTCCAAAGTATTCAAAGATCTAGAATGGTTACCATGAAAATTTTCCAAAAATGTTTTTCTTTTACTGTAAAATGTTTATTGGGTTTATTATTTTAACCGCAACGGCTACGTGTTTTTTCTTAACTTAATTTCAACTAAGTAGATTCAACTATCTCGATTCACTAATTATGTGGCATCCCATTAATTAGTCGGAGAATGTGTAAGTGCATGACGGTCTGATTAGTTCAATGTGTGACGATAGGGATCTGTAGGCCTAGGTGGACCATGCGTGCACTCTTCCGGCATTCTTTCGGCTACGTTTCATTTCCTGGAGTGGAGTGTGTCCGTTGAAGTATTAACTCAGCATACCAAGTTCAATTGCAATAGAGAAAAAACCTTATTAAGATTGAATCGAGCAATGCAGTAAGACAATAGCCCATGGAAATCAGAGCGAAAAATTTCCGGTCAGTTCTAGTAGCCTAACTGTTTTGTTAGCTATTTAATTCTAGAAAAAATCAATACATTAGCTAGTACACTATTAACATGATTTAATACTTTGAAAATGTGTTACTATAACATAATAAATAATGCTGTGATGTAGTCTGATATGCAAAATAAAAGTCTTATTTTTGCATTGATCGTTACTTTCAATTGAAATTTCATCAATTTTTTCTTTCAAGAATCTTAACCATTCTTGTATCTATTTTAGAGTTTTTGGTGTGATAAAAACTGTGAAAACTTGGTTGAATTTCTTCTTGACCGTACAAATAGCCTCTATTATTCTCTATGTGTAATTCACATTTATTCACGTAATAACTTTCACGAATTTTTTATCATTTTTTAACAAAACCTCATTGCAATATCGAATTCAGTAAGGTTAGATAAACTTAGAAACATGGAAAAGTTCAGTTGATAAAAATATTTTATTTCAATACAACAAATATAAGTATTTGAGTTTTAACAATCAAATTATTAGTGAATAGATAACTTATCCCTTTCAATTAAAAGTAGTATTTTTCAAAGTATTATTTATGGGCAAGATAAATTGAATAGGAAGATGATAGTTCAACCATTTGGGCTCCTTATCACATATTCTGTATAAGGCGTACTACATAATACAGAAGCTACTACATAAAAATAATCTTTTTTCCTTTTTTTTCGGAGGATGAAGCCCACTTAGGTCTGAGACCTGTGCGTGGGTAATGAGCTGGATGATGGTGATTGATGAGCGGGACCTACAGTTTTAGGTGGGTTTCGGACCACCGGGAAGTGATTTTACAGCAGAGAACAGTCTTTTTTGCTGGCCATTCCGATCGGTCACCCTTACAAAGAGCGTCTAGGAGTTTCGTAGCTTATCTCTTATTGAACTGACACCTGCAATCATCACATAATCACATATTGTCAAAGCTCAATTATTATTATCATTGTTACTAATCCTAAGCCTCTAAAAACGGCTAATTTGTAGTGAATATCTACGTTTCAAGATCGTTACAAACAAATATTTCAAATTATTGCTCTTGGTACGTTCGCAGCCAAAATTGCATGGTTTTCCAAGATCTAGTTCTCTCAAAATCAAATTGATGGGTCGTGAAAGGGATATTTCATGAATTGGTAAAAACTTTTAAATTACAGAAATATTAACCTGCTCGAATTATTGTTATGTGGAGCACGTAAAGTATTTTTTTAGTCGCCCGATGCAACGCTCACTTGATTTACGATTTCTTCCTCGACGCAGTCGCCATGGTTGACGATTTTGTTCCATTGTTTTTCCATTGGACAGTAGCACAGAAGAACGTGGTGTACTTACTGATTCCATAATCACATATTGTCAAAGCTCAATTATTATTATCATTGTTACACAATCGGATCAAAGTTGAATACAAAGCTGTTTTGCAATCATGAAGCTGGTACCCAACGTTAACTGCAACAAATAGCTAATGCGAATTAAATCTGAAATACCTCAACCTCGTGCTCGAAGAAATAACCTGCTTTGTAAGATTAATGAGTAAAGCCTTACGAGAATACTTCATAGGTAATACGCTGTTACAACGCTCAGGTGTAAATTGTTTATCATACGTTGAAATAAACTTAGTATTTGTTTTGCCAGGCCAATGTGGTACTTTACGTTTGACGTTATGCATTACTTCTCGGCGAATAAAGATAAATTAAGAAACCACTTCTCAACGTGTAATAAATAGGACGTTTGATATTTCATACAATTGCAGTCTCATGTGAGCTAATGTATTTCAAATTATTCTCTCGTCTCTCAACTTGAACTTACTGCTCTAGAAACAAGCGTCCAAATGTTAGTGTTGATTATAATCGGCGTTCAAGAATTTCCATTACTGTTGCAAGGTTGAATTTATTTCTAGATCGTTCAGTGTACACAACCTGTATTGACAGGTACTGTACATATTGCTGACAACAGAGAATAGTTATTTTAAATGTATCAATCTAAATAGCAGATAACACATATAACATGTTGTTAACATCCATTCCATTGAACATATTAATAAATATAAATAGCTTGCCTACAATGTAATCAAAATAGTGAGCCCCCGGGAGATTTAGCTCGCAAATGACCAATTTTGAAAAGGAAAACTTATTTCAAATCAAATCAAAACATTGATACTCACTGTAATTATTACAAATTCCATCATTACATTAATATTTTTGAATCACAGTACGTGTTTTAACCCAATAAAAATATTATAACATTTTCAGGTTTATTGAGTCTCATACTATCAGTTACCCCACCTTACCATACCAAAAAATGGTCAGGGAGTGGATGGGGGGGGGGGGGCACTTGACTCCAACGTCGAATCCCTTTTCCCGTCATCGCACTCCATCGAGTGATAGCTCATTTTTCTCAGCTCATTCAGGCAATCCAAATTCATATGTAATTTATGAATATGAAATTTCGACCATAATGAAGGGTTTCGCTTTAAAAGGTAGGCCTGTACTTGAAAACTGAAGATTTTTCAACATTTAAATAGCTTTATCTCATCAGGAACTGCTGGAAATAAAAATGCTCGGTTGGTCTCAAATTGTACATTCTAGCTTATTCTTTAATATCGGTATTGAAACATTCTTGGTCTGTTCCTATTCGCATCACTCTCCATATGAGTCTTTCAAGTCTCTCAATGTCTTATAAATCATATTCCTCTATAAACTAGATTGCATCGTTTTGCAATTCCATAATTTTCAATCCACAAGCAGAAGGCCCCAGTAAGAAAAGTAGAGGTGGCATCTCTTGCTGGCAGCAGAAGTAGTGTGTATATAGATTATTGTGAATGTACAAGCAAGACAACTACTTATTGATACAGGAGCTACCATGTCAATCAAATAAATCAATCAATCAATACATTTTGTTTTTATTTTTTATTTTTGGCATTATTGTTATCATCATTTTTTTGCTGGTGGTTCCCATATGAGTTGATAATACTTGTAAGTTTGTACGTGTAAAGTGTGGTGTATGATGTGCAGAACTTGAACAGCGGCAATCGAACCTGCGACCTCAAGAGTAGCAATCAGTCTGATTCTTACGAGAGATAACGCATCAAACGGTTACATAACTGCGGCTGCCAAGTTCATATCATTAAGCAGGATTCACTCATGTAAACAACGTGAAGTATTTTACAATTTTTGTGAACGAATTTAATCGAAGTAGTTCTAAATCTCGACCATGTACCTGGAATTGAATCCGTTAGATGACAGTAAGTTGTGAATTTTCGCACCACTTTTACTGCCTCGTTTTAATTTCGTCCACTAAGTTCAAAGAGAAAAGAAAATAATCATTTACAAGTGAAGAGCTACGATAAAGCTGGGAGAGAGTTGGCTGTGGAAGAGCAATAACAATGTAGGCATGTGGGTTCGGAGGCATTGTGGGTAATATGCTGAGCGGTATTGTGGGTAATATGGCCGGCTTAATTGGCTCACACTTTCTTGGCAACCAAGCGAGAAAAACTAATTACTATCCGGAGAAAGATGCTCCAGTTCTTGAGGATTATTCAGCTCAGTAACGCGCTCATTCCGCTTCGTGTGCAGGATAAATCCCGCTGCTGTTAGCTGGAGACTGTTTCAACATTTCACTAATTAGAACTGCCAGCTATAATAATTTTTATTGCGACTGCGGTGAAAGGTTATAATGTTCTAATTGAGAGCTTGAAATGAACGTACGCACATATATGGCGACTGAGATTGGCACCGTTACTCAATTTCAGATCGAAAATCAATTTAACAATATTGAAAAAGAAGAAGAAGAAGGAGAAGAAGAAGAAGAAGAAGAAGAAGAAGAAGAAGAAGAAGAAGAAGAAGAAGAAGAAGAAGAAGAAGAAGAAGAAGAAGTGGAGGAGGAGGAAGGGGAGGAGGAGGAGGAAGAAGAAGAAGAAGAAGAGGAGGAGGAGGAGAGGAGGAAGAAGAAGAATGTGTTATGTGTATCATAAAGTTCTGTTCACATGGCACCTCGCTGCCTAATGACTAATGTAATCTAATGATACTAATGTCTCATTCTCAATGGATAAATAAGCCTGACCTATTTTTATAATCAGGGTCAACTAAACAATAAAAATCGAATACATGTTTAATATTCCGATAGGGGGATAAAAGTTTATATATTTGTCTCAACTCGATCGCGGCAATTAATAGTTCAATCGTTAAATTATAGACGATTTCTATCTAAGCATCTGAAATAGCAAGAACGTTGCTTCCAGTATAATAATTACACACTAATCACTAATGTTTTCATTGAATCAAAATCAATTTTACAGCATTAGTCTGTGTTGAGATTCCTGATAACTAATGTGATTTCTTGTAATTTATTGGTATCAAATTGTTGAATAGATTATGAAAGATGGCCTTCACTCAAACACTTTATGGATAGGCTACAATAAATCAATTGATAAAGTTATCATAAAGGAATTGGTTTTCTGGGCATTCAAATTACCTCAAAAATCTTCCATCAGTTCTAATAAAATATTTTAACGCACTAGACTATAATTTGTTTTTAACTTTCAACTCTCTAGCTGCTAGTATCTTTTAGTAACTTTCACGAATCAATATAAAATTCTATTAGCAAATGATAGAAATAGTGTTAATGTTAGTAGTGTCTCCAAAGAGGTGTGCTCTTTGAACGTATGAATGCATGAAGTCTTGATTGATAACCATCTAATACTGTAGATGCTGGAAATTGAAATGGTACTGTTCTGTTTTTGGCTATTGCTATTATTATTTATTGTGTTAGTTGGAACTTACTCGTACAGTGATAGAGTTGAAACATACAATTAAACCTATTTTTATATCAAAAACAGAATTTTTCTTCTTTGCATATAAATTTTTTCAATAGAATCATCTATATTGAGTATCATATTGATAATTAGATGATTAAACTTCCGTCATTGTCAGTGGGAAACTCAGACCCTCCTTAAATAATTTTAAAACAAAATTAGAAAGCATGCCCACTTTAATTTATTTCCACTCTGCTATTTTTGAACTTCCACCTTACTAAACGCGGATCCAGCGTTATTTCTAATTTTCTAATTTTCACCTGTCAGTCTGTTTGAATTTTTCTTCTTAATCATCTAATTATCATCTAATACTGAGCTACCCATGCGTCTAAAAGCGTATCATTTTATAGAGAATTAGCTACAGAAATGTCAAGGGGAATTCCTTTGGTCATGGGGGAACGTCATCTATGATGAATTTCTCAACAGACGTAGCAGAATTTTGACGTTATTCCATCACGACAGCCAACTCAGAACCTTTCTTACCAGTGGCCAAGAATCTAAACGTCTTTTATAAGAGTGCTAACGTCTAGGGTGTGAGGTTATTTTGCATTGGGGGAGACCAGCCACCCTTCAAAAGTTTATAACGTATTTCAGCCCCTCCTATCTTTACCTGGCACATATCCCTTGAAGCGGAATACCCTCTTACTAGGTATATGACAGTGTGGAGCTTGAAGTTTTCATCAAGTGCTTTAGCAATCTATAAATTTTATGTTGAACAAGGCGATGATGTAGTGCAATCAGAGTTCAATTGATTTGATTTTGCTTTGGAGTAGAGAAATTTAAACTCGGAATATGGAGTCAGACTTAATGCTGTTAGAAACTGTTAAAAAAAGAGAAAACACAGTTTGGGTAGTGTTCAATGTATTGCAGCATACCCATAATGTGACTATTAAGATATCACAGTAAAATAAGATAAATCTTTCCATTGGCTATAAAAATGAAACCAACAACTTTTCAGAAACAGCAAAGTACCCTCTAATTACCTTGACTTCAAGTAAGTTTGTTCAATTAGTGTGTATGTCATTCAAAAATGTAATATTGCAGTGATAAGCCTCTGCCAGGTTGGAATCTAAGTTCTCAGTAAGAGCTGACGTTCTGAACTAATGTTCTAAAATTTCAAGTACATGGTTCTTGAAACGATAAGTTAAAGAAGTTCTACCCAAACAGTTCTTGAGTATTAATGCCCTAATGTACAATTTCTGTGGTAATTTCCACAGGCCTAGTAGAGAGACTCAGCCTTCAAAAACCTTCATTTAGTGGCGGATTTAGAGTGTCTGTAGGGGCTGATTTATAGGGTGGTGGTTTTCGGAATAAGAGTTTCTCATAAACATTTAAAAAAACAGTTTAAATGTTTAAAATTTAATATTGAAGAAAGTTACAAGATTGATGCGTGATCCCAAGTAGACTACTACTCGTATTTTTTGTGGTAACAGGTAACTGACAGATACCTCCATATGACGGTACTAGAATTGAAGTACAACTGAAGCTCTGAACGACTGTAATATAAGTGTAATGCTGTAACTAGCTCATTGTAGTAGTAGCTTACTCTTACACCTGAATATTACTAAAGCCATTTTCAAACTTAAAAACAAAATGAGTCCGAGATTCATTCATCATCAGCCCTACTCTCATTTATGCATTATTTCTGAAACGGTTCTTTGGTTTTAGGCTGGATTTGTAGAGATTAGTGTATCACACTAGAACCGAAAATAAACATGATAGCCTACATAAGTGATTAGTGGGAGATTTCAAGGATATTCTTGAAAAAGCATGTCACAAAAGCATTGTGTGTGTGAACTAGTTCACGCATTGGCAAAATTATGGGGTATCAGGGGGGTAGCACTTGCACTGACAGCTCACCTAGCACATGACTACTTAAGCTAGTAAATTGAAAATAAAAATAAATAGAAATTGATTTCGTCTGCTCCATGTTGTTTGTAAATTGAAGAATATTTCATAATCAAATACCTTGATGCTAAACCAAAGACATCCAGACTACATAGCGTGACAAATAATAAACAGTCCTAGTCACGACATAAAACAATGCAGTTGAAGTTCAAAGAACGGGTCTGGGTTGATATGCATAGCACAGTATTTGAATTGGCACTAAACGAATGCATATCTATGAAAAATTAAAAGGTTTACATGCGATGGATATCTTTTTGGAGCTATTGACACGAATTTAATTATTCTTTTGCTGCACTGAGCGGCACTAATTTTTTTTATTCAATCTTGAAACTACACCAAGGTTAACTGAAATTCAACTCAATGCTTTATTCTGAATCCAAAGGATACGGTAGAAGAAATACAATATTTTAGGAGAGATAGTGAAATTCAATACGTTTCATAAGTTAATTGTGTAGGTTATGAAATAAAACCATTACACGGGGGAGTCCGTTTTGCACTCTTAAGATGAGAAATTTCTAATCGTAGATGGACTCCAAAACTTCATACATAGCCTAACTTACTGTCAATGAATAACAACTAAATAGTTATGTTTTCTTATGTCCCAGCCCAATTTTACGTAGGATAGGCTAGGCTATGAAAAAACATGTCTATATTATTTATGGTTTTGAAGCATGTTTTGATGAGTTGCTATTTTTAAGTCGATTTTTGAGCTAGATGTTCATTTTCTTTCACCATGAATGGGAGAAGTGAGATAAATAGGAAATTAAAATCAAGCTATTGATAAAAATGTTTCTTAAATTCTTTCATTTTAGAAATACCATCACTATATCACAATATGACTATAAACTAAACATTGATTTTAACCAAAAGCGTCGCCTCCATATTCTCATCAGAAAACTTTCCTACTCTACCTATACATATCCACCTACGGGTAAATGTAAGGTTCTGGTAGCTGTACTTACTGGTAGGACAATTAAATCCGAAGCATATACACTTTATGCGTCGTAATTCCAATTAACTATAATGGCAGTAGCCCTCTCCTATTATTACAACAGGAGTCATAAAATTTTGCACTCTAACGATGCTGATTTCAATTACAATGTAAGGATTAACAATCAACAGCCATATGCTGTGCGTTGTTAGCTGTTCTCCTGGTGAGTATTTCTCATAACAGATCGTATAAAGAGGCATATTATTTCTATTTTATAGCTTCTTGATTGAACAAAAAAATCTATCAACATTGACGTCCTTTACACAAAAGAATAGCAGCTGTTTAGTTTGTGATAAAGCATGACTTTAGTATTATAAATGGAAACTTGAAGGTTATTCTATTTAGCACTGTGAATTCCAAGAGTTGAAGAGCTACCAGGGTGGTCACCATAACCCTCAGGTTAATAATACTCAATAATAACTTAAATTAGCAGCTGTTACTCTGTATTGGAGTAGAAGAAGCTTTTGAATAGTCATTGGTTTTAAGCATTAAAAGAGTTGTTTTTTGTGAATTAGTGTTGACGCTTGAAATTTAGTTGAATTAGCCTACTATTACTGGAAGTGATGTGATGTGTAACGCTCAACGCAAGGATATCTTAGCCCACAAGGCTAGTTTCCTATGCTCTCTGCATTTTGTTTTTTATAGCGTCATGTTGAGGAATAAAGCTTAACGAATGTAAATAACTTAAATGAATGCCCAACTATTCATATAATACTTTCAAAATCAATTTATAATTGCAATTTCGTTTGGAAGACCTACTTCAAAAAAAAAAGAAAAACTTTTCACTTTAAGAAGGTAACTTGGAAAAAATCTCTAGAGCACCTTAGAGGAACATTATTTTAGCATGAATTTTGAAATTCATGTTCATATTTATAATCCGTAATAAAGAAGCAAAGAGAAACCGATCAATTTAAAAAAAAAAACAGAAGTGACAGTATTTCTCATTCAAAAATAGCAAATTATCGAAATTTTCTAAGAAAGCAGTTTGAATGTTTGCATACCTTTGCATCATCAATGAATTCCGAAATTTAAAGCCTGTAGGCTCTACCTGTAGAGTGTAGACTATTATTATTGTATTGCGAGAATTTTGATGGAACGGCTCGGACTATCACCAATTAATAAAAAGTGGTGACACAAATTAAAAGGTTCTTGAAGAAGCCGTTTTCTTTCTAACAAAATATCATTGTTACTTGAAGAAGGTGGTATGCATTCAAATGTTCTTTCAATTGCTCGTTTTCCTCTGTTAACATTGCTTTGAAAATTGAATGTTGTGTAATCACTCCTTCCAACTGATACCGGCTGTGAGTGACTCTTCAGTTCCCAACCGTATTTTCTGTTCCAAAAAGCGGTCAAATATAACTTACTCGGACTTACTAGCAAGTGAAAGACATAAAGAAACATTAAGATTGTTGCCATTTATCAATTGTAGAAGAAATAAATTGATACATTGTTCTTATGAGTGATAATTGATCATCTCCGTCACGTTTTTTCTATAACTGACCGAACGAAGAGAGGTCTCTGTTTCAAGTCGACCGTTTTGCATTTTTCTGTCTGTTTGTAACGCATTTACGGTTAAACGCGTGGACCAAAGTTCATGAAATTTTGCACAGATATTCAGTTTAACATTGTTCAGCGACGTATGTGTAAGGATTATTGAAATTTTCTTGCACTAATAGCATAATTAAAAAGAGAAACAGAAAAAGAACTCAGGCTTTTACTATAGGAGACATATGATTGAAGATGGGCTTTACCGGGGTTAACCATCATATGGAATCAGCGTTGGATTTGAATTTTTCAGTATAGACTATGGACTAATCCAGGCATTTATCTTTTGACAACATCATCTTTTGAATAAATTCGTTCATTAGACATGTGAAATCTGATTTTATTTGACAATCAGCTGCCAGGAAAATAGAAACACAGCCTGGATGACATACAGAGTGACATTGTGAAAAACAGACATTAAATAGACTACGCAAATTGAATCATGGTTTAAGTCTGACGATTGTGTTTAATTTTGCAATGGTAATTATCATTGATCACATCGAGTATGTTCCTATGTGCAAGTACCCTTATTCTTGGTCTACTGTTCACAGAACCGTTGTGGGGTTTGCCGATAGCAGGTATTTGTTCAATCAGAGATAAGCTACGGAACTCCTGGGCGCTCTTTGTAAGGGTGACCGATTGGATTGGCCATCAAAAAAGACTCTGTTCTCTGCTGTAAAATCACTTTCCGGTGGTTTGGAACCCACCTAAAACTGTAGGTCCAACTTATCAATCACTATCATCCAATTCATTACCCACGCACAGGTTTCAGACCTATGTCCTCCGAAAAAAACAACTAGTATCTACCCTTATACTCCTCCACATTGTGTTGATCAAATTGCGGTTTCAGGAGATAATGATAAGCTCTTCAACATTGTTAATTCACGTATCAATGATGTTTTGATGGTTTTATTCGAAAAAATATGAAGATACAGGTACTGTATTATGAACCAAAACAGGAAGCGAGGGTGTCTCAGTGTAACGCACAGACGCACATTTGCCAGCATTCGCCGATTTACACACCTGGCATTGGTAGGCATGTGCACAGCTTACTCTTGGAGACAGCTGTTCGGTTTCATCCAGCAGCAGCAAATATGAGATGTATCTCCTTTGCAACAGGCCAACTGCTTTCAATCTTAAACATTAAAACTTTAAACTTTCAACTAATTTTCTTTTTCACTTTTATTTAATGCATTGTAATTATTCACTTTTAAAACTTACACACTAATATCTTGAGTAATACAGAAAACATTTGGAGTAGAAAAACCCCAACACATAGTATTATAGTGGGGTATATTGATTTATTAATTACATTTTTATATTTAAAAAGACTTGAGGCATAAAATTATTATCGTTGTATTGTATATAATATTATATTATCCATTCATTGTATTGTGAATGTTTTTGATAAATAAATTTGATTTCATTTGAATCTACCATCAAAACTTGGATACTGATTTTCCCATTATGTCCACAAATTTCACCATAAAATATTCATATTATCTTCAGAAAAAGAGTTCTGGCGTTTATTACACAGGACGTAGCCCAGAGGTGTGCCCAGAGGTAAACACTCACCAATGCAGCCGTACCAAGTCATACGGTGAACTTTTTGTCACATGTAGTGGTGAGCTTGGATTTTCAAAAACATACAGTATTTCAGTGGGCTTAGTCCAATATAGATCTGTTAGCTCAGTGAAGAAAGTAGTACATCTCCCTCCTGGTATGCGTAGTCTGCTCTTTGTACCAAAAAATACTGTTGCGGGATAAAGAGTCACTCACAGTCGGAATCGGCTAAATACGGCATAGACGACTATCAAGCTTGCGGTGTAAAAACGTTTTAGATAATATAAAAATTATAAAATTACCTCTTAGATAACGCTCAAGTGGCGAAAACAATCCAATTTATTTTCCTGCGAACACTTCAAGTTAAATCCTATTAAAATGAGAGTATGTCAGTGAGAAGACCCTTACGGATAGTTCCACCTCGCCGTTTGAGCCATGTTATAAAGAACATGTTGGACCTGCAATTGTACGTGGGCTACTCGTTACAGGTAAGGTAAGTAATAACATTATCAGTCGTAGCAGTTCAATCACCAATTTAAGCGCTGTCTGATTATAATAGCCTTTTTGTATTTGTTCTCTTGAATAATAGAAATGCGCACTTAACCTACTGTATGATCTTCAGAAGATCTTCTGATTGACGAAGGGCTCCCGGAATTTTTCATCGTTATGTGAGTTTCTTTTAAAAGTTTCTCCTCTTTCCAATTTTTTTATATGTATAGTAGGTTGAGAATAATATCTTGTTCAATATTTGAAATAAAAACAATTGAGTTCATTTCAAATCATCAGGAAATAAAATAAATTTTTTAATAATTCCGTCATTTTCTGTGTTTCTAGGTCACCTACAGATTCTCCAGAAAAATATGTTTCTTAAAAGGATAATATTTCCTGACCCCATAGAGTTTCTCAAGAACAAAGTATTTTTGTGAATTACTGTTAATTTCATCAAAGACCTTCACACATTCAGTGGGATGCAACCTCAACTCCATAATTGAATTAGTTGTTACCCGATTTGTATTGTACCTTCTGCACATTCCAGGTCGGAACATAAAGAAGATCTCGAGATAAGGAGTCAAGATAAGTTCCTTTTCTTTTCAAAGATGTATAAAACGGCTGCTTTTCTTCTAACAAATTGTCAGAATGATGTATTTATTCCATGCACGTAAAGAATGGGAGCCACGTGATGGAAATCCTTCACTTAACGACTGGGCAATGCAGCTCTCTCATCGCTTCCTTTTCTTTCTCTCACATTCTCTCTTTTATTTCTCTCTCTCTCTTTGTCTCTTCATCTTTTAAAGCTTTCCACGGCCCACTGACGAATGAATTACAAGGATTGATCATATCCAGATACAGACTCCTCACTACCGGTGATAAATTTGAAAATAATTGGAAGAAAAAATATCCTTGCCGGGTACTTTTATCTTAATGTGCTTGCAATTCTTAAAATTATTCTCTTTTTTATGTGATCTGTTTACTTCACTGAGTAATGCAGTTCACTGAGTAAAGTGTTGATCATCCAAGTCTCCTGTTTTGTGATGGTCATACAATGCGCTGTGATGTCATCAACACATCAAAAGATATAATCATTCCATGCGATTGTATGTATTGAATTTTTACGCAGCCTATAATCAAAGACAATATAATGTATTATAATGTACATTGTCTTTGCTATAATGTATCGTATATTTGTAATAATACAAAACGTATGTTATACCTGTAAACAAAATTTCTTGATAATATGCATGTTACGTAATAATAATCACAGATGTTGCTGAGATCAATGATATCACCTAAAGTTCCTTGACACCTTCCAGTAAAGTGGAAAGTGAGGTGACTCACAAGTCTGTTGCTCAAAATTCTCAAAAATCCTTGAAATCAATAACATTTTATGATATAAATTAAATTTTATGAATTCATATCGATTTATAAAATGTATTATAACTATACAATAGTTTGCTTTATAAAAAAAAACAAAAATCAAGATTTGTGAAGCATTCAAAACAAATTTCAAAAATAAAAATTCATTTTTTCTATACCCGTTGAAGAAGAATTTATCTTGATCCACAATATACCACTAGTTGGTGCACAATTTGTTTATATGTAATGAAACATTACACTGGTACTGCATTCTCTAGTCTAAATAAAGAGTGATTCAAAAAGAGTGCCGGTTTTGACATATATCAAATAATTAAAAGATTT
Source organism: Conomelus anceps (assembly GCA_948455865.1). Taxonomy (NCBI): domain Eukaryota; kingdom Metazoa; phylum Arthropoda; class Insecta; order Hemiptera; family Delphacidae; genus Conomelus; species Conomelus anceps. The sequence continues at coordinate 21,323,068 of OX418223.1, read as the reverse complement.
ATTTTAATTTAAAACTAAAACTAAATTATTCATATGTATTATCTTACTGTGCAGAACTGACCTTTTTTGAGTCGCGGCGTACGCGCACGCGTACGCCGCGACTCAAAAAAGGTCAGTTCTGCACAGCAAGATAATACATATGAATAGTTCTACTGCAGTTCACGAAAAATGGATAACCACAACAATAAAACTAAATACATCAACATGCACCAAGTTTCCACTCCCATCTCGCCGATAATCCGCCGAATTTCCTCCTTCAAGTCATTAATGTTTCATGGTTTATTGGCTTGTCACTTACGTCTTCGGGGTAATCTGAAGTCATTGGTGTATGACAACCCATGAAACATCAATAACTTGAAGGAGGAAATTCGACGTAATGGAAGTTAAAACTTGTGCATTCATAGCGAATTTCATGGACAGAGTTGTGTGCCAGCACAGTAGAGGAGGACACATGCGTGAGATCAATTTTATTCATGAAATCGGAAGGTTAGATGAACATGTTGATGTATTTAGTTTTAGTTGTTCATTAAAATAAATCCCTTAATTTGATTTATTAAATTCGGTGGTTTTTTTAATTACCTTTTATTAATTTGAACAAATCCTTCAGGTTCTTAGTTTAAATTCCAAGTGCATATATTGAGCTACTACAAAATATCAATACCATTGGGGGGAAAAATAACAGTTGAGTGTAGAAAATTCTTATATTGACACTTTGAACAAATTAGCATATATGCTACCTTGAGCCAACGAGTACTGAAAATGAGGTGCTATATTGTCAAAATGTGAGGTTTGAGCCAAAGAGTACAGTACTGAAAAAGAGGTGCTATATTGTCAAAATGTGAGGTTTGAGCCAAAGAGTATACAGTACTGAAAAAGAGGTGCTATATTGTCAAAATGTGAGGTTTGAGCCAAAGAGTACAGTACTGAAAAAGAGGTGCTATATTGTCAAAATGTGAGGTTTGAGCCAAAGAGTACAGTACTGAAAGAGAGGTGCTATATTGTCAAAATGTGAGGTTTGAGCCAAAGAGTACAGTACTGAAAAAGAGGTGCTATATTGTCAAAATGTGAGGTTTGAGCCAAAGAGTACAGTACTGAAAAAGAGGTGCTATATTGTCAAAATGTGAGGTTTGAGCCAAAGAGTACAGTACTGAAAAAGAGGTGCTATATTGTCAAAATGTGAGGTTTGAGCCAAAGAGTACAGTACTGAAAAAGAGGTGCTATATTGTCAAAATGTGAGGTTTGAGCCAAAGAGTACAGTACTGAAAAAGAGGTGCTATATTGTCAAAATGTGAGGTTTGAGTCAAAGAGTACAGTACTGAAAAAGAGGTGCTATATTGTCAAAATGTGAGGTTTGAGCCAAAGAGTACAGTACTGAAAAAGAGGTGCTATATTGTCAAAATGTGAGGTTTGAGCCAAAGAGTACAGTACTGAAAAAGAGGTGCTATATTGTCAAAATGTGAGGTTTGAGCCAAAGAGTACAGTACTGAAAAAGAGGTGCTATATTGTCAAAATGTGAGGTTTGAGCCAAAGAGTACAGTACTGAAAAAGAGGTGCTATATTGTCAAAATGTGAGGTTTGAGCCAAAGAGTACAGTACTGAAAAAGAGGTGCTATATTGTCAAAATGTGAGGTTTGAGCCAAAGAGTACAGTACTGAAAAAGAGGTGCTATATTGTCAAAATGTGAGGTTTGAGTCAAAGAGTACAGTACTGAAAAAGAGGTGCTATATTGTCAAAATGTGAGGTTTGAGCCAAAGAGTACAGTACTGAAAAAGAGGTGCTATATTGTCAAAATGTGAGGTTTGAGCCAAAGAGTACAGTACTGAAAAAGAGGTGCTATATTGTCAAAATGTGAGGTTTGAGTCAAAGAGTATAGTACTGAAAAAGAGGTGCTATATTGTCAAAATGTGAGGTTTGAGCCAAAGAGTACAGTACTGAAAAAGAGGTGCTATATTGTCAAAATGTGAGGTTTGAGCCAAAGAGTACAGTACTGAAAAAGAGGTGCTATATTGTCAAAATGTGAGGTTTGAGCCAAAGAGTACAGTACTGAAAAAGAGGTGCTATATTGTCAAAATGTGAGGTTTGAGCCAACGAGAACTACAAAAGAGGAGCTACATTGTCGAAATGTGTGGTTCAGATCAATTTCAAACTATGGGAACTGTTCTTCGGCGATAAAAGAAGCCAAAGGAGCAGCTAGGTTAAAGTGGAGTACAGTTAGCAGTTTTGCAATCAGCTACACAACATAAAGTAATCAGTATTAGCTGACCTTGTCTTGTTTTATCTGTAAGTTACGGATCCACATCTGTTATGCTGTTTGAAGGCTGCTTGTAATATTCAACCATCTCTTCTCCCATTGCAACGGGGCTTCCTCACAGAATTCTACTTATTGTTCATGAAATTAAATCCTAAAAAATTACTATTTTTGAGCACCGTACCGACTGTAATTGTCAGAAAATTAAAGTCTTTTACAGCAAGTTGTTCTTCAGAAATAGTTAGGTCACTAAAATATAGAGCAGATGTCTCTTACAAGACAGTATCTCTTAACTCTATCAAATATCTTACAAGAATTAAGCGTAAAAATTTCGATTATTGTTATAAATGAAATCAATATAGTTGGTTACAACTAATTGAAAATTTACAAGTTATTGTAAAGGCTCTTTCTGGCGATTTGAAATAATGAAGTTGGAAAATGCTTGGATTTTGTCCATATTACACTGAATAACATGATAGATTAGTGAACTGTATTGAAATTCTGCGACAAACCCATATTTTTTTAGTGAAGGATATGATCTAAGAAAATATTTGTGGGAAAATGACATGAAAAAAGATTTTTATCCCCTTAAAAAATTAACCTTTTTATATCCTTTTTCATCTATCAACCTTTTACTTTTTCTAATTTTTTCATCTCCTAAAATATGTCCTTTTTTTCTTAGTTAATTTTCGGTAGTGGTGTATTTTTTCAATCACCCTCGGTTGGTGCTCCTGAAGTTTGAAATTTGATGTAGACAACATTCATTTATCAAGGCATCAAAGTACTGAACACCAGGGTGTTTATTATATGTAAATATTGTTACTTTTCTCCGGACACCAGCCCCCCCCCCCCCCCCCCCACCGGCAATATTGAAACTGAAGACTACGTCTTTTCCTTTTTTCAATATTATTAGACATTCTAAAGCCACAGAAGTTGAAACTGTGAAGCCTGAAGATTTTAAACCTCCAAACCATCTTGAGCAGTCTCAATTTTTTAACCCCACCCACTAAGCTTTACAGACTGGTTGGTAGCACTGGGCTACAGAAGTAAGTCAAGTGAATTTTAGGCTGCAACATTTTTGGGAATTATACATATTTTAATTTTGAGAATTTGTTTAGTGAGTGTTCAAGTGATTTTTAAAAGTACTCAGTTACCTGGTGTGGATATCCGATTTAAAGAATTGTAAGTGGTTTTAACTACATTGTTCAAACTATACACACGCTTCTATTTGCACAATAGCCTCCATTTTGTCTACCGGCACTTTCCTGTAATTTGTTTATAATTCAATCGGAGCACGCTCTGACTTTGAGTTTGATACTGCTGGCTATCGACCTTGTAACTACGAACTATCACTGATAGCAGTTCGACCGGCTGACAGGTAGGCCTACCGTTTATCAGGCCGCCGTTATCGGGACCAAAACACAGCTGATCGGTTGTTTATGTGAACATCATCGCTCGAATTTCGCTTTGATTAATTTTCCTTCATATCTCTTTTATCCAATAGCTGCATACCTATGTACTCAGGAGCTTCCTTTAATGTATCCAAGCCATGTTTGCTCTCTTGGCGCTTCCTTTAATATTCCTATCTGACCTTTCCTAACATCAAATAAACGATACAGTTTGGTTCTTTCAATATCAATTGATATACTCGTTATTGCGACTGTAGAATATTGTCACGGACTCTAACAAAATGCTAACTAGAAGAAATCGAAATGAACTGTTGAAATTGTCTGATGTGGACGGTATGCATCTGAGTGATGGATTGATGAATGAGGAGGTAGTACAGTTGGCTGTTCAGATACATGGGGCACTTGGTGTCATATCTTCCAATTATTCTACAGATGCAATTGTGGATGTTGTCCCTCATCTTATCAGTACTCTGAATCGTCTGGATGCTTGCCTAAAAGTAAATTATGACCTTCAGAGTGATCTAAATGAGATTTCAACGGAAAACCTTCATTTAATAAAGAAATTAGACATTGAAAAGCAAAGAAGAATCGATTGTTTTGAAGAATCACTGAATATAGAAGAACAAACAGATAAGGAAATACAAAAATTAAAAAAAGAAGTCATTGATCTATTGAAAAGTATAGACAAACTCAAAAATGAGATTCTGGAAAAGGATGTAATTATTTCAGCATTGAAAGCTGATTGTCGTGACTTGAACGTAATAACACAGAACAATTCTTCAATAATACAAAACAATGAAAAGGATTTTGTTACATTGGGAGTGGACTGTCATGTAACTAAAGATAAGCTCAGTTTTCCAGTGAAAGTAAAGTCTCTTGTTCACATGTCAACGCAAACAAAAACTAAAATGACATGTTCAGACTGCTCTGGACTTCACGAAAAATTAAGAGATAAGCAGCTTGAACTAATGGAACTGAGACAACGTCGGTGGGAGGATAGGATTGAGATGGAAGGAAAAACTAAGGCGTCTTCAAATAATAGTCCTATACAATCTTCATATGAGAGACAACCAGATAGCATTCTGAAACATTCTTCATTCGAAAATAAAATTAGTAAATTTCCTGTTTCATCTACTCCAAGAGCTACTGATCATGCTACCCAGAGATTACCTACAAGGAAAATTGCTGAGAAAAATAAGGAGGCTGGAAAAATTAAAATTTTTGCTGACAGCCATGGCAGGCGCTTGGTGAAATTGGTGGCTGGTGCGTCGGGTGGTATCGTGGATGGCGTCATCAAGCCGGGGGCCACATTCGATCAAGTAACATCTAGCTGCATCCAGGAGGGTGCGTGCCTATCCAACAAGGACATTATTGTTATCTTCGGTGGAACCAACGACATGGATAAGGACAGATCTGGGAACTTTCTAACTACATTGAAAAAACAACTACAAGGTTTAACACACACTAATGTATTGTTAATGAACATTCCATATCGTTTTGATCTTCCCCATAATTCTCCTATTAATTATGTAATAAAAAATACAAATAAGTCCATTCATGAGATTTGTAGGCACTTTTCAAATGTTAAAGTCTTGAATGTTGAAAACATTGGCCGTCGTTTCTATACCCGCCATGGACTACACTTTAGCTTTGTAGGAAAGCGTTTCATATCTGATTGTATAGCAAAAGCGTATCATAATTTGTCACTGGATCTTGGCCCTTCTAAACCTGTAAATGACAATATCTTGACTGTGGAATTGGCCGATAACGTTCCTGTTGGCACATTACACTCATATAGATCTGCTTTAAACGGACAATGAATGACAAGGCTCATAAGAGAGTTACTTCTCCTCATCAAAACTCAATACATAAAAATAGAACAGATATTGATAAGATTTCTATAATACATCAAAATGTACAGCACTTACCATCACGCTTGGAAATGTTAAAAATAAATCTACAGGAGTTGGAGCCAGATATACTGGCTATTTCCGAGCACAAAATGTCAAATGATGAAACAGCATTACTAAATGTACCGAACTATCAGATAAGCTCCAAATTTTCTAGAATTGACAGTACTGGGGGGGGGGTCATGATCCTAGTGCACAATAAAGTTTTTCCTAAATGTAAACCTGTAAACCTACCAGCTATTCAGACAATAACGACTGAAAAAGCGTTTGAATGTTGTTTAACTGAGTTTTCACTTGATGGTTTTAAGTTTGTACTGGCTTGCTTATATAGAACACCTCAGCATTGCTTCTTGGATCCATTCTTAGAGAAGTTAGAAATCCTACTTGAAATTTTATGTAAGAAATATAAAAAAGTTATTGTGGCAGGAGACATAAATATTAATGTTTTAGAAAAAAATAACACATATAATAAGTTAATGAATGTTCTGAAAATGCATAATATGACTTACAAGGTGGATTTTCCTACTAGAATCACTACCACATCCGAAACAGCTATAGATAACTTTATTACCAACATTGTTGATTATAGTTTAAATGTGTCGAGTATCATCACTCACATATCGGATCACGATGCGCAGCTGCTCGAGATCCGGGGTGTGACTGGGGTACTCGATAAACCAATTAGGAAATTTTGTCGTAGATTTGATGACTGTCACTTGGAAGCGTTTTATAGAGAGTTAGCGCGTCTGAATTGGATGGACGTCTATCAATCACCAGTAGATGAAAAATACGATGTCTTTATTTCAGCTTTTTCACATTATTTTAATATTACTTTTCCAAAGATCCTGAGAAATGTGAAGGAAACCAACAATACGAACGGGACAAGTCCTGAGGTAATTGATAAAAAAAGAGAATTATTAGAGTTAGAGAATTTACATAGACAAACTAAGAGAGAAGATTTAAAGATTCAAATAAAAAATAATAGAAAAGCTCTCAAACTCATGATCGAAAAAAATAAACAAAAATACTTTGATAAAAAAATCTTGGATTCCAAAAATAAGAATAAAGTAACATGGAAAATTATTAATGCTGAGGTGGGTAAGAATAAAAAGAATAATTCAAATATAAGTGTAATGATAAATGGCACACACTCAACTGATCCTCACAGTGTGTGCAATATATTTAATGATTTTTTTGTTACGGCAATTGATAATTTTGTTATACCGGATATTCCTAATAATTCTAGACCTGTAAATGTACCAAATTCACGAAGTTTTCAACCTTCACTGAGATTTAGTTTCAAATCGATTACTGAGTGTCAATTAAATAAAATAGTGATGTCATTTGAAAACAAACACTCTTCTGGCCCGGATGATATTCCAATGACAGTGATTAAAAAAGTTTTACCAGCAATTATCAAACCATTAACTCATATTATAAATTCCTCCCTAATATCAGGGCATTTCCCTAACAAACTGAAGATAGCTAGAGTCTTTCCAACATTTAAAAAGGGTAATATCAAAGATCCTGGTTGTTACAGGCCAATAGCGTTGTTATCAGTATTCTCGAAAATCATTGAACGTGTGGTATATATTCAATTAATGGAATATCTAGAAGCAAACAATTTATTGGATAAAGAACAGCATGGTTTTTGCTCAAAAAAGTCAACAATTACTGCAGGAGTTGATTTCATAAATACTATAATCAATACTATAGACAAAGGAGAGAAAGTTGTTGGCACATTTTTAGACATGTCTCGTGCATTCGATAGTGTACTTCACAATGTTCTGTTACACTCGTTAAAGGCTTTAGGAATATGTGGTAAGGAGCAGACGTGGTTTTCATCTTATTTGATTGGCAGACGGCAATTTGTTGAGATAGTGCATACGGAAGAGAAAAATAATTATATATATAAATACAATTATCGCTCTGACCTGAGAATATTAAAGTATGGAGTTCCTCAAGGTTCCATTTTGGGTCCCTTATTATTCCTATGCTACATCAGGGGTCTGCCTGATATGGTCCGTGCGCACGCATCTGTATGTCTGTATGCGGATGATGCTAATATAATATTCTCAGGAAAATCAATTGAAGCAGTGGAACTCTCATCTGCCATAGGCCTGTCCGCTATTAGTGAATATCTAAATAGCCGAAATCTTTTGTTAAATTCAAGTAAGTCTATAGTAGTCCCATTCAAGACAAGGCAGAGTAGGAATGAATTATGCCCAAGTGTAGCGATAAATAACACCCTTTTAGAATCAGAAGATAAAACTAAATTTCTAGGTCTGTTAATAGATAGCAGTCTTTCATGGGATAGTCATGTTTCCCACGTTATAAAAAAAATATCCCCAGGTCTATATGCCTTGCGCCGGATGTCCAATTTATGTAGTACTAAAACATTGAAATCAATATACCATGCAGTAATACATGCGCATCTAGCATACGGTCTTTGTATATATGGTAGTACAAGTAAGAATAATCTCGATAAAATACTCAAGCAGCAAAAACGAGCAATAAGAATTATGCTAAACCTTAATAGAACTGACTCTGTAAAAATAGCTTTCTCCAACCTAGGAATCTTAACAATATATGGACAATACATATTTGATGTTATTGTCTTTTTCAAAAAATATGATGGTTCAAATTTAAGAAATAACACCCACAATTATAATACACGATACGGTCGTATTGCAGAAAGACACAGATTGGATCTATTTGAGAAAAAAACCGTATACAGAGGAAAGAAATATCTTGTGAAGCTACCAACCAGTTTACAAGAATTAGCAGATCCTCATATATTTAGAAAGAATTTGAAGGAATATCTGGTGAACCTATCGCTGTACTCTTTACAAGAATTTGACGTAATTTCTAATTGAATAAACAATCTCTTTCTTTTTTTATAGTCTTTTGATAATATAGGCTAGCCTAGCTTAGTATAATCATTAAAATTATTGACACTATTCATAACGTACCTGTACATGTTGTAATGAATAAAGATTTTTTCAATTCAATTCAATTCAGGTAGAACTACCCTTAGCCCCCTTGCACTTCACAATCGTCAAGGAAAATTAAATTTAAAAGATAATTAAATTAAGCATTATGCATTTTTTGCAGACAAAATTCTCTTAATTTTTTTGTACAGTATCTGGACAATAGTTCTAAATAATTTGATTGCAGAGACTTATTGGTATTGTATGAATTGATGATGCAACCTAGTAATATTAGAGATCCTTCAACTGAGCTGGGAACGCTACACTGAATGTGAGACTTCAGCAGTGAAATGACCTATAAATCAAAAGTGATATTAACAGCTGTCTACTCAGACCCACAGCATTACTAGTTCTTCCTGTTTGAAAATAATTTTCTCATCAATCTGCTTTGAAAAGTCTCCAGTCATCCTCCCCAAGCTTGAACCAATCTTCAAAACCGGAAGGTGATGATTGACTGCAGCTATTGGTACTTAAAACACAGATTGAATCACACCTATCCACCAGCAATAACCCAGATCTGGCACATTTTCTTAATTTACCGCTTACGCCAATTACTGTTGTTGATCAAGCTAATACACTTTTTGGCACTTATAATGCGTTGTTCTAAAATGAAACTCACACAGCGTTAGCTTCTGTAGACGTTATGAACGCTATATGCAAATTTAATAACTTTCACGAAAGTGATTGTAACTGTATCTTTATATTGAGAGAAACTGGTTTAAGCTATAGTTTTTTTAGATTATTGCAATGTTATAATGATTTCTCTTAAAATCAAAGCTCATCTGATATTTTGATGACAGTTTATGTATGATTATAGACATACTTTTCATGTCTTTCAATCCATTTGAGAAGAAGATCAACTTGTAGATGATATTAAAACAAGGAATAGCTTGAAAAACACTGTTTTTTGTATCCTCCATACAAACCTAGTATCTACCATTTACCATAACCACCATAATTTTACCATATCCATTAACCATAATAATCCACTACTTTTATTCTATTAGGATTGATAATAGTCTAATAGCTGCATCTCTGTTCCTTCCACATTTTTTATTCTTCCCCTTTTAGTAGGCTAGAAATGAATGTGACAGAAAGAAATGAGAAAGTATAGGAGGTGTAATACCAGCAATGGAAAGACTGAAAGATTTAAAAAATGAAGCTCAAAAATTATATTGAGGGAGAAACCGGAATAGAGCTGGTGGGTTTCTCGGCTGGAAAATCCTGCATCAATCATTTATACACACCCTGCAGTAAGTGGTCGAGAAAAATGCAAAAAATCAATCTGTGCACTTGGCTTTGTAGACTTGAAAAAGCCTATGATACAGCTCCATGAAAAAACTGTGGAATATCATGGATAACTTGCATGTCAATCCAAGTAAGATAAAAGTTACAAAAACTGTATGAGAGAAATACGACGCCTGGTCAAACAAATCAAAAATTAAAGAATCAGGTTCGTGCTGTAGAAATGGATTGTTGAAGAAGATGTTGTAAGTTGAGGAAAACGGATCGAGTAAGGAATGACGAAATTCGAAGAATAATGTGAGTGAAAACTGATGTAAGTTAATTAAATGCATAGAAGAGAAGAGACTTGTTTGGTATGGTCATACGAGGAGGGCATGTGATGAGAATTGGATTAGAATGGTTACAGAGTGGTGTCCGGGGGGAGTTTGGTGAAGAGGAAGGCCGAGCAGATTGTGGAGGAATGAGGCGGATGAGACAATGGAGTCGAGAAACTTGAGCGATGGTGATTGGGAGTATAGAGTGTTGGAAAATCAGGCTGAAAGAGGAAAACAGGTGAATTTTAAGGTAAGATCTCATCCACTCATTACCCACGCACAAGATTCGTAATCATATATGATGTCATAATTAAGGTTACTGTGTGTATTTTATGATGTTGTGTTGCAAAAATAAATTATTATATTCTATTCTATTTTATTCAAATGAAGCTCAAAAATTATATTGAGGGAGAAATTGTAAAAAAGCAGGTGGATTTCTCGGTTGGAGAATCCTGCATCAATCATTTATACACACCCTGCAGTAAGTGATCGAGAAAAATCGAAAAATGCAAAACGCTATCTGTGCTCTTGGCCTTTGTAAACTTGAAAAAAGCCTATGACACAGCTCCATAAAAAATCTTTGGCATGTCATGGAGAACTTGCATGTCAATCCAAGTTAGATAAGTCACAAAAACTGTATGAGAGAATATAAGCTCAAAAAAATTACAAGGTTACAAATACGTTTAGAAAGGTCTAGAAGTTCTCAGGACATTGGAACAGACAAATTTTTCGAAAACAGTGAAATCTAAAGTGAGATGAATTGACACGTTCCCAAGTGGGTACCGCACGATCATGCAAGAGGCATATGTGAACCCATAACATAACATTTAAGAGGAAACCGTTCGATCTAGTTCGAGACTAGGGAGTTGTTGGCTGCAAAGGTTATCGTATCGAGCCCACCAAGAGGTTGGATGTTCGAGTAAGCACTTAAAGTTAGGACAGGCCTGCTAAACACCCGACTTTATTAGAAGCTTTTTCTTCTCCTGTCTTTCGCCGGTAGACATTTTTTCGCATAACATAAAGGAGAAGAGCAGTCAAGTAGGAGAGAAAACAGTAAAGTTACTTGTCACGCAATTCCAGGGAACGTTTGTGCGTGTTTTCTATCTCAGCTGATAAAGGGGATGAGGAGGAATATGAGGAGAAAGAGAAGTAGGTGCAGGAGAAGGAGTTGGTGGAGAAGGAGGATGAGGAAGAGAGAGAGTTGGAGGACATCTAATGAGACTCGAATCGAGCCGGTGGAACCTGCAGGTTGGTACCGCTTGATTGTTACCAGACCCCCGAACTCGTAGCTATCATGGTTATAGGTAGTAAAGTGTACCGAGAAAATCCACTCTTGCGCCCATCAGTGCTAAGCCGCCAGGAATCGAATATTGCCTCTTTATTTCATGACAAAAAGATTATCTTTTAATCAAAATACTGATATTTTCTAATTTTGATAGGGTTAATCACTAGTTTCATTGATTCGTATTTATGATTCACTAATTGAAGTTTCTTACCTCTCCATTCAGCCCTAAGACATATTTGAACCTTCATTTCATTTATTTACACACAGTTTCCAAAATACAATAATACAACATATAGATAAAATACAAAATGGGAAAAAGTGGTTAGGTAACCTCATTGAAAAATCGTGTTGAGGCACCATCACGTAAAAAAATAAAGAAACTACCTTTGAACAGACTTAAAATTAAACTAAATCTTATTTGTGAAGTAAAATATTTCTTTAGTTCAGGCTGATGAATTTTGCGTTTTCGTCATAGCCTCTCAAAGGTCCAAATAAAATTTCCAATAGACAAATTTAATTTACTTAGCATCCAATGTGTATATGTTGCCAGATTAGTTGTGTAATATACGATCTTTGTATTTGATGTAAAATTATTGTTATGACTGAACTATACCTCATTTTTTTCTATGATTCTCCCTCACACGTGAATATTATTTTTCTCTCTCTTACTCTCTTAACTTCATTTTTTCACTTCCGACTGATATGCAGAACAATTCAAAGTTAATAACAATTATTATGTTTTTCACTTAAGGCAGAACATGTTTTTGGACTGAATGCCTACCATTCCTTTCTTTATTGGCATTCTCCAATCCATGCCATAAGTTAGTCTATGCTCCTCTTTAGAAAACTTCTCTCAAGTCAACTGAATTTTTAAATTAATAAGAATCCACTTTATTATTACTAGTTTTTTGTAGTTCTGTGAACAGTAGACCTCACGCCAAAGAATAAGGGTGCTTGACAGAGGAACATACTCGATGTACTCGGGAAGTGATAGCCGAGTGCCGTAGCAGGTATCTGTTCAATCAGAGATAACCTACGAAACTCCTGGGCGCTCTTCGAAACGATGACCGATTGGATTTGCCAGCAAAAAAAGCTCTGTTCTCTGCTGTAAAATCACTTCATGGTGGTTCGGAACCCTCCTACGTAGGTCCAACTCATCAATCACCATCATCCAATTCATTACCTACGAACAGGTCTCAGACCTATGTGGGCTTCATCCTCCGAAAAAACTCAATGATAATCACCATCGCTAAATTAAACAAAGTCATCAGACCTAACCCTTAATTCAATTCGTGTAGTCTATTTCATGTCTGTTTTTCACAAAAGGTCACTCTGTATCACATCAACAAGGCTGTGTTTTCTATTTGCAAGACAGCTGATTGCTTAAATTAGGTTTCAAATGTCTGATCTGATGAGTGAGTTTATAAAACAATATTAATTGAATTTGTACTAACCTATTTACTAAGTAATCAATTTATTTATGAATTAAAACTTTATTCATATGAATAAGGCTCAACCAGATAAATAATGATTACGGCCCGTTGGCTATGAATCTGATTCCAGTTGCATATGATGGAGAAGCTTATTTTAAAAATTATATGTTCCTTGGTTTTCTCAGACAGATTAAGACAGAGAAATTACTTTGCATTAACGAATCCTTCATGTGAGGCCTATAAACGATTTTTCCTACAACTGCTCGTAAAATAGTTCTTTACGTACTGAAAACTAATTGTAAAATACCTCTTTACTGCTCCGCAAGCGGTAAAGTACTTTACGCTCGCCAGCTGTTTTCTTTACGCTTCTGTTTTGATTTTGATGTCTTCTCATTGGTTGATCACTGAATCCGTGAAATTCACATAACCTCAAAAAAGGCGAACGCTTACCAAATCCGTGCATGGTCTGTGATGGTACAAACTACAAGCTTTTATTGTGTTGGAATCCAGAACTGCAGTTTTAGGAAAAATATTGTATGCAATTCGCGCGTGAAGCTTCTTTATCGCTCTCGCAAAATTACTGCGCTCCGCTTTTTGGCTCGAGCGATAAAGTCGCGCTTCACGCTCTTAATACATAAATAACTATTATGTTTATAGTGCACCCAGTTTTTTCAACATGCTGCCTTCTCATGTCTCATCTGAAACTTCATTTTCAAAATTTTTAAAACGGCTAAAAACTTTCTTGTTTACATTTGATTTCGATGAAATTGAGGAAAAGTTCTTTTGCTGAATGTTTAATAATACATTTCAACTTCCTTCTTTTATTCTTTTAGTTAACTTGTTATTGATTCTATAGTTTTCTATTATTAATTTTCTTCTCGATTCATTTCTTGTTGATCTGATGTCTTTTATTGTATGTAGTCTTTAAGCTGGTAAGTTTTTTAGTTCTTTATACTCCTTTCATTTAATTGATAGACAATTTAATTATTCAAAAATTTCTATTGTAGCATCTGTCTCTTGCTTATGTCATTTTATAGTTTAATTTCTAGTGTAGGTAACTCCAACTCAGCGATCTGCTAAAGGAGTACCTTCAATCATAACACTGAGGTTATACATAATTTATATATAGTTTATTATTAAGTTCTTTTACATACTCTTTGATGGTTTGATTTAATTGTATTATTGTCAGTTTATTGTTGTATTATTTTTGTCCATTGTGTATCATAGTGATTTGTAAGTCAGTGTTATGAATAAATTTCATTTTTCATTTCTATAGAAGAAGACTTGGGTGCTTTCCTTTTTTTAATAATTATTCTTTAAATGCTATTTATTTGTTTATTTTCTTGTCTCATTAATTTATTACCACCATGGGAAAATTTTTCACTTACTCATCACTTCCCATTTCCCAAGAAGTACCGGTAAAATAAGAACGCTCTTGGGTCAACAGTGATACCCAAAGATCCACAAAGACGTACTATGGGAAGAAAAAGAAATATTTTGTCAATGTAGTCCATAAATAGTATGTAAACAAGGGTTTTGTCTTTTTTTCGGCAAATCCAGTTCAATATACATTTCCTAGTGACGTACACGTACAAAAAATCGAGTAAACAAGTGAAAATTGTCCATGGAGATTCAGAACAAGCTCAATAAACACATTTTTATGAGTGAGTCTATTCTAAGCTTCCAAGTACTGTTTGCATTGTGGCTGTACGCATGCTTCAGGGTCACTCGAGGCAGATGTCTAACTTGGTCTATTGGACCGTGCCTCACCTGTCTATGTGCGGGTATACATATAACTAACACATATATAGCTTTACTTCAAGCTTATTTTCATAGCTATACATAAGCTTTCATACACACATAGCTGTACTGGAACCAACTAGTTCCCCTCTCCAAGTCCAGTCAATAAACCATTCAGTGAAAACCTATAGATATAATATGTATTGTAGCTGGATGTGTGGCGGCATTATGGATGGCTTCGTAAGGGCTTCCTTGAAACTGTCCAGGTGCCATAACATTGAATTTTGTACTAGCGAATCCATAGAAATTAAAAGACCATCAGTGATGAGTGCCATCCCAGTAGGAAGAATCTGCTTCCAGTAAATTAGCTGTGTGACTAAAGAATGCTACCAATTGGTATGTACCAATTGTAATGCTACCAGCAAGTATGCTATAAGTGTTAGTCAATTTTAAACTGCGTATTTTCTATTCTAGGGGGCAGTCACTAATGTAAACAGCAGGTACATAAATCGAACGCATAAATCAACATATTAATTTAAAAATGGAGACTATACACAGAAAATAAAAGATTTTATTAAAAACTAATATGTTTACAATTAATAGGACTAGATAGGGTTGCTGGCTGGAATGGTGGGGATAGAGCTCGTCTGATACCATCCTTGATTTTCAATCAAATTTGTAAAAATCAAATTAATGGTAATTGTAATTTTTAATAATTATCAGCTATAATAATTATAGATTAAAAATATTTGATGACATTTTTTGAAAATCACGGTATTATAGTATGACGCTACTGGCTCTTTGATCCTAAATATCAACAATCATATTGAATTCCTGGATTTCTTGTTCCATGACGAACTGCGTTGTTAATATTAACTTTTCATGTGAAATTTAACGACTTGCAGTCAAATATTTGACTGCAAGTCGTTAAATTTCACATGAAAAGTTAATCATATTGAAATGTTAATAAATGGTGCAACTGAAAAGTTGTTAAAAAAGTTTAAACAAATTAATTATTATTTAATATTTTTTTTTAAATGTCCTATTAAAAGGCTGGATAGAGTTCAATTACAAAGCAGTAGTTATTTAAAAATTGTTTGATGAAATGGTTTTATAAATCTCCCTCCCCCATTCCGTTTCCCATCTACTCAGATGGTTATGTGCAATGAGCTCATTCCACTCATGTGGAGAGACCCATAGTTTAGCGTTATTATAGCGTTAAGATATGATAATGTCTCCAATGAGTGAAAAAAGTCCAATTTCAAAATTTCATCATGACAATAAAACTATGCTAACTTCGATGACTTGTGATTTCATTGCCTGTCAATTTAAATAGGTCTAGGTCAATATTGTTATGAATGACTGTTTTTAAGTTTCTCCAAATAGAAATAAATGATCGGTAAGAGAAGTACAGTAAATCGATGTGGCAAACAGGACTCTTGCACTAATATGTTATTGTACAACTCGTTTCAAGGATGTGACAAATTTCGCTAATTTATGGAAAAGTGAAAACCGGATGGTTGTAGCCTACTATTACCACGGAGTATTGCTCACAATTAGCTATGACAGCAAACTGATGATCCACATTCATTCATTCATTTACACGAAACTGTGTAATTATCTTGGATAGAGTAATTAAATATTGAATTTCCTTTTAAATGTACAATAAATATACAAAAAATAATTCTTTTCACATCAATTAAATCAAAATCATATAATATGAATCTTATGATTGAGATCAATAGGTGATCGAAGTTATTTCAGTAGCCTATCTAAAAGTATGAACCAGTACTTTATTCCACGTCGAACGTTATAAATTGTTTAAGTAATTTTATTTAAAAAAAACTGAGACATTCATGGTATTAATGTAGACTTATATTCACGGTATAGATATACTTATTCACTCTTTTGTACAGCAGGGGTGCCCACAGGGGGGGGGCTATGACGCAGACTGCGTCATTGAAATTCTTGGTGGGGGTTCCAAAAAACGTTTGGGGGGGGGGGCGTAAAGTTGATTGAAACCATGTTTAACGTGACGACATTCAAAAATATACTACGAAGTCACCAGATAGAATGTCAATTAATGAAAATATATTTATAATTATTATTATGCAATTGAATATGAATTAGCTAAAATAGTTATGTTTAGGATTTGTGCAGGACGTTATTATTCAAACTTAGCAAGACGCTAAGCGAGTGCTCTGAAAGTGGTTTATACAACTTTATTCTCCTTAACAGTTACTAGTTAATCAGCAGAAAGAGCAATAAGTTGATTTAAAATGAAGAAAACAGATTCAGATCAGCTATGGGAGAATCATGGTTGTTCAATCTAATGGTTCTAGCTGCAGAAAAATATGTACTTGAGTCTATTTCTAACGAATAAATAATTGAAAGGTTTTCTGTTTCCTCATCCCAAAGACAAAAACTGCTATGTAGGGTTTAAAGAGATAGATTTAACAAGCTTAGAAGGTGCCTAGCTAACTTGTAGATGGTCACAGCCTACAAATTTAAAATGTTTGACTTCAAACTGTTGCTGTTTTTCATGTATTTTGCGATAACTACTTACTAATAAGTAAGAACTGCTTTAGCAAAACTTACTAAATACTGAAAATTCAGTAATTTTTCATAACCATGTCTTTATTTTGTTTTTGAAAGACACTTCTTTCGATTGTGTGTTGTAAATAACTATACATGAAATGTGTGCCTTTTATGTACTTCATCCATACATAAATTCTCCCAAGATTCTAAGTAAATAACCTGTTGTTTAACTACTGTCCAATAAATGACATAGTATTTTGAATTTTTTTGTTTTACAAATGAAGTTATTAACTCATTGTTTTCATTTCCTTTAAAGGAACAACTTTGTAGAATTATTTAACCTTAATGTAATTGGGACACCGAACATAAACTTATAGGTATTTCATTTTTATTGAACATTGTGTATTTGTAATAATATTTTATTGTTTAAAAACCATTTAGGTTCAAATTCTTATTTAGCTATTTGCAATTAGGTTTATTGAGCAGCAGAAGTCCATATATTCATTTCATTGATATTTCTTTTTTACCTTTACAAAAAAATGTTACCTATGTAAAGAATATCAAGAAATATACATACATTTTGTATATTATCGACTGGTTTTGAATTTTTTCAATAGTTATAAAAATCTTCTTTTAGTTTTAGAAAGAATACGGGGGCTTTTTTCGCATTTTTTGGGGGGGGGTTGGTGGTATATCTAGGGGGGGTGCGTCATGAGGCTTAGGGGGGGTGGGCACCCCTGTGTACAGACTACCTTGATATTTCAGGATGCAGTGATACCCAATAGTTTTGTTCCAATTACAGTATAGTAGCATGCTTTGTTAAGAAGAATTAATCATTATTATTTAATTTTTTTATATAATTGTATTAAGACACAATCTGTACTAAACGTGCTGGGAACCTAATGTTTTACAGAAATCAATGTTACCTAGCACAGCCAGGATTTTGAAATGATGGTGGGGGGGGGGGTATAGGAGATTTTGGCGCACTTCCGGGGGGTCATTTAAAATAGTAGCTCTAAAATCATAATTTAAGAGATTTGAGACTCATGTACAGAAAAGCTTAAATTCATTCATTTTAGTTTACGTTATGTGAACATTTTGGAGTTTTCGATGATAGGAACTTGATTTGAGGCTCAATAAAAGTAATCTTATGAAAATATTTATTAAAATAAAGATTAGAAATTGGGTAAAGTGAAAGCTTAAATCCAATAAATCATTGCTTTCAAGAGCTGTTAAGTTAAAAAGTGTTAGTTGTGAACAAATTTTTATGTTTGAAATAAAAATACTAATTTTATAGTGCCAATTCAACAAGTAATAGTGGCTTTAAGCTATTATTATTACAATCAGGGCCACCCGGGGACCTTTTCTGGCCCGGTGCAGAGTTTTGGCTGGAGGCTCACATACCCCTTCACCCTAAATAGCAATTTTCAATCAGTGACAAGATTTTCCAACTAGCAATAATTAACAGTCTACCACCTATGCCTACTAATTGTTATTTATATTTTTTTAATAATACTATCATTGGTAATTGTAATGTTTTGTATAATTTAATCAATGAAACATAAGGATGTAATCCACTTCCAAATTTACAAAGTTGATATGTCATCATTCAAAGTTCTGATACAAAGATATTTTAACCAGATATTTTTTCCAGTAATCCATGACTGGGCACCATGCAAGCACGGACTGGAAACTGCAATAATTATTATCATTGATCTAACTCAGGCTAATAATCAACAGCACATAAACTTCAACATCGAGTAAATCAATATAAACTTATCAAACGAATGACTGTATACAACCAGAGACTTGAGATTTTTCTTTCCTTCCACAGCAAACGCGTTTCTGCCAGAGAGAGCCCAGCAGACCCGGGGCAGCTGCTTCTAAGGTAATACAGGCAGGCAGCTGCTTCTGAGAGGCCTACCGTGCCGAGTGTGTGTATATGTCCTTTCTCGTTCCTCGTCCTCCCATGATCATGGCGCCGGGGGAACAACGCAACACAGCCCTCTGCCTCCTGCTCTTGTGAGAACCCACCCCCTGAATACGTCACATGTTTCTCATCTGCACTTTTAAATGGGCAGGTATATCTTCCAACAATCATCATCATCATCAGCACCTACCAGCTACTTGTTGCCGAGCCTACTTGATGCAGATGATGATCATTTCAGTGCTTATGCACGCACACACACTGCCCCCCCCCCACACACAAACATTGTTTCTACGATTGCTTCCTTTTTACCGGGTGACGTTTCTAGGGCAGCATATAAAAAGATTGTCTAAAAAATCGGTTCACTCAAATCCCACATCTGCCGTCAGTCACATGTTCGACTGAAATCGACCAATGGCAGACCTGCAGACCAGCTTGGCACGTGCCTTTGCCGGGACGCGCCTGCTACGATCATCGAAATCCGATCCTTATCCTCATTTCTCCTGGCACCTGGCTCGTGCCACGCTTCTCTCTCTCTCAATATCTTTCTCTCTTTCCCTGTCCAATTTGTCGAAATTGTTCGACTGGAAAATGTACTCAAGGTGAGGTGCATCAAGGCCGCGCCGGGATATGCAACTGGAGCACTTAATTGATTTTCGGGTACCCTGGGATGCGACGGATCTCTTTTCTGAAAATCAATCTGAATGAAATTTGAGTTATTGATATTCAGGTCTTGTGACATTCAATCTTTATTCTGATTTTTTATTATCGTGGAGATTATTCAGGTTAAATCTAAAGTGATTGATCTTCGAAACTTTCGAGTTTTTATAATATTAATATGATGTTGAAGATCCATCTTGTTTCCACTGATATGTAATAAAAACTTAAAAAACACTTTCAATTGGAAATTAACTCAAGTTATGGCATGACAGCCGTTTTACTCTGTTGTCAAGAGCATCGTCAGACGACCCACAGTACACTGTACTACTCTGCACAGTGTACTGTGTAGAGTGTACTACTCTACACAGTACGCTGTGTAGTGCACTGTGTAGAGTGTACTACTCTACACAATGTACTGTGGGTCGTCTGACGATGCTCTTGACAACAGAGTGAAACGGCCGTCACGCCATAACGTCAGTTAATTTCCACTTAAAAGTGTTTTTTTAAGTTTTTATTGAATATTAATATTCTTAACATTTCCTTGATTATTCTGCAGATTATCCTGAATGCAACTTTAGTGATCGTTTAATCCCTAGATTTTTTTAATCTATCTGTTTTTATTCTGAACATTTTCTTGATAACCTCGAGAACTACATTCAGGAAATTTATTGTCTACCCGGATGTCCGAGCAGGGGCATTATTCTTGATAACTTTCAAGTTTTTTGAAGGGTGTTGCTAATTTATTCTATATTTTTATCATAGATAGGGAAACCTCAAAGACTAACTTCACTTGTACGAGGATAGCAGGATATGTGCTTTAAAGAAAATCATCAGTTAACCGACATCTTTTGAACTTTCCTAGAACTGTGATCAAATCAAAGATTCGAGACAGTTCATGTTAAAATAGTCAACAAGTTTTTAACTCAATTGTTTAAATAATTACAGTGACTGATAATTTCAAAATTAAGTATACTCTGATACTCAGAAGTCTGTATCATTAGTATTATCTAACACAACAATCTTAATCTCATGGATGATAATGATTATGTTTGTATCATACTTCAAAACCTACCCAAGCCAATCCAATTTTGGCGTCAAGAAAGGCGCGAACTGGATTCGGTTCAGGTTGTTCACTGAATTCCAGCTCATAGTACGCATTAGTATGATGCTCGAATAACGGTAAAGGTTGTGGTTATTACGTCACAAAAAGAACGGAGAAAGATTATCAACAAGTTGGAGCAGATGTTCACCTCTGGACTGCAGTGCAGTTAAAAAGCTAACTCTGTCTGTTGGCTGTTTAGGCTGTATAAATAGTAGGAAAGAATCAAGAATCAACTAGTTGAAGCTCTCAACGTCACCTTCTGTACTTTGATCCAATCCGTGGCAGATTTAGTGAGGGGTGGTTGCATCCCAGGCCGGCAAGATTTCGGGGGTGGATTTCCCTAATCAGGTTTTCTGTTGAACATATTAAGAAATAGCTTTAATATTGAAGAGAGTTACAAAACCGGTGCGTGCCTGTTTAGTACTCTAGTAGCTCTCTACAACCGTAAGTGAAATGTGGTTGTAACTGTAGCTCCATGTAGTACACCTACACCTGAATATTACTTAAGTCGAAAGAAAACCATTATAAATCTCAAAAGAAATATGATTTCAAAATTTATCATCGGCCCACTCTCATTTATGCATTATTACTTGAACATTTCTTTGGTTCCAGGCTAAATCTGTTGAGATGAATTAGTACATCACACTGTAAAAACCAAAATAAACATAATAATAAATGTTGCAGAGGATTTCAAGGATATTTTTGAAAAAGCATTATCACAAAACCATGGTGTGTCTGAACTAGTCTACGCATTGGCCTAACTGGGGGGATAGATCTCTCCAGAATCCAAGGGACAAAAACACAATCATATAGAATTGGAACCTTGCGAGACAATTTTTGGCAAACTCCTCAAATATGTCAGGGATTCTCAAAAATGCTGTTTTGGAAATTATTTTTCAAAACATTTCCGGTGAAATACCCCTTAAACCCCCCCTTTTAAATGAAATTTTCAAGTACGTTACTCCACGATAACTAAATCAGGTCAGTTGGGAGTTCAAAAATAGCAGAGTGAAAATAGTTTCAAGTAGGTGTGATTCAATTTTTTTACCTAATCAATGAGGACCAAATCATTGACAAATACAAATAGAAAGAAAAGGCAAAATTTGCTTCAACACA
Source organism: Conomelus anceps (assembly GCA_948455865.1). Lineage (NCBI taxonomy): Eukaryota > Metazoa > Arthropoda > Insecta > Hemiptera > Delphacidae > Conomelus > Conomelus anceps. The sequence continues at coordinate 21,301,151 of OX418223.1, read as the reverse complement.
ACGTGGGCTGAAATGTTGAAATAAATAAATTAGTACGTAGAATCGCTTTAAACTGGGGTTTAATGGGATTATCTTTCAAAAACTATGAAAGAGTACCCCCGAGTACCTCACTCTCTTAGAATTAATTAGTCATGAGCACTATCGTTTAAAAGAGTGACAAAAAGGAGCCATCTAACCAAATTATTGTATTTTAATTATAATATATTAAATATTATATAAATTATAAATTTATAAATTATAAATTATAAATTTAAATTTATTGTTGAAGGGCTCTTTCTTCTTTTTCTTTCTAACTATAGTGTCTAGTTTACACCCCTTAATTAATTAATTAATGGAAAATTATGAGTAATGATATCAATAGTGATCCAGTATTAAATAAAAAAAGTCATTGTTTTCTACAAAATCAAAATAATATTCTTCTATTACACTTTTTTTAATAAAAAGATAAAAAATGTTATAGTTTTTCTTGATTTCATCTTCTGATTCTCAAAATAAAGGCAACAAAAATCCATGATATATATTACAAGACACTGGTATCATTCTCAATTTCTAATAAATAATATCATAGCTAATTATCTCTATAAAGTAGTATCATCTCAAAGTATGAAACCCGTATTCATTTTATTGTAATGACACATCTTTATTCAATAAAACAATAATAATTAACAAATGTTAAATATGTCTTTGGAGATTGGCTACAACCAAGTGACAATAGGGCAGCTCTTTTTATATTTTCAACTTACTATGAAAATGATCATCATTTTTAATTAGAAAATATACTGGAATATTGCCTATTCTTATCACCATTAGAATAACACGACCAATTCAATTATTTTTGAAATGTGAGCTCCTTTACAAAATGCCAAAGAAGTTGTAATGGATTTTTAAATGTAAATTTTCAAATAAATTGCTTTTTCGCATATGTATGTCTTCTTGTTTTATCAAAAATTAATACTACCAAAACAAATTGCTCATTCTTTGAGACCTTTTTGTTCAACAAAATCCCAAAGCGAAATGTTTTGTGAAAATCGTGAAGCCTATGAGATAAACATCCTGCCTTTCAGAGGATAGGAGTTTCTCTCTTCCAGTAGTGAGTAGGCAAGCTTCCTGTACTTTCAGGAACTTGAAAAATGAATTCATTCATACATTCCAGCGAGTGCAATTCCTGAATGAACGAAGAGGAACCCATTCCAGGAAGTGGAGCCTCAGCCACTGCACATCCCACTTATGCTTGTACAACTGACAAGCAGCTGATTGCTACCAAGTGTAAAGCAAGTGACTTTACATGTACACTAAAAATGTGACTACAGCTATTCAGCTAAGTACATCTATAAAGCTAACTATAACTAAAAGTTAACGAATAGTAGGCTTGTTAAGATACACTGGTCTGTAACTGTTGTATAAGAACAGAGTATTGTGAATCAAGGAAGTTCGTTAACATATCTTGGTAGAGAAAGGTGCATTACATATAATATAAATTTATTTACAATCAGAGCGTGCTATACAAATCAAACACACATGCAACTAATGTTCATGCTCATTGTGTATGAATGGTGGTTTGTATTTCTATATTCCTCTTACCAACAAGAAAAGATTACCAATTTCTTTATATTTTTCTTACCTACAAGAAAAATTACCAATTTCTGGTTCCACAAAACAAAGATTTTCTGTGGATTGAGACTTGATTTCAACTTTTGAGGAAATTTGATTATTGTTTAATATCTTTTGAAGAATTTCTAAGTTTAAATTTCTTAATACAAAACTAGATAAAATTAGTTTTTCAGTGATGGGCCACAGTAGAAAAACCAAGTCTTTAAAACTCAGAGCCCGTCTGCTAAAGATGTTCTGATTTTTTTTTAGATTCAAGTAAACTAAGAAATAAGCCTATTTTAATGTTTTCGTCAGCCTAACTGCTTATTATATGACATTATGATTTATTATCTATTGCCTTTAAAATTCAAGCTTGGAAATATTAATTTTTGTTTGAAATCAATAACTTTTTTAAATTCTTGGATTTCTTGTTCCATAACGATCTGCGTTGTCAATATTAACTTTCTGTTGTAAATTCAACGACTTTCAGTCAGCTTTATATTGTGGATTTATAATAAATGTATTCACATTCGGCCGAACGTTTCCGAGATATTGATTCCCCGAGGTATTGAGATTCAATAACTCGAAAACGTTCGGCCGAATGTGAGTACATTTATTATATATTCACAGTATAAAACTGACTAAAAGTCGTTAAATTTACAACAAAAAGTTAACTTTTTTTAAACAAGCCTACATGTTTTCTGGGCCCAATCTTCTTGTTATTCAATATGGAATGAAATAAACACACCTGAAAGATCTCCGTTGCTTATTATTCTGGAAGGAAGGATAACTTATTCATAAGTTATTCTGTGTAGAGCAGACATGTATAGTTACAGCATAATAATATTTGTTAAACTGGAGTAAATGATCCCAAACCCTGTTTTTTAGATATTCTACCAAATCACCTTATTCTCCTCACTGTTTTTCACTATGTGATATGTTGTTACACTTATTCCTGATTTTTCTCGAGAAAAAATACTATAAAATGCAATGTTTTTATATTGGATTCTTTAGCCTCCGGATACCAGATAATATAAATAAAAGTTTAAATACCGGCGTTTTGGTATCCAATAATTATTTGTTCATTACCAGTTTCAACCCTTCCATGGGGTCATCATCATCATGGGGCTACAGATTTTATCATCGCCGAATTCCAGTTAACCACATGATGGACTTGAAAGGACCCATGAAAGGGTTGAAACCGGTAGTGAACAAATAATTATTGGATACCAAAACGCAGGTATTTAAACCTTTATTAATAAAGTTTTAATATAAAGCACATATTATTTTCTTCCTGGAGTCTTTTCATTTGTACTTGAAAAGTAAGGAATGTAAAAAATTGCACATGAGTAAATCTCGAGCTTTTACACTTCAACTAATAAGCCTCATTACGAAATCAATGCAGCAATTCATCACAAAATACCTTCAACCAGCTTTCATGTCATAATGTGTTTCACAAATTCGCCTAAAGACGTGAAGAAAGCTGCTGGCTTGCTGTGTCATGATGAACTAATTGATGGAACGTGGAGCTGTTGATTGGTAACTTGCTCCATCAAAAAAAGGAAACAATTCTCCAATTAGTCTTGCTCAGTAGTCAACTTGTTCATGCTTGAGCTCCATTTCTTTTCACACAGACAAATTAGAAACATAATCAATGATGATCACTTATGAGAAGTCTGTCTCGGTCCAAAGGGTTTTTTAATTATTAAAATAAGTTTAGTGCAACTGACAAATGATCGGAAAAAATTAGCTAGATTTCACTTATATGCAAATCTTTATGATTTACATATGGCAATTGAAATTTCTTATTGAATTTGGTGATTGATTAATTAATTATCAGACTGCCAGTTTTAGATTCTCTCAAATTTTTCTGTTACTTATATTGGAATAGGGGAGATAACAATTCGATCTATTGCAAATGATAAAAATGAAAAATAAAAAGACATGCTCATTTCTCAATCTTCTTTGGTGTCTTGAATATTTTATTTTCTTTAAAATGAGTAATAATAAGGATTTTACTTTCATGGATAAATCCTGTGGATTTCTGAACACCTCATAAAGAATGTTAAGTGGTAGTGACAGAAAATATTAGATTTTCATTCATTTCTGTAAATAATGACCAGAAATTTTAAAGTTTTAAAAGTTATTCCAAAACATTTCTTTCAAAACTATCATAATGTCAGAATCTGTAAAGACTAAAATTAAGTTCTCAACCATTTGAGGATAAATGAAATTTATTGTCCTTTAAAAAATAAGTAACTTTGTCTTTTTCTAACCTTATCCTTATTGTCATTACTTTATCATAATGTATTTTTCGTAAACAAATATTTACTAAACGTTATAGTCATATTGAAAATTAAGAATAAACATACATGCTCAATCTCCTTTACTGTAATATTTCCTATAAAATGAGTAATGTTGAGGATTTTTTTTTATGGATAAATCCCGTAGATTTCGGAACACCTCATACAGAACGTTGTGGTGGTGATAGGCCATTCAATTTTTTATTAATTTCTGCACAGAATAATCAAATGTTTCGAGTTTCTAAGGGTGCTGAACTTAGTCAGATGCAACTTGATAAATCTGACATCAGACCTGACCCAGCCAGGTCAAATGATATTTTTATTACCATTTATCATCATATAACCATTGATTGCTTTTCTACTGATATCAGTCTATTCTCAGTTTTTCATTCGGATATGTACTAATTGACAATTTAAATACAATATAATTTGACGATTATATTTAAAACCTCTATTCCATTAAATGTCATAATTATGTTGAAAAATGACTTTTGTGACTGCTAGTTCGGGACTGGTAGGCTATATCAGATTGTTCAGGACGCTCCTTACTAATTTTAGGGCCTCGGACCTAAAATGATAATAAATTTGATAAACTCGACAACTGTTTTCACAAAGCCTTCTAATAACGAGTCATGAATAACTGATAAATTCAACGGTTACCGTATTTTTACTGATTCTTTTAATGATGTGTCCTCCAAAACTCAGAAGTGACAAAATACACTATAACTTTTCTATCACACAGGAATATTTGCACTGACAGTGATTGGGCTAGGCGAGTAAAAACAAATTAACATTTTCCTAAGAAATTTTCGTGTCCTCACTTTGAGTGAATAAAAATCTTGTTGTAAACGTTTGCCCTTTGTGTTTCCTGTCTACTAGGTTAAAAGTGGCTATGATGATATTTATGATGATGATGTTGATGAATATCATTATCCTGCCAACAATAGTTTTCCTTATAGCTGAAGACTATATCTTATACATTGAAAATCCTCACTCGCTATATCACACAGAGAGAATAAAATTCTATTCTATTCTCTCTGGTATTACACCGTCTTGCTGTCCATACTCAAACATCATAAATACTACTAGCAAGGATGAGTCCAGAAGTGGATGACCTTGAACGTAAAAGGGATGTGGTCAAGTGGGCAGACGTTACATTATACCCACATAAACCCCACCTTGACCCAATAACAGTTGCATAGTTGGCACTATGCTAGGCATCAGCGATAGGGGCTCTCAGTTTGCTGTCGAAAACAATTTATTGATGTGTTCTCCAGGTAAGAAAAAGGGGAAACCAGTTATAAGGAACCAATCACAATAAACTGTTGTTAATTGACAGCAAACAATATAAATCATCGGTGACGTAGCAGTTCGTCCGACAAAACTTTTGACAAATAACAACAAGATCTGTTTAAGGACACTAACTGTCAACCCCTGTAATCAACCAACAGTATGTAATATTAGTATATATATAGTTCTAAGAGTATAAGTCTATGTAGTATAGTATAATTATATATAGTCCTATATCATTCTCGTATGTTTAGAAATCGTTATTAAAAACTAAAGAGCCCTGATTCATTTATTTCAGTATCTCCATTGATAAATGATAATGTCTGCATAATGTATACCTGTGTTTGGGAGCGGTAGTATTTTAGCAATTTTATATTCACTTGATCTACGTTCTTCAATGGCAAATTAGCTTGATCTATGTTGTTTTTTTTGCATCAAAGTACTGAATGTAATGAGGTGTTCAGTCACACATCTAGTCTTGTTAGACACCCAGGGAAGGTTTGGTAGGCGAGCGGAGCGCGCACTGTGTTTGGGGCGGTAGTATTTGGAAAAGTTATGATCACTTGATTTATATCGTTTTATGGTTTTTAGAAAGTGCAAATATCTGGTCAATGAACAAATAATAGAAGGGTTTCTGAAAAGGGGTGGAAGACTCAAGGATCAGACGAGTTGCTACTCGTTAGTAATGCTTATAGAAGCGTAAAAACTCATCGGATGAAATGCTACTTTTTTCCAGGAATTTGGGTATCGGACGAATTAATATTCGGACGAACTACTACAGAACCAAATCATCAATCTAAAGCTTTAAATTCTCGAGCTCACTGTAATAATAATCATAACTACTTTTAATATTATATGATAGGGTTGTCAGGTTGTAAATAGCTCTTGACACGATAAAATGAAGTAATAGAGTCCAATAGTTCAGAAATTTAATGAATTTAAAACTTTGTGGAATCAATAGAACTTGATTTTTTTACAATTCTCAAAAAACCTGAAGTAGTTTACAGACTAAGTTGAATAAATTAGTAAATACAAATAGTTTGAATTAAAATTGAATTAGAATGAGTTATAAAGATTGCCTCCATCTATGAATGAAGTCCAGATTTTTTGAGATTTGTAAAGGATAGAACAAGCTCTATGAGTTGATTCAAAGTGGTCAATTTATTCCATATTTCTCCACTAAACTATGGAGTCAACATGTTATTGAGTATCACTACATACTTCATACTCGTAAGTAGTAAACTGGTATAAAATATTTAATATAATATATAAAATTGAGTCAATTCATTGATATAAAATATTTCATATTTCTATTTATTTGATCATTTGTCAATGAGGAGATTAAATTTGTAGTCATAAATTTTCAAGTTTGCTCTTTTCTCAGCAATTATCAATGACGCCATTATATCATTCATCTCCAAAAGGATATTGGGTGAATTTAGAAGGCAATAATTGTGATGTGATGGACAATGAATCCTCGTAATATCACCATCACCCCACGCTGCCTCACGAAATTGCAGCACATAATTCGAACCATATATCACCAACAGAATAAATACTATTTAACACTTCCCGATAAATGCTGTAGATTCATTTGCGGACGTGGGCTGTCCCAATACAGCGCCTTGAAGTCGATGGAAAAACAGCTGTTTTCACACGGCACACAGAAGGCGGGAGTTTCTGTATGACCTGTTGCGAAACGGCAAGGGAATTCACGGCACACCCTGTATTCAAACCCACTCCTAACGGCAATAATATGAACCACTAGATGAAGGATGATTCTATCAGTGTGATGCAAAATTACAATGGATGATAAATCTCAAAGTCTGATGAAAAAGTAGGCGAAATAAGTATCTATCTTTGATGTGGCAGATGCAAAATATATTATCATATTCCAAGGCTTTTGATTATTTGATTCATAGTTGTGTATATCTCTATCTTCATCTTATCAGCATTCAGAACTAGTCATTCTATTCTGTTTTTATCCACCCCCTTTTTTTTGTCTACACTTCTAGCCTACTATTTTATTTGTCTCATAGATATTGTTTTGCTATTGGCGTCTCTCATTAAATTCTCCCTCACTCTCATTTCAACTGACTCTCATTTCATGACAACCTTCTTGTCGTCACTGTTTCTGTTTCATTTTCTTTCTAATCATTGCTCTATTTGTCTGTCAAGTCCTTCTTTGTTATTGGTATTTCAGTTCCCTCTATTATGCTATTCTCTTATTTAAAAGTACTTCCTTCACCCGTTCATGAAAAACATAACAAGCTTCTTTGATTACTTTCTTGGTCTATCGAATAATTGTTGAACTATATACATTCTCAAAAGACACTTAATTTTTTATTCCAAGAAAATTTATTAGTAGGCTACAACTAAAAATATTTCTCTCTTTAAACTATCATTCGGTTATAATTCTAGAACATGAATTTTCTTATGAATAATTTTATTATATTATACAGAAAGATTGGTATTTTTCATAAATATAGTCGATGTTTTTTCTTCAAAGTAAAGTGTGAGAGAGATTTTCATGTTCCAACTGTACCTTTTCGTGTGAATTTATTGATTATATTGTACTTAGTATAGATGATTTATGGGCCATTTAGTCCTCGGGTTTTCGAATTTTTATGTTTTTCTTATTGTACCACATTTAAGTTCTCACCCCCATGCTATATATATATATATCTCACTCACACACTCTCTCGCTCTCTCTCTCACACAAGCACTCTCTCTCACTCTCGCTCTCTCATACTATTGTGCTCAATGGATTGAATGTAAAAACCAAGCCTAAAAAGTCCTAACTTCTTTAGTGCGATGTCAATCTTATTTTTATGTGAAAAATTTGTTCCTAGTTTTGTATGATGGCGATTCTTGCTATTTTATTATGAATCAACAAACACTGTTAATTAAGTAGCAACGATGAAATAATCTGAATCTTACCTCTCTTTTCTTTCCAATAAACTATCTTCCTCCACTCTCTCTCACACTCATTGTCTCTCACTCTCTCATTCTTTCTCTCACTTTAAACCGGTCAAGTGTCAAGAGTGGACGAATCTTTCTCCAAACATTGCCATATTTTTTTATTGCTGATGATGCCCGCATGAGTCCGAGACTTGTACGTGGGTAATGAGGTGAATGATAACACACACAGATGCCAGACGGAGGAGTGGGATTCGAACCCATGACCGCTGAAACGACAGCAAGCTGAAGTTGTGACGCCCCAACCAACTGCGCTAAGCGCAGTAATATAATTGATTTCCTTAGATTGTCAATACCGTAATTAATATCACCGAGACCATACAAATAGCATCATTGTACATCATAATTTCTAGCACCCTAAAAATAGCATGATCTGAGTTTACTATAGTATCTATGTGATGTTGATAGTTTTCCTTCTAACCACTCACACGCAAATTGCAAATTTACATGGATAAAGAAAGATAATCTGTGGATTTCTTTTTCCATGACGAACTGCGTTGTTAATATCAACTTTTTAAGTGAATTCAACGACTTGCAGTCAAATTTTTATTACTCTGTAGGCCGAACGTTTTCAAGTTTTTAAAACACATCTTCAAGGCATCCTAGATATCGATGTTGGTTTGTGGTATATATACAAAACCATTATATATAAACCACATTTCTTCTAACCAACATACCAACATCGATATCTAGGATGCCTTGAAGATGGGTTTTAACAACTCAAAAACGTTCGGCCTACAGAGTAAGTAAAATAGTACTTATTCTTAATAAAAATTTGACTACAAGTCGTTGAATTCACTTAAAAAAGTTAAAGATAATCTAATCCAATCTAATCTCTCTCTTCCTCACACTCTCCCTTCCTCTCATACTCTCCCTTGAGATTGCCTCAAATAACACCTCTCAACCTTCTTTACACCCCTCTTCAACTCTTGCTTTTTTCACTCTCTTGTCTCTCTCTCTCATTAGACCTAGCAATACCTTTGATCAATAAATCTATCTATCTATCTATCTATCATCGTCATCTTTCTTCGAAACACAAGTCGCAACACTCGTTCCTGAATTATGACTTTTATCTTGAACCCCACCAACATTTATGCAACTTCACAATAAGCCGTCAACAGCTTCTACAGAGACAATCGTATCTTTCTAGCGATGCCATCATAGCCAGAGACCAGAAGGTCATCAAGGTGAACTGAATCAACTCGCCAATCCACTCCACAAAATGCCGCCATTACTCATTCATCTTTGAATTAAGACATTACGCTATCGATATCTCTCTATCACCTCCCTCTTCTTGTCATTTCTTTAGTATAACTCCTTTAGAAACAGCGTATGACGATGACTAATTGCCATTCTAGTTCGCGATATCCTCTAACCCAGTTATCTTGCTACCTATAAATCCGTAGCTCGCTGCAATTGTTATTTTGTTAACAATTGTAGCTACCTACAATTAACTATCAGCCAGCTACATCATGGATATCTTGAAATTCTACTTCTGAAGGATCACGAACAATTAATTGAGACTGTAGGGTTCAACCCAGTAACATCTATTTGATGAAAACTATAATTAAGTTATTGTTTCTGCAACGCCAAAAAAGTATGTCTTTCTTTCACGCGAGCTACAATGCACCAGAGCCAGAAGAATATAGAAATTATCGATTTCCTCTCAAGTGATAAACTGCGTATTGAAGGCGATCTGGTCTCAGTATTGGTGAAGAGGTTGCGTAATAAGTTTCCTTACAAGTTGTATTTGATCTGTTTGATCTCTTTGAACTGATAATGAAGAGTAGGTCAACCATCTGACAAAACATTCTCACAAACATAGAGTTTAGGTTTTCTCGGAATCAAATTATTTCTTATTTCTAGATTTTGCCAACTTGGCAAGCTCTTAAGGAACACGTGACTAGTTCTAGATTAGTAGTGTGGCTTGAAACATCAACAGTTATTTTAATTTTTTTAAGATATTGCAATTATTGGATGAAAAAAGAGAAGTATCTTCATTCATCAAGATCAAGTGTGTTCCCACAATTAGTTATTGAAATTAAAATGAATGATGGAACTGACGCCAAATAAATAAGATACGTGTAATGTTGGAGATCCATCTTGTTTCCACTAATATAATAAAAACTTAAAAAACACTTTTAAGGGGAAATTATGACTCACGTTATGGCGTGACGGCCGTTTCACTCTGTTGTCAAGAGCATCGTCAGACGACCCACAGTACACAGTTTGAGTGTACTGTGGGTCGTCTGACGATGCTCTTGACAACAGAGTGAAACGGCCGTCACGCCATAACGTGAGTCATAATTTCCCCTTAAAAGTGATTTTTAAATAAGATACAGTATAATTTATCAGCTTGTCTATTATACACTATTCATCAACAAGACTAATCACTTTTTTATTAACTACGTAGCACCAGTAACAAGGCCAATTATTATGGAACTGTGAAATTTTTACTGAATCAAAAAACTCTTATAAGAGTTCTAACCGTTTAAAAAATATTTAGTTACATTAATAGTTCAAAAAGAAATTGCAGTTTTAGAAGGAAGAATTTTTAAAGTGGAGATTTTTTATCACTTCTGCAAAGCAATCATAGGCAAGATTATTTTTAACAAGTTCGTGATAAAATGACCAATGAATCTTTGCCGAATCATTCTTGTTTTTTCCATCACATTAAACCTGGATCATTAAATATTTCATACATTCCCAGGAAAATCATCAGGAATAATAATGAAGAGTATCGGTAAATCAAGATCTGTACTGTAATAGATAGATAGATAATTGACTTTTATTGAAGCACTTTACAATTAACATAAGTGCTGTGGGCGAAGTTGAGGCATAAGAGCCCCCTCTTCCACTCGACAATAGGGACATATCTAAAAATTGTTTCGTCAGAAATAAAAGGTGAATTTAATTATTCAAGTTTCCAAATTAGCTGTTTTGTTTCAAATTGAAAACATATTCATGGACTAAATGAAGGATCTCATATTAAAACTGACACTGTATTTCACTTTTATATAATGCTTTACTCACATATATTTGAGATGCTTGAGGAATGCATTTCACTTTTGAAAAGAAGCTTCATCAGCCTTCTTTTCAGAAGTGAAATGCATTCTTCAAGCAGTTCAATATATGTGAGTAAAACATTATATAAAAGTGAAATACAGTGTCAGTTTTAATATTAGATTGTTCATTAAGTATTTCATCATGCAAAACATCACAGATTTATATGAAGGAGTTGGGGAGTCTGCTCTCACTAGACGTCAAATCTGCAAGTATTTAGGAACCAATCAGTCAAAACCAATTTTATATAGATCTAAGCATAGTATTCAGATAAAATAATGGGTGACTTCTTTTTAGGATCGCAACTGAAAACATAAAGTTGCTGAATAATACTGCAGTTGTTGAAGATCGTGAGTAATTATTCATCATGGATATCTAACACAATATCACCGTCACCAATACCAAGAAGATAAAAAAAGGGCTTTATTTACGTCCTTGCAGAGGAATACAGGTGCATCCATTACATATGAAAAAGTGCGACATAGATGGAAGGAGCAATACAAGAAGAGGGCGCTTTTAATGGGCCCCGCATAAGATGTTGGTGGCTGGCTAGGGACCTCGTCCTCGTCCTCAACGACGTCTGCCGTGGAAATCAGGGCTGTCGCTGGCAGTGGCTATGGCAGGTGAGTGGCGAGGACCCAGCCTGCACTAGCACCTGTCCGTTTCTTGTGTATTTCAGCCTTCTGCAGCCGTAAACAGCAGACTCTCACCCACTGCATGTGACGAACTTGCTTTTTTCATATGATTGGTTGCAAGTTGTACTGGTAATTTTTTGTAGCATTTAAGGATTGGATAATAAAGATTGATGAAGATCACTTTTAGCTGTAATTCCGATCATCTCATGTGTTGCATTCAGTATAATACAGTCCCAGTTCTGACAAACACAACATAAAAAACATATTTCAACAGTCAAAAATTACAAACAAGTGAAAATTACTATCAATTAGTAGGCATTCATTTTTTTGTAGATTACGTGTTGGAGACTCCAGTTAAGGAGTGAGTATAAGACAAGTTAGATCAACAATTATACTATTTATACACTATCTACCATAATTACTTTACAATTAGTTGAGGTGAGGCTTAATTTTGATATGAAAGGAACTCTTGTACACTATAAAAACCTTTATCAACTAAATATTTTTTCAAACAGTTTTTAAAATATTTCTATTCTTTCATTAAACTGACTGCATTTTATCGAAGTACATAGATCCACTCACAACCTATATCACAATCTCAGTTCTATAAAAATAATATTGTTTAATGAGTATTTTATTATGGAAAACAACACAGATTATAATTTTGAAGTAAAATAATACATCAGTATCAGAATAGAATCAGAAATCCAAAGTAATGAGAACTGAGAGACTCAATTTGATCATTACAAAATATAAATAGGAGTGCGAAGAATAGAATACGATTAAAAAAACTTTGAAATTTTGATGAAAGACAGAAATAAGAATTTTCTTCAAATTTTCAACATTTTTGAAGAAAAGCAAGGCCATGGCAGATTCAACTTGCTTGACTCCCAACTAAACTGGCTATTTTGGCAAAGCGGGCCTTGTGTTATCATGCCCGTAGTAATTGAGATCGCAATTCCTAATTGACCCAACACCAACAGGAAACAAGCAATAGAGTGTGTCTTTTGACTCATTAAACGTGGTTCAAACCGAACAAAATAAATTAATTAAGCTACGTCCTCGAATGTCAAAATACTGATCCTTGTTGATAACAGTTCCATTCATCAATCCAGCAAATTTTAATAATTTCGGTTTCATAAATTAACTACCAATTCAATAATTTTAATTCCCTTTATTATGGACCCGACAGAGCTTTACTGAAATCGTGCCGTTGTCCATCCTTTGTTTATTTATTTATTATTTATTTATTCATTTATTCGTTTATTTATTTATTTGATACAAACTCTATGGAAGCATATGCACACACCCAAAGCTGCTTCCTTGACACAATTTTAATAGAATCATTTAGCGTTAATAAATTAAAGAACTAATAGATTAAAGATAGAAAATAGAGAGAAAAAAGTACTTGAAAATAAATATAAAAATAGCAAAATAATAGAGTTCCTATGTCCAATCAAGAGCGCGCTAACAAAACATTAATTTTCCGTCTGAATCCTGTCAAACTATTAGCAAACACATCAATATTCCCATATGCACGATTTAAAACTGCTTTGAATTCTATAAATATCATAGGCTTCCCAAATCACAATAATGCATATCGGAAGTTCTTAAAAGAAGAGTTCTATTAAGAATCTGGCAGGGTCTTGAAATCATGCCATTGTCCACCCACTCGTTCATCTGTGCCCTAGCGCTTGAAAGGAAGATTCTAGACTTTTTGAAACGTGTTTTTGCTTCCTCTTTGTCTAAGAGAGATCGTTATTGATTTTGGAGTTTGGGGGTCGAATATAAAAATAATTATGATGTTAAACAGATTCCCACTTTAGGCTCTCAGTTAATTTTGGCTAATGAAAATCAAAACTTTGGCAGTTGGTGCTGCCGCTGTTTACATTTAGAAATCACAACATTGGACATTACGAAGGACTTAGCCCAATAATCCACTTTATTTTTTTACAATGCATGCACGTTTTCATTTTTTATTGTGTTGTAATCTTTTCTTAAATTATTTTAAATCATAGAATTGAATAAAAAACAGGGAGGAAATATTGGGGCTTATATTATGAGATCTGTTGAGCGAGATAAAGAAGCAAAACTCTTTTTCAAAAATATTGCTAATATGCATTATTTTGTGAATTGAGAGGCATAATGGCATGATGATTATAGAAATTGAAGGAGTTAAATAGTGCATATGCCTATCAGCTGATAATTATAATACTTTTGATTGGTTGGTTCCTATAGTAGATATAAGAATTCCTAGTTTGCAAATTTTTCAACAAAATTTGATATTTTTACTCAATGCAAGCTTTAACGTTTCAATTTTTGATTGTGTTTAAATACTTTAAATCATTGAATTGAAAAAAAACGAAGAAAATATTGAGGCATAATACATATTATCAGATCTTTTGAACAAGATTAGGAAGAAACAAATTTCTCTATCAAGAGCTACCTTTGTGCATTTTTTGTAAATTGGGAAGCATAATGATGTTCATAGAAATCGAAGCAGTTGAATGGTAAGGATAGTAGAGAGTATAAACTTTGGTTGAATGGTGCATATGCTTACCAGCACAATTGATTATAATATATAATTAATTTATTATTCAAGCAAATATTTATCCTCCATCTGGTTATGACATACTAGTTTACGCTTTATTAATATGATGATCATTAAGAGCTGACGATGGGCCAACTAGAAAGCAAGTGAAAGCAGAACATTAAGAACAGATTAAAAAGTACATTCACCGGCACAAGGAGTTCACACTATTTGTTGGATGGAACAACATAATAAAATATAATCTTGGGTTTTCGCCTCTTATGTTCTTTTTCCCCCAACTTGTAATGTAAACAGATAGCGCAAGAGAATAATGGTCGATTTCGAGCCAGACTTTACAATCCGACGCTGGGAGAAACTACGCATTTAAATGGAGGACACAAAAAAGTAAAAGACAGAAAACAAAAACGGCAAGGCATTTAAGAATTCCCGACTGCATTCTGTTGCTTAAGCCGTTCCCACGTGAAGCTCAGCCATGTTTTAGAAGGTAGTAGCTCTTTGTCTGGTAATTCGAATGAACATAAAAACCGCGTGAAATATTTGTTTAAGAGTGAACCTAAATGTAACACCTAAAATAATTACATTCTATTATTTTATTGCATGAGATGTGTGACTCCTTTAGCCTGCCCTCCTATTACCACTCAAGATAAGGAGAAAACCTCGAAATTAGTTATGAGGAGACTGTTCATTGAAGAGATGTGTTCAAATGTGAAAATGTTTTAAAAAGTGTATTCTACTAGAACAAAGTTCTGAACTAGATTGTTTTCTTCATATAGGCTAATCAAGATTCTATTCAGCAATATTAATTCAATAGAAAAATTAATTTTCTGACCGAAAGATTTTACCTCTCCCGAGGTGTTTCGGAGGACACGTTAAGTTGTCGGTCCCGGCTGCCTAAAAACGGCTGTTAAGTCACATCAACTCATCAATGTACGACCTGATATTCTGACACCAGACCTGAGCCAGCCTGGTCACACGATATTATTATTATTATTATTATTAAATAGCAGTTTATTTAACTGGGATTTCATCCAATTTACAGGTTCAAAGATTATTAGTAAGTTACTTGGAATAAATAGTTCCCAAGAAGAATGATAAGTACCGTTGACTGACACGTGACTGACTACATGCTTACATATAAGTTATGTCTGAATCAAGGTAATTTCAATTCTAACTAATATATCTTAATGCCCATCGCGAAAATATCAAGCGGTCATCATAGCTTACTTTAGACTGTTGTAGTACTCACTAGCACAAGCAATAGTATATAAATAAACTTATCGACCAATTACGAAAGATTTTCGACTGTCGATCTTGAGAGTCGATGCAGTCTTATCTTCAGTGCATGACGGTCTCTATTCATTCATTCACTCTGGATGATGTCAAGATGAACTACTTGAGCCTCGAGGTGGTTCAAATAAAATTTCTGAAAATTATAAAGTTTATGTAAGGTTTTAAGCTTTAATGATTGTGCGCTTGAAATGAAAAATTTGTTCCCACGATGGAAAGAATATTGAACAGTATTAGAAATCAATCGCCTATAAAATATAGTGCAATAAAGCTCTAAGAAAGATGACGCACACTTGTGTCATATATTGATTTGCAAAAATTGCTGCTACCTGTGGTGATAAATCTATCAATTATGGAATTGATTTATTCCACATTAATTTATTATACTTTATTCGTAATATTCTCAGAAAATCGAAGGATAAAAATCACTAGTAATAAAGAAGTGAAGAGTAATATCATACATTTTATAGATGTGTCACCTACCTTAAATGGAAATAAATACACTAAAGTCGCCAAATTCATTGCGAAGCTATAATAAATTGAAATTACTGATGATATATAGAATTATTGATTCATGAAAATTAAGAATAGAATAATTGAAATCATTGAACAGAGTTGGATTTGAACTCATTCGTTCAAGTATGAGTTTCTAATGATTTATTATTTATGTTGAATAGGCCTCCAATAATTTCGTCACAATCTGGATGTTTGAAAAAGTAATGTTATCTAATAAATTGAGGATACTAGATTGAAACATGACAAATTCCCAACAAATATCATCACTAACAAGCACAAGTTCAAGGCCGAAGAAAATGTAGAATTTCTGCATTTGATTGGCAAAGGCAGACAATTGAACATTTTAGAAGATTTGGAGGTAACTAGGTTGGTAAAAACGATTCCAATACTTTAATAGTAAACGATTCCAATAGTTTGAACGATCAAATTTATTTCAATTAATTCAATACAACTAACTTGGTTTAATCATAATTCTACATTTTAATAACGGTGCTTTCTTGTTTTTCTCGGTAAACCTTAACTGCATTTCAGTGAGTCTTATTATTCATTATGGAGGATCAGGCGGATGGAGCCTCCGGAGTCTCAGAGACAGAACATCTAATAATCGGAGCCTTGGAGGACAAGTTTTGACAAAAGAGTCAAAGATGTCTAGAATAAATGAAAATGTGGTTTTAGACATTATTTTTTTTAACATTTCCGGAGGAGCAGGGAGTATCCTTGAACTCCTCTTTTAAATGAAATTTTCAAGTACGATACCTCAATCAGGTGGGTTCAAAAAACGGGGATTAGGGTTCAAAAAAAGCAGGTGAAAATAGTTTTAAGTAGGCTGGCTTTAATTCATCTAAACATCTACCATTTAAAACATCTACCGGTGGTTCGGAACCCACCTAAAACTGTAGGTCCAACTCATCATCACCATCATCCAATTCATTACCCACGCACAGGTCTCAGACCTATGTGGGATTCATCCTTCAAAAAAAAAAAAATGAGTCCGGATCTATCAATGACAATGGCAAAAGAACAAGATAAAATTCACGTTGACACATAAAGTGGGCTGAAATGTTCAAGTACAATTGAAATAAAAACATGAATTCATGTCTAGTATCGCTTGAAATGTTCTTTTAGAAGGATTGTTTTCCAAAAACCTTTTTGTGGGAGTGCGCCCAAACTTTAGAAGAAATTGGTCATAGTCTATATTATCCCCACCTCTTCCTTCACTTTACTTTGAACAATAGAGCCTAGCAGAAGAACAGCAGGGCGGCATATTTCTCTCAGCAAAAAGTGTAAATCAACCTCTGCATACATATACACACATACCACAGATGACCGACCGTGAGCCTCAAGTCAAAACTAAAAACTCGCTACACTCGTTCAATGATTGAATATAAATTACAAACTATTGACACATTACAGAAATTAAGAATAAAAAGTTTGAAGCTATAACACAGAATTGAAGCTGAACTAAGCGTTAGTTCAAGTATTAATATTCAATAATTATTCAAATAATTTATTAATTCTCTTAAAAAGTTTACATGCTTACAGTTGCCTAAATTTATCACAATCGATATGTTTAAAATGGATTGATCAAATGAGTTTGAAATCGCGGATACTTTTTGTTTTATTATTTAATTCATTTTTTTTAAGATTACGACTGGAAGACTCTGGTTATGGGCTATAAATCAAGTCAAGGCAGATCAACAATTATATACAATATTACCATTGTTATTCACTAGTTACCACAATTTCAATTAGTTGAGGTGAGGCTCAATTTTGATCTGAAAGGTCTAATATTAGATTGAAACATTAAAAATTTCCATGTCTAGTACATTCACATTCTAATTCTATTCATAATCAAGAAAAGACAACAATTTCGTTTTGTTTACGTCTGTATTGAACAACAGTAACATCATTGGAAACCAGTCAGTTATCAGAGTTAAGAGGTTGAACATTTCTTGATGTCTAGCTGCAGGTGCCAGGCGTGTGTCCTGCATTTGATATTCAAAGTGATATTTATAAGGTAATACAGTAGCTGGTCAGGCGACATTTGGGAACACCTGGACTAGGAAGTAAGTTAAATGAGCAGAGTCGTTAATAAGGAAACGCGTGATGCACCTGGATGTTTGGCAATCTATAATCGTTGACTGACTAAAATTCAACCAGATAAATAAATAGACAGAAAAAATCATTGAATGCTCAAAATAATACAGAACATTTTCTTGAAATTAAGTCTGTAGAATCAGCAATTCAGTACACTATTTTCCATCCATTTCTTTCAATGTATTGTGAATTTAACTAATCATTATGATCATTTATAAAGTATCCTGTGTACTGTAATTCTATCACAATCTAGATAATAAGTGACTAATGGAGAAAAACTCATATTTAGTGTATATTCACTATAACCAATTAAGTGGCATGAATAGATTCGTTATTTAAGAAAAGTATTGGAATAGCTAAGGTTAAATAGGTAAACAAAATTTCTAAATATTGTTACGGGTTCTATCTCTAAAATAATGCTGGCAACACTTTAAATTAACTCTCGCGCTTTATTTCCACAAATTACTCACAACACGCACTAATCAGTTATGTCACACAAAAGAAATCAATCCGAATCGAATAAATCAATAATATTCAGCAAAGACTAATCACTAACTGTTAACAGGCCAATCAAATATTTAACAAATAACTGTTCATTGATTTAGAAGGAAACGTCTAGAAAATAACAGTTGGAACACTTACAACGCACAGGTCTGTCACCATATTACAAATTCACCATATTATAATTATTATAATAGCAATGAGTATTTGTACACTTCTATAAACTGTAGAGAAAGTCTCAATATACTGTGTTTAACACTGTAACATATTACACGTTTGTATAACAAAGTCTGTAGTAATGCTCACTGGATTACACGGTCTGTGTCAGTGGCGGTCCCGGGGGGGGGGGGGGAGGGATAGAAGGGGTATATCCCCCCCTAAATATCAAGATGGATCCCCCCCCCCCTAAAAAAGAATTTATTCATAATTATGTATGTATAGTTTTTGCGAGAAATAAATTTAATCTGTGTCATTGTTACTTGTGAGCTAAAAGAATAAACAAGAAGGATGCGTACATCCTTACATCCATTACATTGTTGTGTAACATCTGAGTATTTTTTGGCTATTCCTTCGTAACTTACATGTTAAAAATAGGGCCTAACCATAAAGAAAAAATTCGCAGTGAAACTTAATTTATTTTTGATTTCATTATACGTTTATTTAACTGAACTTTGTCATCATGCTCATTAGCTCATTAAATAATCACTTTAAATGAAAAACTATTTTATTAGCTAACATAAATACTATTAGCTTGAGCATATTTTAGAGCTCAAATACGTATAAAAATACATTTTAGCTTTAAATTCCACATTTTTTCCTGGGGGGGGACCCAGACCCCCGCGGTGGTCATCCCCCCCCCCCCCACGAAATGAAATCCTGGGACCGCCACTGGTCTGTGTTAATGGAAACTGCCACTTGTTAACAAAGCTCAAACAATAACTGACTGACTGTTTACATGAGCATCCGCCTATGTGTCATTCCAGGAAACAGTAGAGAGTTCTTTAACTTTTCAAGATTATTCTATGAAAATCTATTTACACAGATAATAGTTGACCAGAACATTCTCGATGATTGCAAGGAACAAGGGGGAGTAAACAAAACATGCATGTTCATCGCTTCAACTGGAAATACTATTGACACAGTGCAGAAAATATTTCTCTTTTCCTCCTCGCATTTCATAACACTACCCCTATCTTAAGAGATTGCTCTGTCCCAGAAAAAAAGCACTTATGTTGGTTTGGGTCTGCCCTGGTTACTGGCTGGTTCCTTATTGATCTTCCAAGAGTTGTAGATGCAGATGGTAATCTGGATATCAGTGGATTTGTACACCTCTTCCAAGATTGGCTTCACAATTGTCCAGTCCAGGCCATCGTATCTTCCAAGCCTTGGTATACCAATTTGGTATATGATGAAAATCATGGTATACCAAGGCTTGGAAGCCTTACTCCTTACTCCTAGTTTCTGCATTCTGTCCCTCAGCTGAACCAAGCAGCTCCACAATGTGTTATATTATGATGACTTAATCTCAGGTTGTTCCTTAGTCACCAGGTAGAAGAGATGTTGATCATGCCACTGCCAACAAAGAACATTTCCTTCTGCTTGTCCTTGTTGTTCCAGGTCTCTGATACCACCAAACTTCTTCCTGAAGACTGTAGCAATGACTCAAGATTCTGCTGGTGACAAGTATGATAAGTTGCTGGTGACACACTATGCCAGTGCATACTCCTTGGGCAGGGTGAATCCCTTTCACTTGTCTGGATAATTTTTCCTTGTGGACCTGAATCATCAGCAGACTTCTCTGAGGATAGAATGCACTGAGCCCAAGCTGCTTGTCCTTCCCCAGCACTGTTACTACCATGAAATGGATTCAAACAATTGAAATAAACCATTTTTGGCTTTCCTCTTGGAGGTTTCCTTATCTGGTATACCACATTATTGATCTAGTCACAACCTCATAAGGCCACTCCCACTGATTTTCAAGTTGTGGAGAGAAGCCACAAATCCTCTTTGGGTTGTATAACCAGACTAGATCTCCTGCTTGATATCCACCTTGTTCAGCCCTGATGTCATACCACCCCTTCATCTTCAGGCCTGCTTCATTGAGATTGGTGCATACTTTCTTATGAGTCTCATCCATATGCTTCCTCAGTTGGGTGATGTAGTCTTCCCCCTCAAATGTTTCACCAGGCTTGCTTCCAAACTGAAGATCACAGGGTAACCATAGATCTCTACCAAAAAAGATATGAGCAGGTGTTTTCTTTGTTGTTTCATTGATGGAGCCATCAGAAAAAAATGGAGATGTTGATCTCAATCATGCTGATTGCCAGTAACTACTTTCCTCAGATATTGCTGCATGTTCATTTTCTCTATCATGCCATCTGACTGTGGGTGCAGTGGAGTGGTCCATGTTTTCCAGATGCCTATCAACTCACACACTCTGTCGAACACGTCTGACTCAAAGTTTCTCCCTTGATATGAGTGCAGCTCCAATGGAACACCAAAACGACTGAAGAGCTGCTTTACCAACAAATCAGCCACTGTGATTGCTTTCTGGTTAGGTAAAGCATATGTGTCAACCCATTTACTGGAATAATCCATGACTACTAGGATGTATATGTTTCCATCATTTGTTGTGGCAAACGGTCCAGCTGTATAAATAAACATTGCAGGTATTCATTGTTGCTCTTTTCTTTCTTTGTGGACCATTGGCTGCTGCACAAGTTGTACACTTCCTACACCTATCTCTGACATCCTCCTTCAAGTAAGGCCAGCAGAATCATTCTTGGATTTTTTCTAATATCTTGTGAAGACCAGAGCTGCTATCATGCAAACTCCTCAGAACTTTGAGTATGTGCTTGTTTGGGACAATCACTTGTTGTCTCCTCTTCTGGTCCCCTGTTGCATTTTCAATCACCCTCTTAAGAACTCCAACGTTTTCAACAATGGAGTCCCACTGTGCCCAATAGGTCTTGAACAATTTGAGATATAGGTGCTATTTCCTGCCAAGTTGGTCTTCCATGTTCTGAATGTTTCCAATCCCAGAGGTGCTTCAAGTCAGGATCTTCTTACTGATCATCCTGTAGGTTGTTGCTTTCCCAAAGATCAGCAATCACAGTAGTCCTTATAAAAATGCTTTCCTTAAACTGTTCATTGATTCAGAAAGAAACGTCTAAAAAACAAATAAAACACTTACAAAGCACAGGTCTGTTATTACAATAATAGCAATTAGTATTTGTACACTTGTATAAACTGTAAACAGGGGCCGTTAATAAGGGGGCATGAGGGAGCAGCTGCCCCCCACTTTCAGATGATTTTTTTTTTCAATTTTCACAAACTGAAGATAAAGTTATTAATGTTGTTGAAAACAGTAACATCATAGTTTTGTGGCGCATTTTGAGAGACTTCAATAAAATAATGTCTATAATAAGCTTTAACAATTTTCAGAAGGGGCTTATAGAAGCACGTTGATAACAAAGCAAGTTCAAGTCAAACATCTCGGCACCCAAGCTAAACGGTTGTGGTTGGAATGCGATGTAGAAATCGTGGTTAAACCTATTGTTGAACACAATGTCATTGCAATGCAAACATTATATTTCATAAACAATAATTAGACTACCGTGTTAAGAAAAAATATAGTTGATTGGGATCAAAAACAATGTAGCCCTCGAGTTTTTATTATTTTAAAATTGAACGCTGAACTCAAATTTTTGTTATATCAATATGAAGTACAATACACTCAATAAATACAATTTTATCCAGAAAATATATGGATAGAATGAAGAGGATGCAGCATGGCTTCAAATTATGTAAATGATTAGCGAATCTTAATAAGGTTAATCAGATTTATAAGGTAATGTAAGGTACTCTAAGCTTAGGTGAGGTAATCTGTGGTGAAGTAATATGGCTATTACAGAAAAACGTTTAAAAACCCCTTTAAATTGACTAAATAGACCTTATACCTTACTAAATAAATCAATTGGTAGCATGAACATAATTTTGAATTACCTGAGGACATACTAAAGATGAATGATTATTGGATAAGATTTTTCCTAATGTTCTATAAAGATGATGTCTCCCAAATAAAATTTTTTCTTCAAATGTGCAACGAAAATTTCAAGAATTGCAGTCTACTGGTAGTAGTTTGAATTTTCTTTTATTATCTTCTTTAATATCATCTATCACCTAGGCTTAAAATACTTGTAATACTTAAATAGCCTTTGTACAATAAATAAATAAATATTAATAAATAGGAAGACTAATGAATGGTAAATAACTAAATAAATTACACACTCAATAAGAAATAGAAATCAATATTACAGTGATTCAGTGCTGTTTTGTTTATATTTACTACCAATTATTAGAGCTAAGAAAAATCACTTGTGATTGAATGTAACTCCTACATCAACGCTACACAAAAGAGTAATTATTATTGATAAAGATGTGCATGAGTTTCTTCCAATATGATAATTCTCATTTTTATAGTCAATACCAAATCGCACAATAGATTCTTGGAGGAAGGTTGACTCTATTATGAATGTTGTTTCAGTTCAAGGCGTAGTTTTAGTACCGTACACAGGCTTCAGTTTACGAGGATACCACGTTTTGATTGACTTCCCACAGTTCAGAGTGATGACGTTCAAGGTGCTTCAAGTGATATAAAGCTGAATTGATTCAGCAACCAGAATTAATAAGCTTTGTCCTGATGAGGAGGATAAAAGTCATTCATGGTTTACAGCCACTTTGATAGTTTAATAATGAAGACTTTATTCGAGGATCAATCGTAAAACTATTAATGCTTTAAGCAGTATAATGATGTCAACATCTGGATTTTCCCACATGGTTGTTGTACAATATTGCTATCAGGCCTATAGAATTAAAAATTTCATGAAAATATTTCATAAAAAAAAGTGATAAAATCTTTTAAAGATGAATGATTATTGGATAAGATTTTTCCTAATGTTCTATAAAGATGATGTCTCCCAAATAAAATTTTAATATCAATATCAGTTCATTCGAATTATAACCTTACCCAACGATTTCCATGATTAGATCTGCTTATCCTGGGTTCAAAGGAAAAATCTTTATTAAAACTTAATATTGGAAATTTCAAAGTTCTACTCCACTGATTGATGGTTTTCCGTTTCCACATTTTCCTCACAAATTATTTCCACATAAAACATCTGCAATCAATTCAAAAAATTGCAAAGAATGTGGTTGGTAGGTTTTCACATCCATCTGCAAATATGATTTGGCTGCAGAAAAGTTTTTCCAATCTAAGAAAATTATTACAGTATCAATAATTAATTATAACATTATAAATACTTGAAACATAATAATGTGCCAACATAATATAAGTTACAAAATGGAAATCAATTATATAATACAAATTGCAAAAAAGAATAAAGTCGTTTAATTGTAAGTGTCCATTTTGATCCGTGATCATTTCATTCTAATTCTCATGTTAGTTTTTTCTAACTCTGATTCACTAATTTAGTTTCTCTTACGTCTTAAATAAGAGCAATTTTAGGCCCGAATAAAGGAAATTACGAATACTGAATTAGGCTGCACTTGGTAATGATTGTTGATTATGATTTGAATGAGCTATTAATAAATTGATTGTGGGCCTCAAATTTATAACTGCTTATTGAGTGTTTCGTGAAGAGTTACCAATATTTATTGGGCTTTTTGTGCTCACTATAATAATGGAAAAGTTGAAATTTTTCATTACAGAGTTAAAAATGGTAGAAGTTGGCAACTAGCCCCATCAATTTACTTATTCTACTTCAGCCTTCATTTTACTGGTAACTTAGACGGGATCCAGGTAAAAATTGCTAAAAAATTGAATAAGACAAGTAAGAAGACAAGTCAGCAATCACAGTGATTGAGAAGATATCCAACAAAATATGCAAAAATTGTCAAAACCCCCGTTTTTTCAAGTATGAAGAGACTTGCTTAATTGCACATTTAACATGCAGTTTTTTTCTAACGAAAAATTTTAAGAATTTAATGCTAAAGAAATGATAAACAGAAATTCCAAAGTCAAAAAACGCACCTGAATCTTACAAAATTAGGTTTTTATAAATTAAACCTCCTAGAAATAGCGATCTGTGCAAAATTAGTGTTTTGATTCAATAAAAGCCGGTTCAATGAAATCTGGGTGAGTGTTTTGCTATTGGATTATTCACAATTTCATCTTCAAGATTTAATTCTGTATATGTTTTGTAAGAAAAAATAAAAAGCTTCATGTAAAATTAATCACTTAATCCACATCAATCTTAGAAAGACGAGTTTTGAGCAATTTTTGCATATTCTGTTGGTTGTTTCCAAAATTACTGCAGTTACTTCTAACTTGTTTTATACGATTTTATTTTACATGCAAACTAGCCAAATTACGAGTAAGTTAAAATGAAGGCATTAATAATTTTAATGAGTAAATAATTGATGGGATGATCGCTAACTTCCGCCATTTTTTATTATTTAAATAAGAACAACAAGCCCACAAAGATTGCTAAGTGAAACACCACACCCTGAAGGCCAATAAATCTACCTGAATCTATTCTCTACCATATTGATGCTCTTTGGGAGCAATTGGAGTGATTTAATAATAATTTATATAAACAAAACGATTTTCCACAAACAGATGAAATTAAAACTAGGAGTTTGATGAAATGAAACAAAAGCCACCCTAACCCACCCTTTTGAATAACGCAATATTACATGATAATAATGTAAGTTATTATAAAAGGTTCAGGTACGAGCAAAAAGGGGTAGGTATCAATTTCAATAATTACAAAGTGAACTGTATTGTATCGGCACTTCATTCAGACCCTCAGAAAAAAATTCTGGATAACCATTATTGTTCAAAAATTGGCTGCTATTCTCCCTCTGACCTACCACAAAAATATAGGGTTAACTTGAAAGTATAGGGAGTTAGAAACAAACCGGCATCAATTTTCTCCATTCAGAAGATAGTAGATTGCTTTTATCCGTGAATGATACTCCAGTGAAGGCCAGTAATAGTGTTTTTACCTGAACTATAATACAGGTGAACTTGAAATGTGAAATCTCTAACAGGTGAATTGAAAACTGATAGTTCTACACTATTCAAGTCATCGTAATTTAAAAAAAAGGGGGTGATTTCTTAGTGATGTTAAAACTTTTGTACTTTTTTAATGTTGTTTTTTGAAGTTTTTATTATCAATAAAATAATTTTATTCGAAAGTGATCTTGAACATTTTAATGGAAACATCATCCTATTTTGATTGAGGAGAGTTGAACGAGTGAAGTTTACTGTTAATAGAACTATTAGAGAACTCTCTCTTTTTTCCCCATCACTTTTTAAACAGTAGTGCCTTGAAGCTAAAGGTGGGCGGTAGGGTGGCATATTGCTACCATCCCGTAGGCGGCAAAAGTGTAATTCCGCCTCTGTTCTTGCCCCCTTACTTCTATCAAACGATGTCTCCCCCCTGATAGTTGATAATTCTATGCGCCCGCGGGCATTGATTCTGGATTTCATTCTTATTCAATATTCAAATAATAAATACAAAGCATACCTATAACAATACATTACATTTTTTCATTAACAACAATTAAGTTAGTCCAATTACTCACTTTGAAAGAGATTAATGGCTTGAATGAAATGATGTCATTATTTCCTTAAATTAAAAAAAAAAATGTTTCACACAAATTTTCTATGCCTCAAAAGAAATGAATAACAATAGAAAGTGGAAATATTTAGGCAAATACCTGGATTGGAAACAGCCCTAATGCTCTGTTGTTTTTAATACCCAATGAGCCTCATTTTTTCTTTAATAAAAGGTCATCTAAATTTTGCTTTTTAGGGGGTCCAAATGATGTCATCAGATAATTTTAATATTGTTCATTCAATTTTGATAATATTATTGTTCATAATATTGATCTCTGAACTGTAGTTGATTTTTGTGAAACCAGTAAACTCTATTCCAAATAATTTAATAATGTCATTTACTCATTAGTTTGCATCAGGAGGTACACTGATTAACGCTTCAGCGCACGGGTAAGTAACCTCTGTTGTGGTAATTCTTTTACTTCACAGTTATCTAACTGCTCTGTGCACTCTACACTTTAATTATTAGGTCTTCCCCCAAAATGACAGAGCATTTCTCTGAGTGCATGTCAGAATAGAAAACACTTCCAATTGAAAGTGATAACGTCAACTTTCTACATGATAAATTGTATAACCAATATTAATATTGTTACGGAATTGAAACGAAGAGGAAAACGTCCTTCAAGCGCTTCCATTGTGTCAGAGTTGCTTCCGCAATTCTGCTTACATTTCGCAGGTAGGGTCCTGCCTATGTAAATATCTTATCTTGACGATATATTTTATTCTTAGCCAAATGTGCTTCTAGTACTTTTGAGGGTATCCTAGATGTCCGTTTTGTCGATAGAAATATCTAGAATAGAACTCTCTGGAACAATACAAACAAATAAAGAGTGCTGTTTTTTTGTCAGCAGCCAGTCAGTCTTTTAGGTTCATTTATTATTATACATTTATTTATTATTATTATACGGTTCAATTAGACAAAAAACGGCCTAACCTTAAAATCCAAAGTAAAAGTTTCCCTCCAGTTATAAATTGTTCTATATGGTCCACATTTATTGTTTGATAAAAAGTTACACCATTTTAAGCGTCGGGTATGGGTGAAGGGGATTTTTAAGTTGGTTAATTAGTATTCTATATCAGTTTTTTCAAATATTTAGAAAACTATGAGGTTTATCACAAAAGTGCGTGTTACAAAAATAATCTACATTAAATTGTGAACAAAAGTGGTTACGGAGTTACGGAGGGTGTAAAGTCGAAAATTTACAAATAAATCAGACGTAATCCACAAAAAATCATGTGAATCTGGAATGTTGCATTGGAAATGTTTTAGAGTGGAAACGCACTTGTTTGAAACTTGTTCCAAACTTGAATCAAGTCGAAACAAGGTTTTTACAGACACAATGCATGATAAATACGAGGTAGTCTATTCAGTCTAACAGCAAAAAAGTCAAAATAATT
This sequence comes from Conomelus anceps, assembly GCA_948455865.1. Classification (NCBI taxonomy): domain Eukaryota; kingdom Metazoa; phylum Arthropoda; class Insecta; order Hemiptera; family Delphacidae; genus Conomelus; species Conomelus anceps. Next base: position 21,273,296 of record OX418223.1, on the reverse strand, counting down.
TGTTCTTCTTTGTTTTAAAATATGGTACATGAATATAAAATTTGCATGTAAAATTTAAATCAACCGTGAGAAAGGAATAATTTTATTTTTAATTCTTGGATTTCTTGTTCCATAACGATCTGCGTTGTTAATATGAACCTTTGTTATAAATTTAACGACTTGCAGTCAGTTTTATAATGTGAATATTTAATGAATGTACTCACATTCAGCCGAACGTTTTCGTGGTATTGCTGAATCTCATCTTCAAAGCTTCAAGGCTTGAAGATGAGATTCAATACCTTGAAAACGTTGGGCCAAATGAACATTCACGATATAAATAAAACTAACTGCAAGTCGTTAAATTTACAACAAAAGTTTATTTTTAATTCTTGTTCAGAACGAATTAAAATGAAAGTAGCAATCTTCTGTTATGATAGAAGACCTCTTTACATGCAATTCATGAATCGCCTACATCATGGTAACTGTGATATAGCGGTTTGAATGATTTCACATATTAAAAAAAGGCCTTTTTAAATCACGAAAAGCTTATCAGAGAAGAGTAGCAAAGAACTGGGTCAAGAGGTGGGGAAACGCATTGTGTGTATGTGTGTAAATTTTGCGCATTGTTTTATCAGTAATAAAGACACGGGAAGTCTCTTAAAAACTGCCCATTAGAAAGACTATCACAGAATTTTACCGTAAAGTGTGATACAGTACAAGAGCCACGATGACTGAGAGGATGCAACAAGGATGGAAATGTTTAACGGGTAGAAAGAGAAAAAAAGAAAGGAAGAAGCAGTGTCATGCTTCGTCTCAGACTTGGTCGCACGAAGTTCATGTACTTTGTGACATTAGCGGAGACTTCAACTACCATTAGCACTCTTCATGTGTTGAACCGAACCTATTGGCTTACTGTTTTATTGGTTTCTGGTGATCATCGTAACGGTGCCGCTTCAGGAAACTTTCGGCACGACATCATTTTTTCTCACTGGAGTAGTCTGGACATGACTGGAAATTTCTTGTAAGCAATATTTATTCTAAAATGTTGTGTTCTTATATTAGAAATATTTTTTTAGATTGCCGTCTCATCATAGATTGAGTATTGTGACAGACAGACATGTTATAGTGAATAGCGCAATTAAAAAAGTTCTACCTATGTGGGTTCATCCTCCGAAAAAAAGAGAAAAAAATGTATCTAAATTGAACACTTGAAACTCCCTGAGTCTTACTTATACTTGAGTCCAGGTTATACTTAGTCAACTTAGTATATATATTAGGTTATTATATATTAGGTTATACTTAGTATGCTTTCCGAGTGAATTGGTCACACTAACCCTAGGATAACTAAGTTGTTATATGAGATTGCTATGAAAATTAGAAGCTATTGATACACTGTTTCCCTTCGTGAAAAGTTGTACAGCATGGTTATTATATAACAGTACTTGTTACAAAGTCTGAACGCACCGAAACTTGAAGCAATAGGCTAATAACTCACAACTAAGTTAAAATTCAGACAATCAAGAGCTCAACTATCACAAAAAATATATATATATATATATTTAATTTTATATTGATAGTATAAAATTTGCAAAATATAAGTAGAAGTTTTGGTACAAATTTAAATGTATGAGTAGTAAAGTATTATAAATTTGCTAGTCAGTTTCGAAAATCAAATTGTTATGTCACAAAATTTCGTATCAATAGCTTCTAATTTTCATAGCAATCCGAAATACTTGTTGAACAATCTAATATCAAAAGTTCACTCTAGATTATTAGAAAATTTTGTCTTTGGAGAAGCTATAATAATATATTATTAAAAGAAGTTTTTATTTCATTAAAATAGTTCTGAAATAATTCAGCTAGTCCTACAGTGCATGAAATCAAATGATACATACAATAACGAAAGGTAATCCTAGGTAACGAGATTTCTTCATAGAATTGAACTACATCCCAAAAGAAAATGGTTTTGCTCCACATTCCCAATTTCATTTTCACTTTTCAGGTATTATAGATATCTGTGATGTTTTCCATGACGAAATACTTGTTGAACAATCTAATATCAAAACTGACACAGTATTTCGATTTTATATATTGTCTACTCAATTATATTGGAGATACTGGAGGGATGCATTTCACTTCTGAAAAGAAGCTAAAGAGGCTTCAGAAGCTTTAGCTTCTTTTCAGAAGTGAAATGCATACCTCCAGTATCTCCAATATGAGTGAGTCAAGACAATATATTAAATTGAAATACTGTGTCAGTTTTTACATTAGTTTATTATAGAAATCTTTTATTAATTTTAGTTGGACTATTTTGAGAAGGTAGAAATTTTTTTAGTTAAAGTGGATAATAATAATTATAGGTGGATATAAAATACAAATTGAAGCTCAATTCTAGGATGAATCACCAAAAAGTTGAGCTATAATGTTTTCTATAGAAGGTTGAGAACCTGTACAGAATACACGTTGATAAACTGGTAAAGTTCCCATGATTATAAGTTTCAACTCAAACTGGGAAAAATACAAAAAAAAAAACGTTCACCAAGCTTGATGAGACTATTGTTAGGACGTCGTTTTTACCTTCAAGTGAGACTTGAATGGGATAAGGATGAATGATTGTTAACTTATCAGTGCAGTATTTCTGATCTGGGATCTGCTGCGATACTTTCATTCATTATTGATTCAAGTTGTCAATCATTCCGATTCTATGATACACAAAATCATTTGCTTTTCAGGCTGAATAGTTGAAAATTACCGTTAGATGCCTTTCTGATTCTCTTCTTATTTGGGTGAACTAGCTAAACTAGTAGAACAAGAACACTACAACAGATTTATCAATTTCTCTCAATAATTTTTCAATTCATATTACTTTTTTTTTATTTGGTAGCGAATTACAAAAAGGATAACTCTGTTCATTTTAAGCAAATTAAAATCTACCTTATAAGTTTGCTTAAGGTGTAACATCAAATACGTTTTTCTATGACGTCATCAAATAATTGTATTTACAAAAAAATTATTAATTTACTTACTAAACACCATTGACAACCAACATACACAATAGTATATTTATTTTTCTTTTTTATCCATAAATTATATTCCCATATACAAAAATATTTTCTCATTAATATATCTTCTCCAAGTACAGTACTTTTCAGAACTTAAGAAAATCAACTATAGAGCCCTCTCTCAATCATTTGTTATTAATTAAAACAAAATAGACCTAGACTTGGCTTTTTTTTTGTTTTGGTTCGACCATTTAGAGATCACGATTGTAGAGTATTAGAAGCACATTTCAATTCCTTATGGTACTTCTTCTCTCCCTAGAGGCCTTCATCTGTTCAGAGAACCGCTGTCTTCGCTGACTTAGCTTTATATATTTAATTTTCTTCTTAGGTAGATCAAACCCTCATAATGTTCTCACAGCTAAAGCAAATAAATAACGCTTCGAATTCTGATGAACTGTCCTAAAAAGCAGAATGAATAATAATTTTTAGAAACAAGTTTCATTGTAACTTATGTAACATCATCTTAACTATTGAATATTCAACTTTATTTCCAATTTTCATTGTATCTAGATTGGTTTTCGTGACCAGGACATACCCATATACTGGTAGGAAGAAATACTGGTAACTTTTAAAGCTAGACCTGGCTTGAAAAAAGCGGAAAAGTTTTAAAAGGATCAACTACCCGCATCATTGTTGATGTGTCTTATTGAATAATCGTGTATTGAATGATAGATTTCTAATTTTACGCTAAATGCAAGGTCATCGTGTTGAGGGCTCAACAGCTTACTTGTTTGTGTAGAGCGGTATAGTTTGTTGTACACTATTCAGGCCTACATAATATAGTAGAGTAGAAAAAAACGTTTATGATGGGACAAAAGGAGAAATCCTCTTTTGCGAAGAAAAATACTTCTGGTGGAACATTTGGCGTACTGTGAATTGTTCCTTCCAAAGCAATTTATAACAATCATATTTGGTTCAGATCATAATTGGAAAAATATATATGTATACATTTATCCGTATTTGGCTAGGGGCTTCAGCTTCTACCAGTCCTCAGCAGTGGTAATGATAATGAATTGTAACAGTAATTATTTCTACTGATTTCATTGATTAATATTGATTTCTACTGATACTGTATTCTTACTAATATGGCCGAACGTTTTCGAGTTGTTGAAAAATGAGCCTTGAAGATGGGTTTCAACAACTCGAAAACGTTCGGCCAACAGTGTAAGTAAAATACTACTTATTCTTAATAAAAATTACTGCAAGAATTCACTTACAAAGTTTAAAAAATATATATTTCTTCAATAAATAAAAATGAATGAAAAAATTCTATCCCCCCCAATCTCTACAAATTATAAAGCAGGAGCTAACAATCTGAATGCTTAACTCAAATCTATTAAATATAATATAACATTTTTTTAGAATACTGAATGATATTTTAACTTAAATTTTTAAGTTTCTTAAATTTCCATTCTATCTCCTAATAAAGACCATATTATTTTCAGTCTGTAACGGCTGATATAATATGAGCCGGCTTATCTAGCCTGAGGAAAATGCACTAGACTCCTCTGGTAAGGCCTTTTCATTCTATTAACGATTGAAATTCCACACTAGAAGAAATATGAAGAAGGGTGCGACCCTTTCTCCAATGATCGTCCACGATTTTCTGAAGAAGAAGGCTTTGAAAGCGAATTATTCAAGTTTCCTTTCAACTGTCTTGGGGGTTAAGATTGAGATTCATCCTTCGTAAGGGTTGCGGGTTACGTGTGATGAGCAGATCACAATGTGACCGTTAAAAAGGTGCCTTCTTTTATATCATGGAGGTTGAAGACTCAGAGTTTTGTTTTCCACGAGTCATATGAGTAAAAATATTAGAAATACTTTTATAAATTTGATCCAACAATGAGCCAACCGTTTCAATTCCTGTTAGTGGAATAGCATCATAAATGTATTATTATTTATTATTAATGTATTTATATGCTGACTCATTATTTGAAGTTTTTCCTTTTTTCCATACTATTGAGTTATGGCATCCTGTTAAAATACACAACACAAGAAAACTTTTTCAAATGAAATCTTGATCGGGAACTGTCTGAACTTTTCAATAAAAAGTAGATTTTGATTTATAAACTCAGATAAGGTAAAAATGTCGTTTTTGTGCTGATGATGCCCACATGAGTCCGAGACTTGGGCGAGGGTAATGAGGTGAATTATACACACATAGATGCCAGATGGAGGAGCGGGATTCGAACCCGCGACCGCTTAAACGACAGCAAGCTGAAGTTGGGATGCCCCAACCCACAGTAGATGAATCTGATAATTAACGATTGCTGTTTTTACAACTTTTCATACCAACCATTAGGTATAGCCGACAAAACCAAATCTTATGAGATACATTATAATCATCTCAATAAATTTTAGAAAATTTAACATAATTTGATAACTTGTTTTGTTTTTCTTATAGACCTATAGATACACATTTATAAGTAAATATGTCAGTTTATTTGACTTGACTTGATGGAGAGCAGCTCTCCTATTATTGTGGAATTATTGTAAACAATACAGGTCTCGCCAGACAGAACCTAACCTAACCTAACCTGACCTTCAACTGTTCTTATTAACAATTCATCATCCACGATCCGACGCGTCGGCCTGCGTCAGGCCGCTTCACTCTGTGTCGGAACACAGTTCGAACGCGACGGCCAGGGGATCACATCGAAATGGACACAGAGAAGCTCATAGAGGAAGTCAGAAAATATGTTCACTAGCCGGTGTTAGGCCAATCTCTGTCTGACATCCCCAGGCCGTCATCCAAAGCGGCTGTATGCGACGTCCTGAACGCGGCGTTCTGTCCGTCAGGCCGCGTTCTGTCTGGCGAGACCTTCCAACTGCTAATTTCATACCAATATGAAACCTTAATTTAATGCTCATGAATTCCCATAAATGGGGGTTAAAAGCAAGAATGTGCAGTAAAAATGATAAAGTTCAACCTTCGATCGAAGAGACTTTTAGTATACACTTCCTACTGGATTAATGAAGCTTTCAATAGTTTATAAATTATTCTGTACTGGGTTCTTGACCTTTCTCGCTGGTCGATTTGTTCCATCTCATGTATAAAAGTTATCTGATTGAGATCGATCACTTGTATTAGCAGGTTGGCGACAGGAATCTCGATATCTCAAGATCGGTGCTCACCTGCCTGATCATCTATTGGCGGGTTAGGATTGACAGAGAGAGAGACTGAGTGAGTGAGTGTGAGAGAAAGAGACGCCTCTCTCAATCTTTGAAAAGAAAAGAGAGAAACGTCTGTCACCTGGACAACAGGTATGACCAGTTCTGGGCTGCTGCATCTTCATAACACAGTATCATTCACTATAAAGAAACTCTTGTAATGGCTGCATGCTCATCATGATACGTAACGACCTTTCCTGATGCACAAGGCTAGCAATGTATCAGAACCTGACAGCACATAAGATATTATTTTTGGTTGTTTCTGTGTTGAACAGTTGTGTATCAAGCAACGTAGTGTATCATGTGTTTATTTACATGTGTGTCAATTGAAGGTGGCGTTTTATGAAACTGAAAGGTCTGTAACTTGATTCAAGCTTCATAATTAAATCAAATTGAGTCTTACTTTTGTTTGGTTCTCCTTCATTATCAAGAAGAACCCAGTCTTTCTTTTAAATATGAATACATGGACTATTAATTACCCTGAGAAGCTGCATTCCAAAGAATTTCCTGCTGTCAAGCCAAGGCGGATACTGCAAAAAATATCACAATATTAATCCAATTTGTCAATCATAAAACAATTCATCAGGAAGCAAACCATTAAATGTTGAAGATCTCTCAATTTTTTTAAATAATTGAGAGTTTGATGTATTTTACGTCATACAAATACCTTGACTTTAGAAGCAGTAGATTCTGGAGTCCTCCAACAACAATATAAAGAAGACTATAAGATATTCATGTCTCGCAGACATCAAATACATATGAAGTTGAAACTCAATAACGCATTCAAGATAAAAAGATTGAATTATAAATATTATTTAAACATTTAATACAAAACAAATCCTATATTGCAAGCATCATTACAAAGGGAGGAGTTTACAACAAATTTCAAATATTTTTCTTTGTAGTGGAGAAGGTGACACTGTGGAAGGTGATATTGTGATATTAATGAATAATAAGACGAAATTGTCACAACAACATTTATTGGTGTCTCAACCAAAACTAGTTTCTCAAAGTTTTAATAAATGTGGTTGTGACAATTTCGTCTTATTATTCAAAATTTCAAATTGCTAAACTTACAGTATTGGAAAAGGCACCTAAAAAAGCAACAAGATGTTACCTGGGTTTCAAGTCACGATATCAAATACAACATATAACACTAGTTTTTGTGCAGTGACAGAGGGTTCCAAACTTTCCTATGTCACAGAGGAGATTTTAAGATCATGACATTCAACAGTCTTGATGATTCAACTTCTCAATCAAAATCATGATCAAATAAGAGGAGACTTCACTTCTCCCATAGTCAATTTTCAATATCAGTCAATCATATTATTTATTGTAAGTACTGGGCAAAAAATACTTGATAAATTATAATCAAGAACAAATAAGTTTTGGAGGTGTTTCAAATTCCACTCACTCCGGTATGCAACTCCAAATTTTGAATATCTAAACTTCTAACATCGCGCAAACCTTTCAGTTATAATATTTTAAAAATAGCAAATTTTATTAACTTTTTCAAACAATGAACAACAATTTTCAGTGCGCTCCTTGTTTTTCTTTAAACTCTAATTTTTTGGCAGAACGAAGAGAAGTCTCTCTTTCAAGTCAACCGTTTTGTATTTGTTTGTCAGTCTGTTCTCAGCTAAACGCATGGACCATATTCTAAGAAATTTTGCGGGGATCTTCTTTATGGTATGCTTAGCGATGGATTTTCGAAATTTTCTGGTATTTAAATAAATGATATTTAAATGGAAAAAGCTTTCTTCTGTAGGATCAAAATGAGCTTTTATGGAAGTGGATTCAGAATTCGAAAGAGCCCTCGGGGCCTCTTATTCATCTGGTTGAGCCTTATTCATATGAATTAAGTTACCATTCTTAAGAACAACATATTTATTTGAGAGAAACAAATCATTTCTAATATATCAATTAACAAGTGATTACTAAGTACGTGATAATTATGCAAATTCAATCAATATTATTCTATAAATTTATTCATCTAACATGTGAAATCTTTCTGATTTTCCCCTAACTTTGATCTGATTTGAGCAATCAGCTGTCTGGAACAACATAAGTGCAGGCTGGATGAAAATAAAAACACAGCCCTGCTGGTGATGTGATACAGAATAACGTTTGCGGGAAACAGACATGAAGCAGCAAATTCAATTCAATTCAATTTTTCTCCGAACATTTGTCCAATATTCAGAGGAGTTTATTCATTTTATATACAAGGAAAATACAATAAGTAAAATGAAAAAGAATTCTCTGACACAATTCTACAAAAATCAAAAAAATAAAACCACTATAAAAATTGAATCAAGTATTAGGTCTGATGATTGTTTTCAATTTTTCTATGGCGATTATCATAGAGTACATCGAGTATGTTACTCAGTGCAAGCACGCTTATTCTTGGGCGTGAGGTCTTTTTTTCACAGAACTACTACATTATGTAATTGAAATTTTACTACTATGTGTTTACGTACTGAATGTTCCTCACTAACGAATAACACTCACCACTCGTATGTGTGCACTTACTGTAAATGGTATAACTTCATTACTTATTTCAGTATAGTTTAAGTGAAAAATTTCATTTTTGGTAATGCATCTCCCAAAAATAGACGTAATTTTAGATGATACATTCAAAATTGTATTTGAAATTTGAGAACGGCCCCAATCTTATTGTTTGTTTGTTGCATTGTTTTTGTTCAGTTTTTCTGTTTGTTCACGTATAATGTTGTTCAGTAATGTATAATGAATTTTGTTCAGCAAGGGAATGACTTATTTTTTTAAATTCTGAATAGTATTTAGTGGAGGGAGGAGTAAGGGGGCAGGTGTCAGCTATGTTGGGGCCAGCTGCCGTATGCAACAGGTCCCCCTCCTCCCTTCTTTCCTATCACGAAAGCTCTACTGCTCTCATCGTAGCCCAGAACTCCCTGCTCAGTTGAGGGTTCAGGGAGCAACAGGCTTTGGATCCCATTCTCTGATTTAGCAGCACACAACAAGAAGTCTGCAACTTTGAATGGCTATTATTGAACAGGGAAGTCATTGTTGGCCGTGTTGTTCCTCACTGTTCTCTCTCTGAATGCTTTCCTTCTCGATCAGTTGGCCTTCTGTATTCCCCAGCTAAGCTCGTTATTACTGACCTATGTCTCTAGAAGCTGTGCAAAAAAGAGGAAGCGGTCGCTGATTCCTCTACTATTCCTGGTTACTATTCTTCCGTGAAAAAATTGCCAAGTCGAGGAGAGCCAGCAAGAAAGAAAGTTATGAGAAAATACTAATCAAAATGTCGAAATTTCTACAAACGAAAAATTCTACAAATCATTCAAATAAAAATAAGCACATGACTTTCAATGGTGGGAGACCCTTACGAGTTGTTCCACCTAGCCGTTGTGCCATGTTATGGGGAACATGGTAAATCTTCAATTTTAGGTCGGTTCCGAATCACTAGGACATTGTTTGTCGTGTAACATGGCTTGCTCAGGTCTGGTGTCAGAGATTTCATGTAAGTGATAATGAAGCAGATAGAATCAAGTCATAGCATACCTTTCAAATAAAATGTAGAACCTGCTTGAGAAAGGCTAAATTGTTTTGAGTAAAGAGCCTTACAATTTGTCTTGAGAATCTCTTTAAAGTTAGAAGGCTAAGGCTTCCTTGTGAGGCTTTCTTGCAACATAGTTCTGAGTGATTTTTCGCGTTTAGTGAGATTTATGAGTTATTAAAAAACCAGGTTCCCCTCAATGTAATCAATCATTTTATGGGTCTTTCAGCCTCAAATCTAAACCTATTGTAATGTGTGAGCTGTAATACTATTTACGATTATTAATGGATACAGAAATTTTTTGTTCCAATCAAGAATTGAAATTTTCTCAAAAACCTCAGATAAATCTTATTCCATAATTCTAAAATTTGAAACGAGTGATGCGACTTTTCTTTCCAATGTGAGTCTACAACACCGCAATGCTTTTCTCAAATTCTACAAAACTGTAGAATTGTATAGAGAATTCTACAGAACCATTTCAAGGTGGAAAATGGATAATATCCAAAATTACTGAAAAGAATGACAATGATGTAAAAATAGAAATGAAAATTGATCCTTTTATGATTCATGTATTGGAACTCATTAGTCTCATGTTTCGACAACCGTTAGGCTACTTCCATTTCTATTTTTCAAGTTCATCAACTTGGCAGAACACAGAAACCTGACAAAAGATTTTTTTACAGAAAGTAGCTGCAACGAAAGGGTTCCAAAGAATTACTGTTACCAAAAAAGACTTAGATCAAACAGAGCTAACATAATGAGGATATCTAATGGAATTGGACATATGGTAGGTGCTGCTCCAGCATAAAAAATATCTGTAACTAAATTCTGTTCGGTGTTGTCTGAAGCACCCCCAAAACTACCTATAGAGTTCTACCAGCCTTACTATAACACATCTGCCGGTTTTTTATTTTATTTTTTACGAGCTATTTTGAGGGGCTTCAGGAAGATATATGTATTTATCATCAACCTTCAGGAAAAGACAGCAGAAACCGAATGTTAACATTTTTAGGTGCTAGGAAGTAGACATAGCATTTCGTTTCCGTGTATCACATTTAATCATGAAGTAAGCTGGCATCGTTTTTTAAATTAACAATTTATTTAGTGCAGCATCTGCTTGATGGTAACGGGTAATAAACACATTAATTAATTAATATGTCTCAATGTTTTTGCAACATCTAATTGAGTCTTCGAACAGTTTTTTTAGAAATAAATTGATTCATCAGTTCTAATGAACGAGCTAAAACAGGAGGCAAAATGAAGAACAACCCTCATATTCACTAATTATTTTAGTTTATTGAAACTACTGCTCAACCGAATAGAGGTGATTGATCAGTAGCAAATAGTCAATGGCTATAAACTGAATTTCCAATTTTCAGTTAGCAAGAGCTTAACTTAATTCAGAAAATATCAGAATCAAAGCGTTTTTTTTTTGGAAGATGAAGCCCACATAGGTCTGAGACGTGGGTAATGAATTGGATGATTGTGATTGATGAGCTGGACCTACAGTTTTAGGTGGGTTCCGAACCACCGGGAAGTGATTTTACAGCAGAGAACAGTGTCTTTTTGCTGGCCAATCTAATCGGTCACCCTAACAAAGAGTGCCTAAGAGAACGCAGCTTACCTCTATCTGATTGAACAGATACCTGCTACGGCTCACGGCTATCACTTCAGCTCTTCACGAACAAGATAATTTAAAAATGAAAATAGATCAGTAAAGTTGTAGCACTGATTTTTTTGAATCACGAAATCATGTATGTTCTTTGCCTTACTATAATATTTTATAATACTTTCAGTTATAAATTCCTAGTGGGTCAATGAGGATGATCATCCCAATGGCATTTTTCATTTTGTGTTCAAACAAATTATCAGCACAAAACACAAATATTGATGAACTCTTATATCAAATTATAATAAATCATCCACAATGTTGAATGACTAGTAGGTATAGCTTGAAGAAAAAAAATAAGGAGTACTACCAAACATATTCAATCTGATTCAGATTTTGGTGAATTTAAAACAATAAAAACATTAATTTTTATTATTCTCACATATACTTGACACAATTCATGTCTATACTCGTTATTTCTTCAATCAGAAATACATGTAGCAATGTTTCTCGGGGAAATGCAACATTTTTTTTTTTTTCATTTTGTTTAATTATCATTGCATAATGGTTAAACTGAATGTAATAATAATTGTGGTAAATACAGAAATATTTCTGGAAATATATATTTTATTTGAACAGCAGCCTTCGTGTTGCAGCCTACTACAACACACATTATAAATGAAATCAATTTTTGAATGAATTCGATTCTATCACTAGCAAAAAACATATGTTCTGTGCGACATAATAAATTAAATAAATTAATATTTATATTAAAAATATAAAGAAAAAAAAAATAAACGAAATGAATAAATTAAAGTTAAATTATTAACAATTTTTTATTGTTTTCAACTAACTGAATATTTTACTTCTAGTAATGAACCAATAAGAAGCTTCAATAATCAGTTGAAATGTCGTACAATAACTGAATAATTTATATATTTCTGGAAGATAAGCTTACATTATTATGGATAGTAACGGATAAAACGCTGACAAGTGGATTATCGAAAAATGTGGGATGGCTCCTACAGCGACTGCAGGTAATTAATTTTGTCCACATAAGTGAAATTTCAACAATATGATGAGGGACAGGTGTGAAGGAACGTGAGCGAGCTATGAGAGTTGATGATTAAATAGGGGTAGGCTGCATATTTTGAGTGTTTAATGACACGTTTTAATCCGAATTGAAAATAACAAAGGATAAACAACGTACAATGAAAAGAAAAATTCATTTAATTCCAGGAGCTCTGTCAGGATTGAGTGTACATTCAAAGAATATTATGCAGATCACTTATTACTTTTGTTTGCCTATCATTATTAGCCTCTTTTTTATACTGTCTTGCAAATGTCAATGATGACAATAATATATTATTTCTATGCATCTTACTGATACCAAGTGTAATTACTAACTTGTATAGTAACATGTTTTGTTATGACAGTTTGACAGTGAACATTACAAAGTACAGTCAAAATTCAAAACAAGGGTAATTATTTCTGATACTATCGGATTTTAGCTTACATTTCAAAGCATAGTATCTTTTGGTAATTTTATAGATTAGTAATTTAAAGATATTCACAGTAGGCTATCAGCATGTTTTTATTCAAACTAGAGGTAAACAAAAACGCTACAGTAGAAATAAATAGTTGGGCAACTTTGATCAGAATACACTGTTTGGTCAGAATAAACTGTTTGTGTATATCACTGTTTGTGACAGAATACACCCTGTCAGCAACAACCGAAGAATGATAACTTGAAAACATATAATTTTAGCTTTCTGTGCATACAGTATTTATCCAGTGATGAAGCAGTAAAGTCATGGCCATCTTCAACTAGACATGATCAAGGTGAAGCTAAATTCAACACCATGATTGTGTAGGCTAGTTCATTTAAACAACCCTACGATAATAACCGTAGAAAAAGCTAGGGCAGAATTCCTACATACATGACAAGAGAAAATGTAATCATTGATATTCAATATACAACACTCGGTAATGAAATATTCTGTGGTGCAGTATGGTCACACAAAATAGCATCCCTTTGTACTCATTCAAAAAAAGTTATTATGTTAATAAAAAAGTGATTATCGTGAGAGACGTGTTGGGAAACATCACATGACTCCATTCAGAAGTGTTTATATATTTGTTCAGTAAGAGCTAGGTCAGAAATTGCTGGGGAATCAAAATAAAATTGCAGGGTGTTTGATGAAATGAGAGGCGTGTCCACCACCACCCTTACAACCCTTCGGCGAAATAATAAAAAGGTAAGAAGGCATCCTTGAACCGTGACAAATTGTAAAAGATACCGTATCACTTTTTCGTCCTGAGAGACGTTTTCCTCCAGAGCTTAATCATCTGTGAGAACTTGTGTAGTCATGTATGAGAACTCTCTTAGGACGATGATAATCAATTAGAACGTGTTTCAAATTCATATTCAATTTCTAGCCAGGTTTCACACCTGATTACTCATAATTTATTCTATCAACAGGTTTCCGATAACATTAAGAAATAAGTTATTAACTGCTAGTTTTCCAGATTTATCTTAAATCATGCAGCCTACCTTCTAAAAATTATTAAGATAAAGCTACTAGTTTTCTATAAAAGTTTATCTTGTCATTTTGACTCAACAATCACCAAAAATACTCACAATTCACTTCGCTTAATCTCTTTCTTGTTTTTCTACGCAATTCCACTCACTGACCAATAATTAATTTGATCGGTCTAAACTTAGATCAGATTTATTAGATTGACCAGCAAAAGATACAAAGTAAAATTACTTCCTAGTGATTCGTAACCCACCTAAATCTGTAGGTCAAACTCATCAATCACCATCATTCAATTTATTACTCACACACAGGTCTCAGACTAATGCAGTCTTCACCATCAAAAAAAAAAAAACAGCTGTATCTAGACTTACAAATTTTTAATTCAGCTTCCAGAGGCCTTCTGAAACTCTATTGATTCGTTAATTGAGTTTAAAAAAATTTAATATAATCTAATTAACATTGCTTCTATGGAAATCTATAATCTAAGAGAGAGTAGGTGTATGTGTATCAATCTTACGGATTTCAAAAAAAGGACTATGATTTGGAAAACTAAATTTGGCACAAAGCTTCCTTTACAATCAATTCAGTACACCACGAAGCCCGATTTCTTATTTTCGGTTCACGTTCTTCGAAATTAATGGTCAAATTTAACTTATGGACTTATTACTTTTTTTAAATGTGTTTAGATGCAGGAAGCTCATAAAGCAGCTGATACATGATACGTCACTATTATGCAAATGTGCTTTGAATCACAAGCCAAAGAAACACACGTTTGTTCCATATCAATATTGCAGCTCCTAATTCCTTTTTTAGGAATTCTATTGGCATTGGCGGTTGAAATTCATAATAAATCAAATTAATGTTTAATTTAAAAATTCTACCATGTATTCCGTTGCCCAGCACGGGTAAACCACTAGTCCATAATACATCATCCCTTATTTGCAATCTTCTTTTTATATCTTCAACTTAGGAAATTCATCTGTAGGTGGTGATTGGTTAAGCAGTAAGCGGGGTCTCAGAATGATTGTTATGTTGAGTTACGAGCACTCAAGACTTAGCAAGTGGTTCGGAACCCACTCAAAATTTTAGGTTCATGTTCCTTACTCTAAATGACAAGGTGCAATTACCCGTAGGGTCTCCCCACCAATGAAAGACATACGCTTGTTATTAAAGTACAGATTCTTCTAAAGAATTTTTTAGATTTATCTAATTCTCTTATTTGTTATCATATTTCTTTTGCATGGAAAGCGTAAAACCTATAATATCCTGACTATTTATAGTTTCTTTCTATATAATAGGAATGTTCTTATTGACACAATGCTCCTAAAATCCTTCTTATCACATACTTCCCCAAGGACTATTTCGTTAACTTTCCGTCAGTGTCTTGATTTACAAGCTGATTCGTCAGCGAGTCATTATCAGTGTCAAACCTAACCACAAAATATGATTTCCGACACCAACAAACATGAATTACCATAGATGAAGATAAAGATAATGCACCGTATGTAGATTTAAAGTTACTGTTGAGTACTTATTACTACACCAATCTCCTCTATATTCATATTTCATATTTTCGTAGCTTGGCGAGCGCCTTCTAACAACAGACAGAAGGACTTTGTGTTCACTTCAATTACCTTATCCAATATGGTTCGCGGTGAGAAGAAAATTTAACAGGTGAGGAATCAAATTATATAAAGTAAATAGAAAATAGTTTAATTGGTCAAAAATATAGTAAATTACATTGCAAAAGTGGAAAATTGAATATTTATTTGGTTTTGATAAACTGACATCATAAAAAATGAAGCCGAAATATGATAGAAAATAATCTGAAGGAATCGCTTCAAGGTAGCCCTTTATCTACCTTAGCTAAGAACAGATTTCAGATACCAATTTGAAGGAAATTCTTGACTTTCAAGTTAAGAAGATATCCTAGTGAGATTCATTAATACGAAGTTCAATTGAAATGAGGTGAGTTTACTATCTGACAAGTCAGCGAGTAGTAACACTACAAGCCGACTCAGCTGTCCCAGCCGTATATAAATGCAGTGCACATAAATGTAAATAAGTGTTATTTAATTTAAATTATTATGAGGAGTCAGACATTTGGGACTTAAGATGGCTTTTGGTGTTACAGCTACTCGCTAGCTTTGTGAACTTTATGAACTTGCTCTGTCTTTAGGGGCATTTCAAGAGCAGCTCCACGAATCAAGAAACACTGAAGAAACGTTCATAAATACTGCCCTTAGAACTCCCCGTTCCCTGTTAGGTGTCACAAAAATTACCATGCTGGTCTTAGTTTTATGGTTTAAGTTGATTTTTTGCTTAATACTGCTGGTCTTTGGGTATATTTTGCCATGGGCGTCGTCAGCTTTCATTTATGTCTGTTGATGAGGAGGGGGATGTACGATTGATGAGAGAGAAATTTTGTGAAAAATGGAACTACAAAGTTTCATAGAATGATAAAGTTGTAATAAGCTTAACATTGACAGTTGAAGAAATCACATGGGTTTGGGTCTACCATTAAAAAATAGAAGTGAATCTCTGTAATTTACTATTTTGTTAGTTAGTTTGTAAGCTAATATCTATTTTTCAACATTTTATGAAGGGTACATACATGAACGTTGGCATTAAATATTGGGGGGAATATAAACGACGATCCCAAATATTGGTGGGGGAACGTGCTCTTCGAGGCGGTGACGCTCCTTCTGGAGGTGGTAACGCCTGTGCATTTCATCAACCCATCGGCTATAAAATATATTGCAAAGTCATAAAACGTGCCGTGAAACTAAATACATTTCTGGCAGTGCAAAACAGCTGGACAATGGAAGCACACCTTTTAAAAAGTGAGGGGTGTTTTGTCAAACTAATGTAATGATGTTTCCCTTGATGGGCGTTAATGTTCTGTTCCGAAAAGCGATTCCTCTCTGTTCAACTCAATACGGAATATCAACGACTTTAAATTTGTTTTCATTCCAAAGACAGATGTGGCCTTTTATATGTTTCCGAGTAATCATTCAAAGACACTTCGGTGCCACGGAGAATTTATTTTCGACTGAAAAATAACAACCGGTTATTTTTCAAAGGGCGACTACTTGGTAAAAAACGCGTTCAACCCCAAATTCCCCCGTGTTTCTTTAAATAAGCGGACGAGAGGCTTGAACGGGGTGTTTCCTTGAATGTGTCCCAAACGCCTTGAGACAAATCGACCACAAGAAAAACACGGCACGCGTGGGCGGTCAGGAAGGAAGGCATCTCTCAACTAAAACTACTGTAACGTGATTGGGAAGAATCGTTACGAGGTGACTTCAAGAGCTGCGAGAAAGGTATGATGTTTTGCATGGAAAATCTTTTTTGAATCGTTCTTGAAACTTACGATCATAGTTTGAGCACTTTTTTGAAGAAAATGCAAAATATACTGCTTTAGCTTCACCTTCACTTCAACTGGGATAATAGCCATAACGCCCACCATGGAATTAAAAAAAAAAAGGTATTTTAGGTTGAAAAAGGGATCTAATAGGCCAGAGACGATTAATAATTATTATGAGAAAAATACAGTATTCAAATGTCATGGTTAGTGGTTACTACTCTTAACAGAAAAGAAACCTGCATTATTTATTGAAACAAATTAAATATTACACACATGAAAATTTGTTGATAAAAATGAGGAAATATTTACTGGCGTTCCAAACTCTAGATTCAATATTGTGATACTTTCTCAGAAGCAGTCTTTCCAATCTTCATTGAAAATCCCAGCTGTGCTTCGACCGCCATCTTGAAAAAACGGTTAAATTTTCCGACGTCATTTTTGTTTTTTTCAGAATTGAGGCCAGGCTATGCTTCAGACAAAAGGCTATGCTTCACGTTATTACTCGTGTCGTTTTTTCAAATCTTTTAATAATTTGGCACCAATTACACCCCTGAACTATATCAGGTCGTCGGCTACAATTTTTCAAAGTGCAGTATTTGTACCCTTAAAAACAGACTTTCAAGTTATGAGCCAAAATTATGGACCGTCTCGATGAGCTAAGACGAATGACCCGAAGTTCGATCGGATACAATGAACTGTTAAAAAATAGTTATAGGGGCCTGAATTCTGCAACCCCTTTTGGTCCCCCTTGAAAAATCTCATCACATTTTTGGGCGACCACATGGAGTTTCTGATGGCTTGGAGTCTCGAAAACAATTTTTTGTAGATAAATATGGTTCACCACTTTTTTGGAGATTAGTTTGAGCTCTCAAACATGCATGTTTATGGATAGCTACAGCTCGAAGACTACTGAACATAAAAAAGTAAGGGTAGTTTTAAATTTTAAAAAACTTAATTCCACGAAAAGGAATTTTGAGTTTTTGGTCGCGTTTCAAAGCGTGTTTGTAATCGCATGGTCCTGTTGGATACGGCCGTTTCTCGTTACCAATCTCTCCTATCCCGTTTCTCGTTACCAATCTCTCCTATAAGTTGCTTTCTCGAAATAAGTTGTTAGCGATCGAGTTCTCCAGACCGTGGGGCTCACTAGTTTATAACAATATACAAAATAGTTCATATACGAGCAAATGAGTATTCCGTGTTGTGAGCCAATGAGCTTTGAAAGCTTATCTCAGAGTGTTTTCTCTAAACTATATGCTACAAAAAATGTAATATAACAATCAAAGCTTGTTCTGCTTCTGTGATCTTTCTGGGTGTTGGAGTGATGAGTTGTAGGCTCTTTCTTCATTGAGCAGGAATCACCAACAATTTTGACTAGCGGACTTTCAGTTAACTGATGATGGGAAGATTGAACTTGAAACATGCAGACGCACGGATATACAGGAATACAGGTGCGTATCCGTGCGAACTTTCCAGTAGAGACTCTAATATAACGGAAGCTCTAATTAATGCACCCGCGTTTCAAGCTGATTAGCGTTCGTGTTATAAGTAGGTGGAAGGAGAAAACTTGTAAAAGGCTATGATGAAAAGCTAGAGATGGTCTCTTTGATGGTTTTTGTTGTAAGATTGTGTGTAACCTGATGATTTTGTTAATGACTTTGTTATCCAATCGGTATAGAGCACATTTTCTATTGAATTTTCGAAAAAACTACAATTTGAATCATGACCATAAATTTATGAAGCATCTCTTAGCAGCTTTCTGAACATAATGGGAGGAATCTTTGGAATTTTTCATAACTCTTTGAGAAATTCTCTCATGATGAAATTCTATGTATGAAAACCCGATGACGAATATGGAGAAGAGGCTGATAAAAAAGCAGAAACATATTAAGAAAAGGCTGGTGTTTTATACATGCTTACTCATCAATGCCACATCCAGGCAATTTTGGAAGTATTAACAATACAATCAGAACTTACCTGGAACTGTAAGTCCAAATCATCAATCATCATTCTCATCAAACTCATTGCCCACGCACAGGTCTCAGGAATATAGTGTTTTCCTCCAAAAAAACCTCGAAGCATCTTGTATCACTCCTATGAATAAATATTGACTAGTATAACTGTTTTGAGTCTTGAATTAAGCAAAAAGGGGAAATATGTTGAAAATACATTGTTTTCATCTCGTATCCAGTGCAGCCAGAGTTTATGATAGTGATCTGGGTACATGTGTCATGAATTAGTTACATTTTAAAATAATTATAGTTAATGTTCACCACTTTATTTGTGGATGAGCACAACGTAAAAAATCTTCTTTCTTCCTTTTTAATGAGCTTGATATTTTTGAAGATGCTCTAAGCTGATGGAGCAGGAAACTCCAGGCGTTGAGCTTGAAATTTCCGGATATACTGAAAATCAATATCAGACTTTAAAAAAAAATAGGGATGCGACCGCTCATTTTGAAAGCATCAATCTTCACGATGGATGAGCATTCATCTGTCTTCTTACAATGTTCTGCCTTGTTCACTCATAAAGACTGACTAATTAATCTGCAATTCTCTAATAAATTGCTTATTGTTGTCGTGAGCCGATCTATAGAGGTTTAGGATCTGCTGGTGATGGGATAAATAATTGATCTACAAATATGGAGTTAAGTAGAAAAAACAGGTTATAAGCTTTAGAGACAACTTTATACAAAGATTTGATTATGGAAAATATAATGAAACTCATTGGAGAGGAAAGATTATAGAGTAAAATAAATGGCAATATCATTATATTCTTTGAAATGGAGTTTATTAGTAGATTAATACAAAATTTTTAGTGTAAATTGGCCTTAATGTTTTTGACATTATAGAATAGTCAAAATTTGTGAAGAGAGTAATTTTTGACTGAATCCGTCGCATCTTCACTTTATTGTAATACTGCCTATGAATAAATAAATAGATAAATAAAAAAATAGATGAATAAATTATCAATATCAAAATTTTTATTGAAGAGGAGAGTTGTTTATTTTATATTTAATCAAGACAAAATATAAGTTATGAATATGAATTAAATTTACATATTAAGTGCATAATAAGTTCACAAGTTCACAATTTATGTAGCTTCTGTTACAGGCCATTTAAACGAATCAGCTATCTATCTATCTATCCATCCATCTGTCAATATATCTTCGATTGCATTTGAGAATTCAAATGTTTGTTGCCTATTTTTCTGTAGCTATGGCTGATTTTAGCTTCAGCGATTTCTGTATTGTCCAATTCTTTCCCTTGTATTTCAAAAGCTTCGGCTGCTTTGCAAAGAAATATAACTTTCTCTAAAGTGAGATCAGGCTTCACATAACAGTCTTTCTTTGAGGTGTTGATTGTTTGCATTGAGACCACAAATGAGAACATCACGAACCAAGTCTTCCCTGAGATTGTTAAACTCATAAACTAAACTTTTATTAACCAAGTCCGTATAGAAAGAGTCTATAGTTTCATTAAATTTTTTTTGCGGGTGATGAACTTATGTATTTCAACCGTTAGGTAAGTAATTTTCGAACTTGCCAATGATCACATCATATGTTTTGCAGTATTTGAATTTAAATTGAAGAGTTGAATATCTCAAAACACCTTTCTCCCAAATTATGCAAGAGGATAGCAATTTTACGTTCGTCCTGGTCTTTGTCGAGATTAAAATCAATTAGAAAATTCTTTAATTGTTCAAACTAGACTGACCATGCTTGGGCCATATTTTCTTCCAAGCATAATGGACCCAAAGTGGAGTCGATACTTGCATTTGAAGCCATCTTCTTCTTTATCACGAAGAACTTGAATGAATTTGAAATTGGAATTTATGAAAGTGCACACCAATCTTTAGATAGTGCTATTTTATTTAGAATCTTAATTAGAAACGTGCTGCACATAACCATATTTAATAAGTTTAATTAAAATAAAGTAAATATATGTATTAATATTTATGTGTAAAATTATTTTATTTTAATTAAATAGATAACTTTTATTAATTTTAAACACTGAAAATACCCTGTAATTCTTTAAACCAACCTCCTATATGAAAATTTACATCTATTTTCACTTGAAAACCCTTTCCCCCTATGGTTCCGTATTTTTTTTATTTTACATAAGAATTATTTGATCAAAATTCGTTAAGATCAGGTTAAGATGAGGATAGATTGAGTTTAGGTTATTTAACTTTGTTTATTAATCGTTTGGGTGATTTGTTTTTAATTTTTTGTATTACACTCATAACTCATTGCCTTTGATTCCACTTGAATTTGAAGTTTACTTGGCACCATGTTTATTTCGTATTTAATCAAGAAAAATGATAAGTTATGAATTTAATTCACATAATTAAGGGCAATTTAAGTGAATAAGTTCACAATTTACGTAGCTTTTGTTACAGGCAGTTTCGACGACTCTGCACACTTACAGAGTCCAATGCCACGTCAATAAATTGAACATAGAAGCAACAATCATCATATAGATGACTATCTCAACAAAAATATTAATTGCCAAAGATTTGTCAAAGAATGTTTTCCTTCAATGAAAAAATAACACTACAGTTTTGAAGTAATGAGAGAGCGAAATTTTGAAATTGTTTAGAACATTGTGTAAAAGATGAATGATTCTAGTATATTTTTGTAATACAGCGTTTATAACAATGTGCATCAATGCCATCATCACAATAGGCAATCAGAATCAAAATAAATCTTTCATAAATCAAGATATTGTTCTAAAATTCATGTCCTTCGATAATGCAGCATATAATGTCCACTCAACAATGTGAATAGCTTGGGAAATCCGAAAATTTGAACTAATGACATCGGCGTAGAACATTGCCCAATAAATTAATGGAGAATACCTCTATGGAGACACATTCACCCACATTGGAAACTCCCTTTTATATTGTTGTTCCACATCACTCTTGCAATCAAAATCAATTTGGAAGTTTTATGAAACATTTTAAAATAAAATTACATACTGCAGCTTAGAATAACAGCGTGAGAATCAAATTTCATAATGTATTGAAGATTCAATTGGAAGATATAACTCTGTCTTAATATATTGTCTTTGTCATTTTTTTCTGGTTTTCAACACAGATTTTTATTTTGCCATTATTACCAATTGCTTAATGAAAAGCTGTCGTCCTATTGAATGATTTTCAACTTGTGGGCTTTGTGCCACTGTGACTATCATCACAAATCGTATTGTAACACCTAATATAACTTCTTTAGAATTTCAAGGTTTTTAATATTTTGGACATGGAAATAACTTTTCGAGAAGAAGGGAATAACTTTGAGAGAAATTTAGAATGTCATATGTAGGGTATTCATAGTAAAGTCTATTGGACTGCACTACTGACTTTGTAACGCATAACATATTTTGTCTCTGATGTTGTGAAGTTCCTTCTAATCATGGGCGGCTACAATTGTAAAATTCAATATCTTCGTATTTATTAGCTTCCTTCAGAGAACTAAAATAATTCTTCATGAATCCATTTGATATTCTATTAAATTAATTATTTTCTATTTTTCACACCAATTCAGCGAATTTCAATTATATTAAAACAGGAATCAATGAATTGGAAAGCTGAAAGCAAGCATGCAAGCAAACCTTATTTTCAAATCCTAAACGATAATAATGTCAAGTAGGTTTTATTATTAGATAAAACTCATTCGTGGTGGAGTAGGTAATATTGAAAGCAATAGTTACAAATTGTATTAATTTGTACTAACCAATCGGCTTATATTATAAGAAATTGATCATATTAATTTGCTAATTTTTCCTAAATATTTCATAATATATAAGACATTCTTTACGTATTCAAAGTTTGAATATTCAGTTGAAAAACTTAACATAAAAAATTTAAACAAAAATAGAACAACTTCTACGAAATGATAATCAAAAATTAAATACTCAAAAGTTTAAAAGAAAGTATTCACTTTAAACTGAGAAAATTTTAAATTGAATACAAGGAACCTTTTGAAGTCGGCGCCAAGTATTTTACGAGTTCATAAAAATTCTATGTAATATTTTAGAAGTTTATGAAAACTTTGGCGCCGACTTTGAAAGTTTATGTGTATTAAATTCAAAATTCTTTCAGTTGACAGTGAATAGTTCATTTTTAATGTTTTAGTATTATATTATATGAATATTTAGTTTTTAATTATCATTTCTTCAAAGTCGGGTTTTGTAATTTAAATTTGATTATATTTTTTGTGAATCGGGAAGTATGTGATGTTTATAGAAATTAAAGAAGTTGAATGGTGCATAGGCATACCAGCACAATAAATTGACAATAATAAGCATTTTATGTAAATTCATCGGATACTCCATTGTATCGGTTTACTTACATGAAATAATATTATGCATTTTCATTCAGTCATCCTTTATTTAATTTTTTATAAATTTTTCTCAATAGAATTGTAATAGGGCATGCAACAGCATGACAAATTTATGATCATTATTAAACACATAAATCAAATTGGGTAAAATTGGAACGATTTACCAGAATTTGTATTTGTCAGTAGTCATTAATCAATATTAGTTCTGTGAACAGTAGACCTCACGCTCAAGAATAAGGGTGCTTACACAGAAGACAGTAAGTAGCAACCATACTTACATAGCAACCATACCGGTACTTCAATAAACCGCAACTATACTACTCAAATACATGGATATCGAAGTACCTATATAAGTAGTTGTAGAGTTTATTGTGATTTTTTATACCAATTCGCATCGCTTAAACTGGGAACCTCTACTATATAATATATTACTCCTCATGTAGTCTACCGTACTCTTCTACCTCTTTTCTGTAGTCACACTCACACCCATGAGCCCCTCCACCCTATGGCTCTACCTTGAAACCGCCACTCTGCCTTCTCTAATTAACAAATGCTGCTACTTTAAATATGATTGATAACCTAATAAAATCATGTTCAGGCCCTGAAGGCAAAAGGATTCCAGGTGCACTTCCATGTGGATACTCAACAGTTTCGTATTGTTCGGACGAACCTGCCCGGGAATTCATTTCGTGTCAAAGGGCCGTTAGTCTCACCAGTTTTCTCACTGGATGAAATTCTCATCCCCCTCCCCATTCCTCTATACTTGGTTCTTCGTTACCCTTTCTTCTAAATCCTCCCACTTCTTTTTTCACCCTCCTATCATCGCATCCTCTCTGCCACTTGACGGTGCTCTGCGGGAATCAGCTTTGAAAATATTTCGAGACCGGAAAAAGAGGAATACCTGCCATTGCGTGCAGCCCAACTCCTTCTATTACTTCCGCTTCTTGATTAGAAATTAAGAAGTCGGATTCTATTAACGCGTTAATAAATTAAAATTAAAGTTTTTTCTACACTGGTTTGAAGCATCGTAAAGCATATAGTCTTTTTTTGAACGAGCCACTGTTTCATTTCAAGCTGCCCTGTTTTGAGCATTCAATTTTGCATACCTTATTAGGAACGACAATAGGCCATTAAAACTTTAAAGACCGTCTGGAGAGTTCAACTTTTGATAGCGTAATCGCGAAATATGTTGATCCTCATCGAATTATGTTCATTCAGTGGAGAATTAATTATTCCTGTTGCTGTTCTCATAATACAGTAGGGAGGGTGCCAAACTCCTACTCTACCACGAATCAATGATAAGATCAATTCCATATCATTGTAATCTGGATAATTGAAACTGAATTGAAAAACTTAGGCAAATTTACGCGATAGAGCCGTTGAGTATTGATCAAAGTCAACATTAGGAGCATTGGTATGCCTTTTGAATGCTCGCTTCTATCGGAGTCGCCAACTAATAATTTAATTCATACGATGAATGAGTAATAAAGATAATAAAAGATTTCTTGTATAATTCTCTTTAATTTTATGTTTCTACTGATCAAATCAATCTTTTCAATAAATTAATAGAATGATTTCGTGTGACCTGGTGCCAGGTTGCACCTGAATAAGCTCAGTACCCCTGACATGAGCTGAAATGATTGAGCAAGGCATAAGCGTAGCCAGAAATTTCTCAAGGGGGACCGTCAGCAAAAACAACCCCCCCACCTCACCACTAGATATACAACCTCAGATAATACTCTCAATTTTACTATAAGGAGGGTGTCCGGGAGTCTCCCCGGAAAAATGATTCTTTTAAAAACGCAAATTAAGCGTTTCTGAACATCAATCCTTCCATTTTAACGCACATTATGGTTAAAAGGGAAGGTTAAAAGGGAAGTACATCAATTAGCAGATTCTAAGTGTGAGGAAACCTTAGTTGAATGATATACCGTTTTTTCTGGTACAACGCAGCCATTATACTGTTGTGGACATGGAAAGAAAGAAAGAACAGTGATTTTCGGTGTTATATGCTGTATCAATATTGACTTCCGTTTACCATTAAGCCCCGTTTACCGTTGAACTAGCCCCGCACTCTCTTTGCCTTGCAGTTTATCTAAATATCATTATAATGTTTATTTAGTGTTTATGGAAATGTTTATTTAGTGTTTTTAATGTTTATTTATAATGTTTATGGAATTGAATAGAAAAATGGAAAGCCGTCTTATCTGTTTATTTTAGAAGTTGATAGAAAAATGGATAGATATATTATCTAGTTCTTTGGAGAGCCGTCTTATCTGTTTATTTTAGAAGTTGATAGAAAAATGGATAGATATTATTATCTAGTTCTTTCTAAATTACTGAAAAATGTATAAATACGAGAAACTCTCGTAAATGTCAGTCAGTTGTGATTCGATCGTTAATGCGATAAGTAGCAGATTTAGAGTGGCAGTGACAGTTCCCGCTCATACAAACCGGATTACCAGTGAGCGCGATTACAAACCGTGTTATGAACGTTTGTTGTTAAAGTGAAAATCATAGTATATTGTGACAGATTATTATTCAAGCTTCTTTAACAGTCTATACTATACAGTGACTCGGAAGTGCTTGTAGTGTTTCAACTGTTATGTTTTAGACGTTTCTTCTTGAATTGTTGAACAGTTATTATTTAATAGTAAATCGGCCTTTTAAAAGTTAGTGATTGATTTTTGAACAGTAGTTTAAAAATCTTTATTGCTGAACATTATTGATTTATCTGCTTCAGATTGCTTATTTTGTGTAAGACATTACTGATTAGTGTTACTTGTGTTAATTTTAAGTGTTTCCAGCTTTATTTTAGAGATAGAACCCGTAACAATACCATAACACGATTAAAGATGGTCAAGTAATAAGCCCACCTGCACCACTGGACAAGAAGCTTGAAACTAAATGCTCAAATATGAAGTATACGAAGCTCTAACGAAAACGGAGAGATGAATAAGGATAAAATAACAACGAATAAGGACGTAAACAGATTTATGAAGAGCGGAATAGCATCCGGTACTTATGAGTCCTGTGGGAACCCAATAGTACAGGAAACAGTACAACCTGATTGATCTGCAAATCGAGCGCTGGCTCTTCTCATATAATCTCGTTTCCTTTTCCTTCTCCCGCTTTGATGCGCAAAAAAAAAATCTAAAAATAAATTTCGAGAATATTTTCGTTTAAATTGATTCGGTTTAGTTGCCTAATAACATTATTATAGATCACTAACTGTAGTTGTGGTGCAATATTGCAATAACACAAAGTCAATCATCAATTATCAATGCAAGAAGGTGAGGAGCATGATCTAATCAAAGGCTATATTGATAAATTGACAAGTAGCGAATCTACTTTTAGATAGCGAACATAATAATAATAATATCGTGTGACCTGGCTGGCTCACGTCTGGTGTCAGAGTTATCAGGTCGCACCTGAATAAGTTCAGGGCCTCTGACGTGACTTAACGACTGTTTTTAGGCAGCCGGGACCGACAGCTTAACGTGTCCTCGGAAACACGGGAGTGGCCCGAGGTAAAATCTTTCGTTCAGAACTGGGATCGAACCCGGGACCTTTGGGCTAGCAAACCCACTCGGCTACGGCCACTCCAGATTGCGAACAAATTAAGTACAGGTTAATTTTTTTTTATTGCTGATGATGCCCACATGAGTCAGAGACTTGTGCGTGGGTAATGAGGTGAATTATTACATATAAATGCCTGACAGTGGAGCGAGATCCGAACCCACGACAAGCTCTGAATCTCTTTTTTGTCTTTTATTTCACTTACTTTCAATTATCTCCTTTTACTTAGACGATACAGGCTTGACATCATTTGTTAAAATCTCCTGATTTCTGTGATGTTTTCCATGACGAAATACTTAATGAACAATCTAATATTAAAACTGACACTGTATTTCACTTTTAAATAATGTTTTACTCACATATATTGGAGATGCTTGAGGAATGCATTTCACTTCTGAAAAGAGGCTGACGAAGCTTCTTTTCAGAAGTGAAATGCATTCCTCAAGCATCTCCAATATATGTGAGTAAAACATTATTTAAAAGTGAAATACAGTGTCTGTTTTAATATTAGATTCTCCTGATTTATTAAGATCATCTTTCAAGATTTCCTTCATTGAAAACAAGAGTAGAGCAATCTGAAGAATAATTTCTTCTCTATATTTGAGTCTATTGGTAACCTATGTAATGTGTAATGTCAAATGATGAGTAAAGTTAAAATATGTCTTACCTCTTTTTACCCCATCAATTACCCTAACTCATCTATTACACTATCCTGCCACGTTCTTAATCAGCATTTCTTTAATGTTTAATCATGGATCACCTCTGTACTACTCTATTCTCATTTTAATTCTTCTTTCAATCATTCCTTTCCTTATCTAATCAAAACCATATTGCTAGGCAGTTTCAATTCCCCTGTAGGTGTAGTCTTCACAAACAGATTAAAATTTTATCTCAACATGATTCTGAGCCAGAAGGTTTGTAGATCTCATTCTCTTGAATTAGATCCTATTCAATAAAATAAGATTATCGGAGATGAAGCGTTAGAATACACTAGAGGCTATAATCCTCAACATTCATTTATAAAGAATATAATTTAAGCAGTAGTTTCAAATTGAAATCTTAAATGTTTTTTTTTTTTTAATTCCATTATCTAAAATATTAGAAATGCAATATCACTTAAAAGATTCACTCATTAATTTAGTATGTACAATACAGTTTCTCGCAATAAATGGCCCAATCTCAGCAAAAAAAGAATGATATTGCATAATCACAAGTATAAAATCTTGAGAATGTATGTTGTACCTTATATAGCTATATACACTGAAAATCAAATGAATCCATAGAATGGTTTCATTAGCACACTCTATTTCGTAGAGTTCGATTCGTATCATGCTTGAATCGTCTAGACTAGACTCTAGAGATATCAATCGAAAGTTAATTTGAATACGCTATGACTACTCTATCTATATTTATATGAATAGCCTATGTACTGTAAATTTATAGGCTTACTCTCTGGAATAATTTTCATGGATTCAAAACTTATGTAAAATAGGTTCACATTCTTATTTAGCTATTTTGCAATTAAGTTTATTGAGATATATATATATAAGTTCATATATTCATTTAATTGATATTTCTTTTTTAACTTCACAATAAAATGTTACCTACGTAAAGAATCTCAAGAAATATACAAACATTTTGTGTATTATCGACTAGGTTTGAATTTTTTCAATACCTATATAAATCTTCTTTTAGTTTTAGAAAGAATATGGGGGGCTTATTTTTTAATTTTATTTTTGGGCAGGGCTGCCTAATTTATGGGGGTCTTGTGCTAAATTTAGGGGGGCACCCCTGATTACAATAAAATAATTTGTCACAAAAATGAATAAATTCACAGGTGAAAACTCCTTTATGCCCTTCCCCTGGCCGGCCGCCAATAATGTTCACTCAGGACTAACTAATCAGCGTTTCAAAGTTTCATACTAGTAAATGTCACTAGTGTAACCAATTCGATAAACTACGGTATGCAATTTTCAACATTGGATGAACTTAAAGGAGAATGAGTTTGAAGATAATTCGGTACGTAATTTCTCCAATTCCCTATTTCTACATGCATATTCAGACTGAATTTCAATTTCACGATGGCTTGGACGAAGTTAAACCGATGCAAATGAATGATGATGACCTAGAAGACAACTATGAGAATCAAACCGGACCAAACTATCCTAATAAAATGAGCTCCACCTATAGTAACCTATAAATCATCCGTGTTAGTACCAGAACGAAGATTATAGATTGAAGAGCATTGGATTGATTATATTGGAGTTATTGGATTCGGTTCATTAGTTCTGGAGTTCCAGATAAAATTAATGAATAATTTCTGTATGTGAACACAGAAGTTAATAAGAGAATCTTCTAAGATAATAAAATATTTGATTTGAAAATGAACAGCAATAAAATTTAAGTTTAGCAATTAATTGGTAAAGAAACTCATATATAAAATTTTTCCCATCGATAATTAACTACACTACGTACCTACCTTATTTACCTGCGTACCAAGCTTTACCTTTTGGGAACTTTATCCACCATAGAAAAGGTAATTTTATGCACATTAATTGGTGAATTTCATGGAGCAGAATGATGAATAATTCAATACTAGCATTTTACCCGGGATAACTTATGGCAGCGGTCACAAAATCACGATATTGATAAGGGAGAGTGAAATTGCAGTGTTGCTAGCCATGTAGTTCAACTGTTTGAAAAGAGAAGTGCTCAAATAAGCTTTTTATTACGCTGGGCAATTAGCAGCTACAATATTGATACAGAATTAATCTGTCGCTTTGGCTTGTGACATATCGGCGTATCATCTATATCAGCATCATAGTGGCGTATCATGTATCATGAGTTTCCTGCATCTAACCCATTTTACAAAAATTCTGAAATTCAAACGTTAATTTTGAAACAGGTGAATAGAAAATGGGAAATCAGGCTTCGAGGTGCACTGAATGAAGTTTAGAGGAAGCTTTGTGCCAAATTTAGTGTTCCAAATGATTGTCGTTTTTATGACATCCATAATACTGACGCACAAACACACACATGCATACATACTTTCTGTAATTTTATTGATTGATAGGGAATTTACCCTTAGCTTCAATGAGAAAAAACTATTCTTATGTGCAGCGAAGTGAAAAGGTTCTCTCTATTCGGGCGCAATTAGCTAGGGCTGCAATTCATTGTGGTGTTTTCAACAGCACCTAATGAGACGACCCGATAAACGTCACTTTTATATTTTATCATAACAATTAATTGAAGCCTAATATGAAAATAATAATCTTATTTCACGGCTCATAAACGATTTAGTCAGAAATGAGTAATTGGAAGAAGATAGGAAAATAAGAGTTGCTTGGAATAGGCCTACAGAAGTAACATTGTGTTTCTTGTCTCTCTCAAATACAAGTTATGAAAGCTACAAATTACAAGATATTATTGAAATATGCAACTCAACTGCAATTTGATCAAATTAGTAGCAACTTGTTGCAATTATCTCAAGTAATTCTGATCTATTGTAATTACCATTGATCTCATATCAATCGTATAGAGGTGATCTACCAATCTAGAGATTTGCTAGACTACTCTCGCAGAGAGAGCAATACTTGCGCTCGTCTGGCTAGTTTGCCAGTGGATTGGTAAAACTGCTCTGCACTAGAAATGGCAGTATGTCTCTGTTTAGACAGGCTCTAATGGTTTGGACTAATTTCGAGTTGTATTGAATTCATGAATTGAAATTCCTTTTATTATTAATTATTAATTCCATGCTCTTCCTTGTTTTCGGCTCCTTTTATACATATCGATTTTTCAAAATTTGAAATGTGGTCGAATATTGTGGTTGAAAATTTTCTCTGATTCTCTACCCTTCAAGGATAAGTCTCTGATTTTATCTGACCGTGAATTAAATGAGATAAATCTAGTAGTCAACATAGAAATCTCCAAAAATTTGATAAGAAATGCAAGCTGTTTTCAGTTTTGGCCATATTTAAACAGAATACTATCAATTTTTATATTTTAAAGAAGAAAACTTTTCAAAATACAGTGTTAATGAAAATACTTCCGATTCAATACCATATGGGATCTAGATTTAGAACATCCGCTAAATAATCTGATGTGAGCACATCTTAATAATAAATTAGACTTGGAGAGAAATGAAAATAATGATACATTTCACAAGCACCTTGATTAGATTAGTGGAACAAAGCTCCTCCTCAATAATCAAATTGTACAATTACATAGGGGAGTCGTCTAATTATCTTGCTGGAGCGAGCAAGAACAAAAACATGTATAATAGATTAGCTTCAACAGCTTTCCGAGTTGTAAAAACAGGTGCTGAATTGTATCGACTTAATTGGGTCAAATTTGTGGCGATTTTTGCAATGAATGAATGAAAATGTAGTTAGCTGATACAGATAAGAATACAACACTACTTAGAGACAGTTGTTGAGATGGTGTGGATAGAATCAGAGTTGGCCAACTGTTCTAGGAGGAGTTGAGGAACAGATGTGAAGGAAGGACTAGTCTCCTTCTTCCGTTCCATGGTCTCCTTAGAAAACCACCTGGCTTTCGAGGACCAGAATGGCTCTGATCTTCTAATCCTTACCTATGCTTATCACCTGGACCATTTCAACTGAATTACCGCTAATAAAAAGCATAGACTAGAAACAAGACCATTGTAAAAGCCAGATTGCGACTTGACGGACAAAATCTGACGTTTTCATTCATCAGGTGGAATATCCCTCCGTTGTTTAAAAAATCAAATTTAATTTATAGTTATATGTAGGTCTTGACTATTGTCAGTCGCTTTGATTTGATGATAGAAGGGAGAAAAAGTGACTTGAACGAAATCTCACGTCTTTTATTTCATCAGGAAGATTCCTCGTTGTTTGAGAAATAAAATTTAATTTATAGCTTCAATACCTAGGTTTCATTAATTGTATTGTGTGAATGATTTGATTCCCTGATTGGCTTCAAAAGCACAAGATTGGCAAGATAATGAAGCAGAGTACGTTTCACGTGTGACCTAATTTTTCATCAATGCATGACACAGACGGTGAGGTGGAACGGTAAGGGTTTCCACACTCCACACCCATAAAAGACATACGTTGTTCATTATTATGATTATCATTACATTTGTTACATCTTCTCATTTGGACTTATTATTACCTGACAGTGGATGGAGAGTCGTTTGTTTCATTGCAAACTATAACTTATCATTTATAAGTAGGAAAGACTACATGTTTATAGCGGTTTTCATTTACAGAAAACTTCGAATTACAGGTAGGTAGGTTGGTTTGAATGCTTTCTTAGTTTCCGATCCTTCCTCGGATTCCCATGAACTGTATTAATATTGCAATGAGGCCCAAATTCTATTTAAACTCTACTAGTCCACACACACATATAACATATAGCACCATCCATATTTAACATGACTGAAAACCTATTCCTACATTCAGTATTTTTACATCATAGTGTATATGCCTTTATAATATAAGACGTATATTTCCATGTTATATGCTGCAGCTATTCCAGCTTTTATTAAAGAAAGTTAGCACTAAACTCTAAATGGTGACTTGTTTTGAAGAAACTAATTCCCCATTTCAAGTTTGATGGTGGAATAAAACATGCATTGAAAAATTCTGGTTTTAATTCTCATTCTTGTCAACCCCATACCAATATTTGAAATTGGAACTGAATGATTATTCTCCAGCACATACTTTATTGTTCATCAACTTCTCCTAGATGATTGATTGTGACAACTGACAATTCGATTTCCTGTTCCTTCAATGCCAGATCTGCTGATTTTCTATTGATTTTTTCGATTTGTTCAATAATAATAAATTGTTCTCATGAAATTCATATAATTGAGTTTGGTTGTTATGGATGTAAACGAGAGTAGATAATAATATAAGAGATCTACATCACTCTTGGATCTTCTAGTTAGTTGACTATCTAAAAGTTTCTAAAAAATTCAGAATTTTTACAAAATCTTCATAAATTAAGAAAAATCAAAGACATTTTTTATTTATGAAATTATTGTTTTGGACCAAGAAAATAAATGAATTTATTTCTCTCTTCGAAGCATTTGGTACATTACATATGTATACTTAAAAATATATAGCTGAATGTTTGCAGCATATGAAAATAATACAATAATTTGAGAAAAATAAGGTACCCCGAGATACATCCATGTAGGAGTGCCATCTTTAAGTTTTTGTGATTAATTTTTAAGCAGATTCAAGATACTGGTTCAAAAATCTAGAATAAAACTAAGATATTAGGCCTTTATAAATGAACATATTCAGAAAAACAAAAATTAAATTTAAGGAATTTTAAATTTGAATTATTTCAAAGAACTACATTTTTAGTTTATTTGAATTTTAAATATTTTATAAAATCTGTCTAACAACATTATGTTACCATTATTGAGAATCAAATTCAAATCAATATTTCATTTTTTGAGCTACATATTGTTAAAGTATCAAATTGTGAAATCAATATATGAATCATCTTATTCATGTACTAGCTGACCCAGCGAACTTGGTACCGCCTAAGCATTCACATTCGCACAAATGTAGGTAATTACATGTCAGACACATTATAACGTAAAATGAATATTTTGTGTAAATTATGGAACTTCCTCGATGAGCAGATGTAAGTTACTGTTGAAAAGTAAAATTTTGAGCCCCTCCAAATTTTAATATAAAGTCAAGAGTTCTTGTCAAGAACAAGCTGGTCTTCTAACGTCCATCAAAAGCTGGACTGTTTGGTTAAAAAATAAATAAACATCTCGTACCACATGAATGAAGAGGAGACAGGCACAGTTCAGAATTGAAGAAGTGATTTTTTGATCCTTTTTTCAAACAACGTAGAATCGTCTACCGTTTGTTAGTTTTCCTGCTTTTTCAATTACATTACTTCCACATTTTTTTCAAATCTCATTACATTTTTACATTATTCATTCTTCTTTGAAAAATTTCATTTCTATGAATTAGATCAATCTATAACATTTTTTATTTATAACTCGAATAGACTAGAATAAAACTTTTAAATCAGCTGATACAAAATTTAAAAAGTTCTTAACACTAAAAGACAAGAGTGCAGGACAAGCTGGTCTTCCAAAGTCCGTCAAAAGCTGGAAAATTTGATCAAAAATACTATTATACAGTTGTTAGTACTACTACTGTATTTACAAAACTGATTAACTCCAGCTGCCATTTTACTATCATCAGCTTGCTGTAATAATAAATATAAAACTTCATTACAAAAACACACATTTGAAAATAATGAGATCGAATAAAGCTTTCAACTGATACAAAATAAAAAAAAGGTTCTTAGCACTAAAAGGCAAGAAATCCACTTGTGAAGGACAAGCTGGTCTTCTGAAGTGCGTCAAAAGCTGAAAAATTTGATAAAAAATACTCTTATACAGTTAGTACTACTATTTACAAAACTGATTAATTCCAACTGCCATTTTACTATCATCAACTTGCTCTAATAATAAATATAGATCTTCATTACAAAAACAATAATTAGAAAATAACGAGATTGAGTGTGAACCCGATTGGTTCAGGTCCGATTATCTTTCTGTTGGATTTTTCTTGCAACGAAGAACGAAGTAATGCAACTGTAGAATGTAAAAAATGCATTACATAACAACCAGGAAGTGCATCTTCCTGCAGTTGAGAAATTGTATCAATCCACTTAACACAATAACAATCGAGAGAAGCATCTATTAATAGACTCACAAGTACACACCCAGCCCTACGCCAAGTACTTTGAAAGTAAGACGCACCCACCCCTAAAGAGTTAATTCTGTCCTACGCAACACCAGACAGCTAGATCATTTTTTACTCTTCAATTTCAACTCCAAAAATGAAAACTGGCAAGTTTGGTTAGGACTGCCTTTTTCGGGGTATCAACCAAGCGTTGCTCGTTAATCATAACATTCCAAAAATAAACTTCAAGGGTTAAAAACCTTCTAGGTGGATGAAAATGTTGCGGCTTCCCATCCCGTCTGAAAGGAGCCGAAACCTCCCCCGGACACAAATCATCTTCCACATTCGTCCTGCTTCTTCGGGTGCTAATTGGAGACTATTATTCATATACTGATAGATCTGGCAGTTGTATCTTGAGTCTCCTCTTCATGTTTATTCTATCTTCGTCTCTTCTTTTGCTGGTATTATTCCCTCAGATAAATCTACTCGTAGATCTTCTAGGTGTATCTGCACTCAACATCTTCCTCCCTATTATTCTTACTCTAAGTACCAAAATCTAAATATAGGGAAGTGATAGCCGAGTGCCGTAGCGGGTATCTGTTCAATCAGAGATAAGCTATGAAACTCCTGGGCGTTCTTTGTAAGGGTGACCGATTAAATTGGCCAGCAAAAAAGACTTTGTTCTCTGCTGTAAAATCACTTCCCGGTGGTTCGGAACCCACCTAAAACTATAGGTCCAACTCACCAATCACCATCATCCAATTCATTACCCACACACTGGTCTCAGACCTAAGTGGGTTTCATCCTCCAAGAAAAAAATCATTCACCCTGATCAGCATAGTCTCTATTTCAGTTTTGTTTTTAACTTTCTGGCATGAAGGAAATGTACTGTTGTGGCATTCACTTCACAAGCATCAATTTCATAGAACTTGATAATAAAGATAACACAGTAGAAAGAAGTTTTAGATTAGCAGAGGTACTGGTTATTAACCCACTGACAAAATTGTGTGTTCATTAATGAGAAACAACATAGATACATGTTTTTCTGATTGTCTGACATACAGTTAAGAATGATTAGAATATGTAAAACCCGTAAGGGTCTCCCCACCACGAAAAGCCATACGAATTTACTTTAATTTACTTTAGAATATGTGAGTAAAAACAAACATATTTGAGGTTTTCTTTAACACAGTGCAGTGCGAATTCATGGTGACTAAAATGCCATGGTGACTAAATGCCATCAATGGTGACTAAATTCAATCAATGGTGACTAAATGCCATCAAAGGTGACTAAATTCCATCAATGGTGACTAAATGCCATCAATGGTGATTAAATGCCATCAATGGTGACTAACTGCCATCAATGGTGACTAAATGCCATCAATGGTGACTAAATTCCATCAATGGTGACTAAATTCCATCAATGGTGACTAAATGCCATCAAAGGTGATTAAATGCCATCAAAGGTGATTAAATGCCATCAATGGTGACTAAATGCCATCAATGGTGCCTAAATGCCATCAATGGTGACTAAATGTAATAAATTGCAACTAAATACCATCAATGGTGACTAAATGCCATCAATGATGCCTAAATGCCATCAATGGTGACTAAATGCAATAAATTGTAACTAAATACCATCAATTGGATTAAATGCCATCAATGGTGACTAAATGCCATCAATGGTGACTAAGTGCCATCAATGGTGACTAAATGCCATTAATGGCGACTAAATGCCATCAATGGTGATTAAATGCCATCAATGGTGACTAAAGGCCATCAATGGTGACTGAATGCCATCAATGGTGACTAAATGCCATCAATGGTGACAAAATGCCATCAATGATGACTAAATGCCATCAATTGTAACTAAATGTCATCAATGGTGACTAAGTGCCATCAATGGTGACTAAATGCCATCAGGGCGACTAAATGCCATCAATGGCGACTAAATGCCATCAATTGTGACTAAATGTCATCAATGGTGTCTAAGTGCCATCAATGGTGACTAAATGCCATCAATGGCGACTAAATGCCATCAATGGTGCCTAAATGCTATCAATGGTGACGAAATGCCTTTTCACACCTTTTGTCACGTTTTTATGGAAATAAAATGGTTTAGTTGCAACAGATTCCGTGTTACACTCGGTCCATATTCTACCTTCGTCAATCGAGCGAGGCTCATGATTTATTCGTAAAAAAATTCCATTTTAACAACTATGTTTTAAGAATATTGTCACATCTAGCAAAGTAAATTTGTGCGGTAGCTGAGAGCTCATAACATTACAATGTCAACAGAAAGTCAATAAAAATAAACAATCTGTCTTATTATATCTTCTTAAAAAATCAGTCATTTTTACAACTTTAATTGTTAATCTTATTCGAAAAAAAGCTCAATAAACGAATACTTCAAAAAGGAGAAAGTTCGTTTATTTTGGCACCACCAAGAAAAAGAAAAATATTTTTGTTTTTCCAATCGCAAATTAGAACAAATGATTTGTGTAATTAATTGGCAGAATGTATTTAAGGTATTTATTCATTAATGTGACATGTTGTTTGTGAGCTGGGGGTTGTAGCAGCAGCAGGTGCCCTTAGGGACGCAGGCGATTGCAGGTGCCCTGTTATGTTGTGTGGAGTGTGGAGTGCAGCTGTACCGCAACTAGTCGCAGAGGGGCTCTGCTACACGAACAGGACATGCTGCTCCCGCTTATGCCACTTTTTCACACCTCTCCTTTCACCGATAAATCCAATCGGGAACCAAAGTTTTCCTTAATCTTTAGTACAATTAATTTTCCGAACTCCGATCATCCGAATCGCCGGTTATCCGGATCATGTTGAGAAAAAAAATAGTCCGAAAATAGCAAAAGCCGTCATTGTTAATCAGCAAATAATGACTTCCATTTATTTATGATACAAGTAAAGCGCAGTACATGCAAATAATAAATAATACATATAGGCTAAAGCGTTGCCTGCTCATTTGAAAAAATACATTGATTGATCTGAATAAGAAATTTTCATTCATAATCTAATAAAACACCACAGACTTATTTATTAAGTTGATAAGAATGTAAATAATAGCAATAATAGTTTTTCTCAGTATGATAGTTTAATAGTTTCTCACATAAAACAGATTTCATATCACACTATGAGAAAATGTGAATAATTTCAACTAATTTGCTTTAAAAGTATAGAAAGCTCATATGATATAATTGACTATTGTGAACAAAAAATGTTCACTATCTACCAAGATTTGAACCCGGAACCCTCTGCATGAAAAGTAATAAAACAATAAGTCCACTACACTACCAGGTCACAATGAGGAGACATGCTACCAATAGCTTTCTTGATACAGACAATTTTAATTATGAGTATCATACGATCTATGATGATAAGGAACAGTAGCAACGAAAATTCTGTGGAATTCTGAAATAGGTGGTGCTTCTTTTGGTGCATTAATTTTATCTTATGGCAATATTTTTCAAATACATCATAAGTGTAAAGTGTTTGTTATGTGTGGACCACTGATATGACGTTATGACCACCGATACGAAGTTGATTTCATATTTGAATTATTGGTAAGTTCTAACAAATAACATC
Organism: Conomelus anceps; assembly: GCA_948455865.1. NCBI lineage: Eukaryota > Metazoa > Arthropoda > Insecta > Hemiptera > Delphacidae > Conomelus > Conomelus anceps. The sequence continues at coordinate 21,234,814 of OX418223.1, read as the reverse complement.
AAAATGCTAAAGATAAGTAGGCTAAATATAAACTGCCCTGCACTAATCCGATACATGTACAGTAACCTTGAGCCAGTATTTCAGCGCAGATTTTAACTGTTCATTTTTACAGCTAACAAAAAATATGCGGGCATCTCAAGCTGGAACAGATTTTAAAGACAATTACTCGACATTCAATAAAAGTTTTTTCTCTTGTAAACCTGTACTGTAAGAATGCAAACAACCTTCCAGTTCAAATGTTGGCTAAGCTTCATAGGTCATCCAATGTTGTCAAGATTCCACGTGCTCAAAATTGATAACTCATTGCTCTTTTAAAAATTTGCCAAAAGAATCGCAAGCTGCTTAATTTTTACATGACAAGAAATGGTGTTTGGTATGTCAATAAATCATATAAAATCGTTTTTAAAAGAAATCTCAAATGTCCATGGTGAATAAGGATGAGTTTTTTTATAACTTAATAATACACATTCATGAGACGATTATTGAAAAATATTCAATCATTGACACACATTCAATTAATGCGAGAAACTTAATGGGGGCTTTCAAATAAGTAACTGTCCTAATTTGATTCTAATTTAAAGAAAACATTGAGAATTTTCTGTAGAAATAAATCACCACTTTATATATTATCATTACAATGCAAGCCTTCAAATGTACGCACTCGATGGAAAAATAGACAAGAAACACAAAATGTTGTTCATTTATTTGATTGATTTTTAATTTGTCACCTCGTCCCCTCACTTTTATCCCGATCAACTTATGACGGTCAATCCAAACCCATATATGCAGCAATTACTTAGAATTTAATTCAAGTTTTACATTTTTTTCGGAGGATGAAGCCCACATGGGTCTGAGCCCTGTGTGCGGATAATGAGATGGGGATGATGATTAAGACGTTCTAGGTGGATACCGAACCACTAGGAAGTAATTTTGCACAGAGAACAGAATCTTTTTTGCTGATCAAACAAAACAAGTACAGCCTAAGCGCTCGTGTCTTATCCGACTGAACAGATGCTTAATTATTGATAAGTTGATCATTATTAAATATCATTTATATAAAGTTTTGTTCTAAAAATATACCAAATTCAATATTTAATTCATTTTTTGTCTAATTTTTTATTTGAGGATGAAGGTTTGAGACCTGTGCGTTGGTAATGAGTTGGATGATGGTGATTTATGAGCTGGACCTACAGTTTTAGGTGGGTTCCGAACCACCGGGAAGTGATTTTATAGCAGAGAACAGTGTCTTATTCAATTAATAGTATCGTAAATATCAAACAAGTGTACTGTAGTATTCATATAACTTGGCAGCGTGTAGAAGATGGGAGGACTTGCTACATCTGAACCCAACTGCTGCCAAGTTATACGAAAACTACAGTAAGATCCTTGATAAATCATGATTGTGTATTGTTGTAAGTGGGTTTGTTGCATTGACGGCCGGCAGCACGTGGATTATTAACTCGTTGAGGCAGTAAGGTGTGAAAAGGTGAAACAAATAGACGAAACAGCGGATGAGGAAATCTTCACACGACCGGACGCTAGACAAAGGAGATACGGTGTAGAAAGTAAAATCGGACTGTCTGTAATTAGCGTGTGGCAGTGGCAGGGACTCCTGTAGTACTTGTACAGTGTCTGTGCTGCGGCTTGAGACTCGGCAGGTGGCTGAGATGGACCATGCAACAGGTGTCGTGAGACTGAAGCGGCTGCCACGCGCCTATAACCTCAAATCGGCTGGAAAACAGACTTTCTGTCAGATTTGAAGACCGTGCAGTGGAGAGGAGGCTAGCAACATGTAGCAGCAACAAATCAGGCTCCGTATGTTATGCGTCTATCATGCCACCCGTTTGCCATCTTTCTCTATCACCTGTTCAGCTATCAATCGCAGCCTACTAACTACTAACCAAAACATGCCAACTATCCTCAAGCAGCCGACAGTTGAGATCATGTGCCACAGAATCTAGTTACCAACGTAATAAGATAACGTGTCATGTATTTAAAGAATATTATCTTGTCAATTTTCTATTAACATGGATGAATTATGCATAAAATCGTAGTTTGGGAACGATTAATAATAATAATAATACAAATAATAATATATAATATTGTTACGGGTTCTAGGTTCTATCTCTAAAATAACGCTGGCAACACTTAAATATAACACTCGCACTTTATTTACACAAATAATCCACAACACGCACTGATCAGTTATATCTTTCACAAAATAATGTAATCAAAAATAGATAAATCGATAATGTTCAGCTAACAAAGATTTTCTGAATTAATGAAAAAAGTCAATCACTAACTGTTAAAAGGCCGATCCAATATTAAATAATAACTGTTCAATAAACTGTCCAACAATTCAAGAAGAACGCCTGAAGAGAACAATCAATTTACGTAGCACAAGTCTGCAATACAGTAATAGCTATGAGTAGAGTCCACTCGCATAAATTTAAAAGAATTCTCACTAATAGCATTGATCAGGGATAGTAAGTTGATGGTTCGTCTATGCTAATAGTCACAATATACGGCGATTATCACAAATGAACAGAGCTGTCACTTGACAAATTTCAATCAAGGAATGACTAACGTTTACCTCGCTTTAAATAGGTTTTGATTTGAACTAGAAAGATGAAGATTTTTCCAAATTGTTCCATGGAATTCTAAATAAACAGATAAGACATTCTACAATATTCGATAAGATTCCATGAGGTTCTAATTAAACATTCTACAGGTGTCACAAGATAAACTACAAGACGAGGAGGAGAGTAATTAATTGCTTCCAGAAATCAATATTGACACAGCAGTTAATGCTGAAAATCACTGTTCATTATTCCACAACAAGATATATAAGGCTGACGAAGATTCTTTTCAGAAGTGAAATGCATTCCTCAAGCATCTCCAATACATGTGAGTAAAACACTATTTAAAAGTGAAATACAGTGCCAGTTTTTTTTAGATTGTTCATTAAGTCAGTGGCGGATCCACGGGGGGGAAGGGGAAATCCCCCCCCAAACGGAGAAGAAGAAGAAGAAGAAGAAGAAGAAGAAGAAGAAGAAGAAGAAGAAGAAGAAGAAGAAGAAGAGGAAGGAGAAGAGAGAGAAGAAGAAGAAGGAGAAAAAGAAGAAAAGAGGAATGAATGGAAATGATAGGAATCAGTGAAGAAGTGGAACAGCGATGACAATAGAAATTGGTAGGAGGAGAGAGATGAAAATAAAAAGAGAAGAAAAAGGGTAAAAATAAGGATAAAATTAGAAGTTGAAGAAAATGAAGGAGGGTTTTCAATGTTGTTGACAACTGAGGAAAATGAGTCAGCAATGCCTAACCAACAATTAATTTTCTATTGCAAATATTGTGTACTTCAGTACTTGGTCTGAAAATGATGCCAGTTCTGAAAGGGTTTTCTGGATTCTGCAGCTTATCAATACATGGCTGAGGATTACTATGGCAGAAAAAGCAGACTTGTTTTATGAGCACTACTTTACATTCACTCAGATAATCGCTCTAGAGCCTGGATCCTGGATCCTCAAAAAATTCGTGGGAGATTTTTGCTGATTACAGAATAGTTTTTCAATTGCGAATAATGTATGCAATTTTTCTTGTTAATTTCATTTTTCATTAACAGCTTGTGTCAGTGACATAACTATGTGTGGGGGGGGGGGAATCGGGGGGATATTCCCCCCCCCCCCCCGACGACAAAACAAATTTGGAATTCTAGCAGGCTGTTGTTGAGAGACAATTTTTGGCAAGAGTCAAAGATGTCTGGCATTGCTAAAAATGTGGTTTTGTAGGTGTTTTATTTCCAATAAGTTTTCGAGGAGTACCCCTCAATTATTTTGAAAAAAATTTCAAGTAGTCTGCGGTACTGTACATTACCCCAATCAGGAGCAGTGAGGGATCAAATATAGAAAAGTTGAAGTTTCATGTAAGGTCCCGGATCTCCCATTTAGAATAACACAAGAACTAGTCAAAATTTACTTTGACACATAACGTGGGTTGAAGTGTTAAGTTAAAAGAATTAATGCCTAGAATTAATCACTTGACATGTAGTTTTAGAGAGGAAATTTTTCAAACATTTTCTCGGGGAGTTCCCCGAACCCGCGTTCAGTAATAAATAGTAATAAATGTATATTGCTTCAATTTATCATTGATAATTGTTTATAATTTATCGTTTCAGCCGAATAGGCTGAAACATTGTGGTGTATTTTTAAGTGACACATCGATGATGTGGATAAGGACTGCAGCACTTTTTTAAAGTTTCATCGTTTTTAACTTTAATAAGCAAACCATCGTTAAGTAGAAGAAAAGGATAATTAGGAAACTCAATTTTCTATCAATAGACACACAAGTTGACCATTCAGCATTCAACTATTGTACAGGATGCGGCAAACATTAATTTTGCGACTGACTAGGTGACTAGTGATCACAATACATTGAATTAAGAATTGAGGAACTAATTAAAAATGCTTCCAGTTCCAGTAGAACAGCCACCAAAATTCACAGAGAATGTTTTGTAGTTTCCAAAATTTAGCAAGTTTTTCAATACTGAGAATGATTTTATTACGAATTTCTTCACCTCTTTCCAATATTTGATAAAATCTGTATATATTTTTTCTTCTATATATAAAATCTCAAATATTTGATAAAGTCAGAGCTTGCTTATTGCATTAAGTGAGTATTAAAACTTTCTTAAGATATTTTTTAACACAAGTTAATGGTTTGGGAAGTACAAATACATTCCAATCTCACGTTCCCAATTTTATTTGAAAATATTTGTAATGTAATTTTTCAGCTGCCATTTCCTGTAACATCAATTACGGGACTTTCATAACATTGATGATTTTCACTTACGAGTTGTTGATAAGCCCATAAAATAAAAACAAGTTTCAATACTGCACTGGTCAAGAATTTCGCTAACCAGGGGTAGACTACAAGACATAACTTTAGGAACTTTCAACATTCTCACGTCCCAATTCGAGATCGACTTTCTCCCTGGTCCACTCACATGGAAAAGTTGTTCAACATCCAAGAAAATTTGGAAGCAGAATACGAATAAAACGAAGAAACATGTTGGTATCAATTAAACAAAGATAACCAATCGGCGGTCGAATATAGCAAAATGTGTACATTATAGAGTTGTAATTATTAATGACAGCTCAGTTATGAAATCATGATGGTAGGACTGTTTTGAGGAATATATGGGCTGAACATGCTCTGGTCTTGCTGATGATATTGTCAAAAGTTTGGGTCACGGAGGTGAGCAGGACATTTGCAGTCAAATAAGATGAGCATTTATTTTTAATAACCCGCATGGTCTAAATTATATACTATCTAGTGAATTTTTTTAACCAACATCCAGAAGCGAAGGATTTCTACTAATTTACCTAAATAGAGAGATCTTCAGACGAGTGCGAGTTTTTAAAATATTGATATGTCATGAAAAATTTAGAAATGTTGTGAACAAGACCTATTATTAATCTCCAAAAATCATTACTACGGTGCAATGTGCAATTAGACCAAAAAACGGCCCAACCTCAACATCCAGAGTAAAAGTTTCCCTCCAGCTTCAAATTGTTCTACATGGTCCACATATAGTATGGTAAAAGGTTACACCATTTTCAGCGTCGGGTTTAGGGGGTAGTGGGTGAATTAGTCGTTTTTATCAGTTTTTTCTCAAATATTTAGAAAACTATGCGGTTCAGATAAAAAATGCCCTAAACAAAAATAATCTACATGAAATTGCGAACAAAAATGGTTTTCGCATAATCTTGCTAAAATGAACGCTTCCACAGTTACGGAGGGTGTAAAAAAAGAAAATTTTCGTATCTTTCAGTTTTTTTTTAAATATCACATTACCTTAGATGTTCAAAAATCGTGTTAACATGATAATAATGTCCTTCCATGTGAAATTTTAAGTAATAGGTCACATTCAAAATGAAATATATCAAACTGGTCTGCCTTGATGAGCTGAGTAGAATGAGCCATCACTCAATAGGGTGCAATGCATAATCCAATAGTTTATGCGGGGGGTCAGAATAACCGCCTCTTCTACCCCCTTCTACTAATATTGACAAATAATTTGGTTGGCAAGGAGTTTTGTGTGTAAAACACAAACTATTAGAGGAGAATAAAGTTAATCTGAAATTGGACTATATATATTATTAAATTCAGTATAATATAATCATCACATGTCCTATTATTGTTCATAATAATCAAGTCATCTCACAAAAATATCTTAATTCCATTTAAGACCAAATTTGAACAGTTAAGAGATCAAAATAATAGACTAATGATTATTCTAATTCAGGAAGTGTGCTATTTTCTACTATCAAGTCACTTGATGGCAGGACGTTCCAATCGACCGTTACTGCTTCAGGAAGTTATCTTCTTATCGGTAGGGTTGAAAAGGATTTTTTCTAGAGATGGATTATCTCTCCCCTTTCTATCGATGTAATAGCTAACGGAAAAGTTCAGTTTAGAAACAATTTTGCTCTGTTCAAAATGCGGTTAACATCATGAAGGGTTGACTGTGATGGTTGCATGATCTTTGAACAAAGGCACAATGAATAGAGCGTTTTAAAAGAGATGGTTTGATAAAAACCAATGATCAATCTATCATTTAAAAAGATTTTCGAGTTTCAAAAGAAGTTCACTTCAAATTCATGTCTTTGTATGGAAGATAATAGATCTCCCTATTCCCTTGTAAAGCCTGAAGTTAATATTTGCATTAATGCAAATGAAGCTCACATAGTCTATTAGAAAAGAAAATACAACGTTCATTCCTATTCACAACCCTTTTAAAAATTACTCATTATTTTAATGTATGTTAGTATGGTAAGCAATGATCATGTATGCAGTTAGTACAAGTATATGGTATGCATTCGAACTGTAGTAGTAATGTAACAATAAATTATAAATGTCAAATGTGCTTGCATAGTGGGGTATCCAATAATCACCATCGCAAATTCAAACACATGCTGTGGAATGGTGTATGATAGACTAGAGCAGCGTGAATCTCTCCATTCCACAGCATGTGTTTGATTTTTCGATGGTGATTATTATCGAGTATTGGATTCTCCACTGCAAGTACCCTCACAAGTATTTATTCGTTTAATCTTTCAATTCTAAAGCTTGAAAAATGATGTTACTCCCCTTTAGCAAAGTCAAGTGTGAAGCAATTGTGTAAAAATTGTCTGGAAGTATAAGCGTTGCTAATTTTTAATGAAATCGAATATGATGGAAATCCATTTCCACGTACTATTCAACAGTACATGATATAGCTCATATTTTGATACAGAGTCTTGAACAGCTATCTTGACATGCCTTGACCTGCTCTTTCCTGATGCCTGTTCACTGTCCGGGTCCGCCATCCCGTCCGGCTGGAGACGGACACTCAGCTACACGGACTCCTTGAGACTCCCTTCTTAGCCGGAAGTGCTCTGCACCTGCCCACCCCTCGGCTAATTAGCGTCACTTCCGGTCCACTCGTATTTTATCTAAAAGTCTCTTGATGAAAACGTATCCCCCTGTCATTGAGCTGGACTCATGAATACATTTAGACCCAAGCTGTTTTTGAATTTAAATTTTGATATAACACCAATAATTTAACTTTTCATTCATTATCCATGATAAGGATGCTCCAGGATACTGTTCTGAGGAGTGATAAGTATGAAAATTCACCTATAATTACTCTATCACTTTTCCTGAATAATAGAGTAATTTTGTTGATGTGAGTGGTGTGTTTGTGTGTTTTTCATCATTTTTTTCTTACCTTTTCTTTCTCTAACATTCTTTTATTCTACAGGACCCATTTCCTATTTTCCTTTTTCCTCGACCCAATAACTGACCCTTAAGGACCTTATGGTCAATTCCTTTCATCAGCTCTGTTATTTCTATTTAATTTTTTATCTTTTCATACATTTTTTAGATGCAGAAATTAGCAAATTAATGTATTTTATTTCAAATTTGAGTGTATGAATGCATTTGTTTTTACGCAACAATGAAATTGCTAATTTTTTAAATAAATTGGGAAAATTGCAATTAAAACGTATCCTTCAGAAGATCTGGAGGCTAATAATCAGCATGGGTTTCAATTCTGAACAGATGAAGAAATATTTTAATGAGATTTCTGTGGTAATTTCTATCACAATTTGATGATTATTTTCGGACTTTCACTAGAAGCTTACCTACCAGATTATTATTTATGTATTAATTTTTTATTTATTTGGACTTTAAATCATGACTAGTCATTTAAGTCATGATAGTCACAGGAAAACAATAAAATTTAAAATTACTGTGGCAGTAGCTACTAATCTGTAACGAAATGTGAGTGTACTTTGGGAAGCACAGAGCCTGAAAGGCTGAGAACCCCTGAAGTAAAGCAACAATGTATGTATTACTTCTTAGTGTGATTAATGTGATTGACTTAAATTTATTTTCTCATGAACCATGAACGTTTAATATTCTCTAGCATCAATATCTAATACATTTTCATTTTTTTATTGCTGATGATGCTCACATGAGTGTGAAGACTTGTGCGTGGGTGATGAGGTGAATGGGTGAATGATGAGAAACATCCATGACTGAATGAGATTCGAACCTACGGCTGCAGGAAACGAAGCCAGCCAGAGCCTTATCTTATCTCAGACAAGCGCACTCTAATCTAGAGATACTGTATTTATGTATAATCATGGATTGAGTATCAACAGTGTATTTTATAGTTTGAATATATCAGTGCAAAAGAATAATGGAACCACAACATAACTTAATTATATATTATAATATTTTTAAGTTGTTTATTGAAAAATTATATTCAAATGTATTCTAGATGTGGGACTGCAACACTAATAATAAAATCTTCAATTACAATCCCAGGCTACTTTTAACATTAGGTATCTCTGTTGAATGAATTTCACGAATACTAAGCAAGATATGTTTATGTGTTGAACATGAAGCACAACATTTCCACATTTGAATGAAAAGAAATAAGTTGTTTATCTACCAGGCTGTTGACAAAATACCAAATAATTAGCTTTCCCAATGACGAGCATCACCTGTCCTAATGAACCTGACTCCTGATTTTAATTATTATTAATTTATTCAATTTCGATTCCTTTCTTTTAGCATTCAATTCCTTCCCTTAACGCGCCTGCTTGATTACATTCCCCTCACAAATTCTCTTTTTACTTCCGTTTTGTTTTCTTGTTCTTTTTACTTCCTCAATTATCGGCCCAGCCACAACATAACACAACACCCCGTCTTGCAGATGACACTTAATTGATTTTTCAAACGCAGAAATAATCGGAACTCATTAAGGAGGCTTTATGTTTTCAATGAATCCTGTAATGTTAATTATTACCGGAACTAGCAAATTAGAACTGCTTTTTCATCCACAAGTCATACTCTAGTAGTATAGGTAATAAGGTAAATCAATGTTTAAATTAATTGAAGTACTAACAAATCCATTTTCCCACATAGCCTCTACTCCACTAGAGCATAAAATGCTAAAGCGATAATGTAGAGTTTTCACCGTGCAAATGTGTGAAATATTTTTTATTCAGGTTTCTTCCTTGTAAGACAATTTTCCCTGCTTGACAATTTTTATTTATAATTGAATTTTCTCTTAACTATATTTGAATAATCCGGATGTGAAGCATCTACAATCTTTAAATCTTCAATAACATCCATTTGACATCCACTCTTACATCATCTGACCGAGCTTTGTATTCACTTGTGTTAAACATGAGGACAAGAAACAAAACATTGAACACTGAGCTCAGTAATTTTAAACGAGCCAAACTAAATAATTGTGTAATCCAATTGGAATAGAGAAGAAATAGAAGATGTCATTTATTACTAATGCTTAATAATGGGCAATGGAAAACGTTGAATTACAGTCAATTTAGAAACAAAATTTAATTATAAGCATATGAACGAAATGTAATGTTCACACCCATTCATAAAAAAGATTTAAAATCCACCTACAAGAGTGGAAGTACAAAGTATTTATTCGATACTAAAGTTATTATAGGCTACTTTATTCAATAAAGTTAAATCTAGATTTTTGCATGATAAATTTTTAAATTTTGTTTAACGGTAAAATTTTTAAATTATTCAAAGTTATTGAAACAAGTTTCATAAACTCACTCCATCTCTTTTTTTAAATTAGGTCTTTGGAAGTCTATTCCAAATTATTTTCTGTAGCGATGATTTAGAGATCCAGATGCTCATTATAAAGGTACCAAAAAACCTCTTCTCTATAAAAGAAAAATAACATTTTTGGAAACATTAGTTGGATCTCAGGGTAATTTCGAGCAGGACGTGTGCTCAATTAAGACTAGCTTGGAACGAATGTATAATAGGTATTTTTTATGTGCATTGTACTTGTTTGGTACGGCGTCTTGTCAAAATGTTCATCAAATGAGTGAAATTGTTAGAGGGACACGCTCGGCTACCCGTATGTTAAAAACCGAACGGCACGCGTAGCTGAACACAATTTCTTTTATTATTTCTCTCTTTCCTACTTCTTCAATTCTCTTCCACATTAGTTTCCTTCTTTTTTACGCTCATACACACAATGCTAGTTCATTAAGAGTCACCTGCTGCTAAGCTAATGTCTTAAAACTTTTGTTGCTTCGCAAAGTAAAGGAACCAGTATAGTAGTAGTTTCGCCAGCTTGTGTTTTTCCACTTTATGTCATTTGGGATTATTCAGCATTCTCCTTGAATCAACCACATCCATGATCCGATACACACTACTTTGCTTTGGGGTCCGTTACATAACAATTAATAATTTCGATAATATTTTGCAGTTACCACTTTACAACAAGTAGACAAGTGAAAATAACACTAGTTTGTGAATTGCTATGAAACAGGTCCTCGGTTATAGCTAAGACAACTTGTACATCTTGAACTCCACTGTGAACCTCTTTCAATGTTCACTTTTTATCATTTACCCTTGTGGCATTCGTTCCTTACATATCAACTTTTTATTGTAAATTTAACGACTTGCAGTCTGTTTTAAATTGTGAATATAAAATCGCAATTTAAACGTATTATATAAATTTAATACATAATATAAATTTATTATATATTCACAATTATTTATTTATTGCAAGTCGTTAAGTTTACAATAAAAGTTAATATTAACAACGCAGATCGTTATGGAACATGAAATCCAGAAATTTAATTCAGCAAGACAAGCTACTATCCATGCCTACAGATCAACAGTGTTGAGGTTAGAAGAAAACATTTACACATTCAATTCAACAAAAACTGTCTCAAACTCAAAATTACACCAAACTATGCTGAATTCAAAACGAACAACAAATCAAAACCAGGTCAAATAGCCAAAACTAAAGGAGAAACTACCTTCATCAAAGAGAGCATCAAACGTTTACATAAACAGAAAGACACAAACAATTTGAAACTCCTCAAACTACATCTATCTATCACACAAAAATACGGACACAGTTTCTTTCTTGATTCAGAAGAGATTATATATTCACAATTTAAAACTGACTACAAGTCGTTAAATTAATAATAAAAAGTTAATATTAACAACGCAGATCGTTATGGAACAAGAAACCCAGGAATATATATCAACCCTGCCGATGTTTCACAAGACAATAATTATTATTATTGATCGCTTTTGATAAAATGCTTTTTTCTTGACTTTTGTTGCTATGCAACAGTCCTCAGATTTAGCTACGGAATCTTGTACAATGAACAATATCTCAATTTCCACTACTACCTTTTCACCATTTTATTATTGTCTATTATCCTAGTGGAATTTTCTCTTTCATCAACCCCCATTTCCGTCACTGTTACCTGCTTCACTAGACAATTATTGTTCCTTTTTATTAAAATAAACTTTTTTTACAGAGGCTTAAAACACTTTTTATGGTAAGTGGCAAACACTGGGTGGGTGGGGGTAGTACACACTACAGAGCAGCTGCCCTGATTCAGGTTCAGGTGTGACAACAGAATCATACAAAAAGCACCGGAAGCCGGAAAGTGACAAGGTGCTCTCTAGCACCAAGTACCAGCACCATCTTCCTCTTGTCTTTCTTTTTCTTCTTCCTCTCATTTTTCTTGAACTACAACCTCTTCCACTAATGATTTATCCTCTCTTCATGGTAACCTGTCCTGCACACTGCACTGCGTTGACACTGCTTCACCCAGGCTTCCCGCGAATGAAAACCAATACTATACTACTAATATGTATACAGACGAATTATTTATAAATATAATACATAGGTATAGTAACTAGGCCCTGAATAAGGGAGTGTGGCGGCAGCTGCAGTCTGCCTGTGCCAGTCGGATAGACCGCGGTCACGAAATCCGGATCCGAAGGAGTCACGTGACCGATTCCTAGCCGCAGTCCCGGAAACTAAACGAACATGTGCGCATTGATCTTGACACTCGTATTTCCTCCACACTGATTTCCGGTTTTAGTTGTGGTGAACTACTTGAGGAAACCGCGGTGTAATAATTGCAGTTGTAAGGATTGACCATCTTAAGATCTTCTTTGATTTGGTGAATGACATTAAATCAATACAAGTTACAGGAAACTGCAATACACATCATGTTATTATTTAACTTTGGAGTTTTCATACTTTTTAGTATTTTGGTGATATAAGAAAGCTATTATTACATTATCTACTTTTCCAAAGTCATTTTACCCTTTGATTTTTTCAACTACATTTTTAATAATAGGCTAGTTTGGGAGGAACTCCTGTCTGGAGCATAGTTCTATCTACCCTAACTGAGCAAAGATATTTTCACCTTCGTCTCTACTTGTACAATATAATTATTATTTTTGTTATTATTATTATTATTATTATTATTATTCCATTTATTATCTTTCCATTTCTTAATAGACTAAATTTCCCTAGTTAATTTGAAATCCCATTCGTTTTTTTTATTATTTAAGAGTTGTTTTTCTTATATATATCTCTTAATGAGGAACACTCATCAAAAAATTTGATTCCACTACATTTGGGTGGTGATAATGAATTATTACCATAGTGTTGTCCACACTATGGAATAATAAGATAATATCCATTCAAAAGTTCTATTATTGTTACATTATTACCATTAACAAACGTTATCAATATTTTTACTGAATATTACTATTTATGGAACTGTAATGTCAATCACAAATTCTGTGAATAACATGTTCGAAATATGAATGACTGGAATACACACAGTTTAAATCGCATAGATTCGAAGATCTTTATAAAAATACATTATCAACGATGTATGAAAGCGTAAAAGCACTTTATAAATAATATGGTGTGCATAAAAGCTTCTAACTTGAACAATATAAATAGGACAATTCACACAAGCAAGGATAGAGTGCCACTTTCACCTGTAGAGTTCAAACTTGCAACTTTTATACACATGAATTCAGACCGGACGTGAGATCATGAACAGCATGGCTCGTGCCTTAGCAGTAAATAATAATGATAGGCGTTTATTCTAGATCGGGTGCCTAATTAATTGAACATTAAAATTCATAACTATTAATGAGCGAGCACTGCTCGAAACTTGCACGACGCATTTTGAATGAGCTGGCGCATATCACGGTAACTTCGGTCTCAGTTTTCCCACAACTTTTTGAACGGATACATTTCCAACTCGCAAATGAACGGCCTGTAATTACGGTTTCTATAATTTACAGTTAAAGCCCGTTCCGTACTTGTCCGGCGAACATGATTCCAAAAGTGTTTTCCGTGATGGGATCGTCGAAACACATAATAACCGATTCATCGTGTGAAATTCCCTCCACATTGGGATAGTCCTATTGAATTCGACGATGTTTCGAAATTCGTACGCGATAAACTCAACTAACTGCTCGATGTTCTTGTTTTAGTTCCCCTGCTCATTCATAATCAGCATAATGATCAATCGTTGGGCATTGTTTTTTTAAATAATTTCAATACTATGTTGTCCGTTAATACAGGCTGACAAACAATAGGCTATGAACAACGTTGTTTTGGACTAACCTTTTTTAGATGAGTTCATCAAATGAGGTTTTAGGCTATATTACTCCTCTTACCGTGATATTCATCTTGAAATGCAAAGTTGAAATGCAAAGGGAATCTGTTACGTGGGATAGACTTTCCGTGTGCCCTCAAACTCTCCTCTTACCAATGACTCTTTCCTTACATTCGAACTATTTTTCTGTCTGCTGAAACCTGAGTCCTTAAATGTACCAAATTCTCCCGAAAATTTACATATTTTTTCAGACTGTATGAAATAATAACTTATTGTATTTAAAGGCTTTGGCTTCATTACATTTTCCCCATTTTAGGGAGGAATGGAAGGTATTTTGTTCCATCTGCCAATAATTGGTTCTCATTAAAAGTTAAATAAAACGGTTTTTTGCAAAACTTAAGCTATATTTTTCTCATTTTGTTTCTGACAATCAATTACGATTGAAAATAGTGTGAACTCTTAAAAATTCTATACATTGTAAGTACAATACTGCACTTATTGGTCAAGACAGGATCTTTTGAGCCTCACTGGCTTTTACAATGTCTTCACCGACTATAATTTTTCTACCTCAAGTATGAGTGTTAGTAAACGTTTTTTATAGGATTTTTTGTGCCTCTCTGGCTTAGAATGTCTTCACCGACTATCATTTTGCTACCTCAAGGATGAGTTATAGTAAACATTTTCACTCTGAAATTTTTAATTGTATATTCTCGTAATACAATCTAAAAATTTGCTTTATATGTTTCTTATAAAGAACTATCATTTTTAATAAGCAAATTCAATTGAATTCAATAATTATTAATTATTGAAGTGTATTCTCATGCTAAAACCAGCACTTTAGTCATTTTAAAAATTTACTGCAAGTTGTCTATATTTTGACAGCGTTGGCGGTGGATTTAATTGTACAATGTTGGTTTGTTTCATGGCCACAGCCTACTAAAGAACTAGATAGAATCGAAATAATAAAGAAAAACGTCTTCGTTCACATGCAACACGCATAGCCAGCCGCCTCTCTCCACTAGTGCATTGCGCTCAGCTCCTGTTCCGTTTTAATGACAATTTACGTGTACAAGAAAATGATACCATCAGATTTGAACCCGTCGTGGCCTTGAATACGAATTCACTAACAACAAAAGAGTATGATCAAAATTTCAATGAAATCTCTCATTGTAAGGTTTTCGAAAGTTTTCAACTGCCTTGACTCACAAATATACGCTTAGGTACATAAAAATTGCAGTGTTGCAGGCAGTGTGTACAGGGAAGGGGGGATTATGGTGATTTATCCCCCCCCCCCCCGATTATTTGTGTCTTTTATAGGAACTTTTTTCAAGTGATATCACCCTAACTTCTTTTTCCAACCTCGAAATATGATTTCAGACAACAACAGACATTACCGCGATAAAAGTAATGTACCGTAAGTAAATTTAAGTTACAGTTGATTACTTATTACTACACCAATCTCCTCCATATTCATATTTCATATTTTCGGTTTTTGAATAACGCAAGATAAAAGTAGCTTAGCGAGTGCCATCTAACAACAGGCAGAATAACTTTGCGTTCACATATACAGCGGATTTGAGATACCAATTTCAAGAAAAACGTGACTTTCAAGTTTAGAAGATCTCCAAGAGAGGTTCATAAATAATACGAAGTTCAATAATTAAAGTAAAGGTGAGTTTACTAGTTGACAAGTCAGCGAGTAGCAACTCCACATACCGACTCAGCTGTCCCGGCCGTATTTATGCAATGTAAGGCTTATATTAATGTAAATTAGTGATATTTGCTGTTAATTATTGTTGTTAAATGTTTTTCAGTAAACAGACCTTTTTAGGGGTATCTGGGTTGGCTTTTAGTGTTATAGCTACTAGCTAGCTTGTAACTTTGTAAACTTGCTCTGTCTTTATTCAACCTTTCAATAAACTAATGTAAAATAATTTAGTACCACACAGTACCCACAAAAACTACAGAGCAAAAGTTAATTTTATTAAATCTAAACTATACCCTGTCATTTTTAAATAAACTTAACCATGGCACTGAAATCCTGCTATTCCGCAGAACTTGAAATTTCTTATTTATCTGTCACCTCGAAGATGTGCTGTTTACTTTGTTTTGGACGGTTTGGGCCTATAGGCAAACATATTACTGTAATTTCAAAAGCAATATCAGCTCTGCATTAGTCAATCATCACCCCATCTGCTTTTTGACTTAGGAAAAGGTAACGAGATATTGTTTCTAAAGGGTTGCAGTATTAAAAATGAAGCGAAGTACCCATGAGGAAGTAGATTTCATATTAATGGATTAAGATTTTACAGCAGTTGATTGTCAGATCAATAATGGTGATAAACGATAATAACGCATGGATGTTCCTGACAGAATTATGTGATAAGGCTAGATAAGAGCGGTTGAGATGCTTCTGTAGCCAGCTGCTCCAGGTGTTTTAGACAGGGATGAGCACCTATGATATGTCAGCCGGCCATCTGAGGCCATCCTAGCTCGAGTCAGGAGCTGATTTCAAATAGTATGCGACAGGAAACTCACTGTTACTATCAAAGGCAACAATCTTGACAAGCTACAATACGTGTCTATTGGATTGTATAGACGAAAGATAAATTGTCAGATATTATTTATTAAATTTGTTGGATTGAAACGCTATTGTACTGTGAGATTCGAACTACCTACTGTAATTTTTGGTTTGCTTAGTGCTTTTCATAAAGCGAATGAATATTTTTTTAATATATAATGGAAGCCTGGAATCACGGAATCAAAAAACTGAAGTGGAATGAAAATTGTATCAATATGCAACATTAATTGAATAATAATAATAATAATAATAAAATGTATGCAGATTGTATTATGATCGAACTATCCTGACAGACAGGCCAGTGGATCACAACAGACCAGACATTGTGGTAGTAGAGAAAAGGAATGATACAACTCTTCTCATAGATGTTACAATTCAACTGGCCTCCAACATGGTAAATAAGTATACCAATAAAATTTCAAAATATGCGGCATTGGCGGACCAAGTGAAGGAGATCTGGGGACAGAAAGAGGTCACGGTGGTACCAGTTGTAGTTGGAGCAATGGGTGAGATTCCCAAGTCTCTGGTGCGGTCTCTCAGAGTGCTGGAAATTCCAAGCACAGAGTACCTTCGCATGCAAAAGGCTGTGATACTAGATACTAGTAGAATAGTCCGAAGGTACTTGACATCAAACAAATAATAATATTAAAAAAAATGCAGTTTCAACTTATCAATGAATAAAATAAACACCCAATATATTATTCTGACATGTCCTTGCCAACTTGGCCGGATTGACAGATTTTTGGGCCTTTTGGATTTTTAGCCCATGTCAATAAAAAGGGAAATAATAATAATATATTTATGAAGTGACGAAGGTGATATTGTGGAAGATATCCATAATGAATAATAAGACGAAGTTGTCACAACCACATTAATTGAAACGGTACTTTCGAGTTTTTCTCGGTTGACCTTGACTGCATTTCAGTGAGCTTCAATTTTTTTTATTTAAAAATGATTCAATTCTAGCTTTCTGGTGTATTGTTCATTGTTACTTTCTAGATGTTCACGGTTTTTGGTTCTTGATTTTGATTCTTATTTTTGCTTGTTGTTCCTCCCACCAGTGGGTGTGACTTGTTATGGCTTTCAGCCAATCATAAACCTTCAATGAAGGTCAGCCTATCCCTTTACCAATAGTATCATTCCGTGTTTAGCTACTCTGTACTTAAGTTTTAGTTTGTTTGAGATTGATAATGGTGTAACAACCGAAACTAGTATCTCACTATTTTTAATAAATGTAGTTGTGACAACTCCGTCTTATTATTTATTCTTTTTAAGTCTGAAATTAAGTCAAATTTTTAGTCTGTGTTTACCTCAATGTTTTGGACAATGTAACATAATAAAAATTTGTGAAGAGAGCAGTTTTGGACTGAGTCTGTTGCTCCTTCACATTCTTTGTAATTTTGTCACAATAATTAAATAATTAAAATCTATATACCAAAGTATGAATAGAATGTTAAGACAAAAACAAAATATTCAAATTTAAAAAAATTGTTTTTCATTCGTCATCCAACGTAGGCCTACATACTAAATACGGTTTGTAAAATACATAGTTTGAAGTGTGATAGCCTACTACTACATAATTATACAAAATATAGCCATACTATAATAGCCATACTAGCCAGACAGCTTCTGGTGTTACTTTCAAACCGTGATTTTGTCTGTGATGTTTTCCATGATGAAATACTTAATGAACAATCTAATATTAAAACTGACACTGTATTTCACTGAAAAGGCTGACGAAGCTTCTTAAAGTGAAATACAGTGTCAGTTTTAATATTAAATTGTGATTTTGTATCCAGCTTTGTATTATACAGCCAATGATTGATTTGATTTTTGCATCATTACGATCTCATGTACTCTATATATATTATATATTATTATATATTTGGTATTTCAAAAGAAATGTTTTCCATATTCCATTCAAAGAAAACTTAGCCTTGTATTATAAAGTCAATAATTGGTTTGATTTATGTATTACCGTGGTCTCATAAGACAACTCCAAGATGTCCATCATCATAAAAACTATCTTAATCCATCACAGTTAAACGCAGTTACTGTTTTAGTGTTCTTATTACATTTAATGCTTTTTCCACATAGTCTAAGCCTACAGTATTTTCTATCTAGCAAGCACCTGTCTCAAGGCACAGAAGTAAAATTGCTGCTACTTGGAAGTGGCCAAGCCATACTGGAATCACCACAGCGTGACTATTAGAACTCCATGAAGAGCTTCAGTCTTTGGAACGACGTCGCGTGTAGGTAGAGAATGGAGTTCACTTCTTACGTAACTATTGAAAAATTACATTTAAACCTCTGATTGTTCCTTCCGAATTGATAATCCTGGTGGAAATAAATCAGACTAGACTCTACACTACACACACAGCAATCGCCTATGAGTAAAGGAGATACAAAGCTTAAACATTTTTTGACGTGAAAAGAATGAATATTTGTTTGATAAGTAAATTACATATTTATTTCTTCATTCATTTCAATTAGTTTTCTTTTTATTTCTCCATTTATTCCAATAATTTTCTTTTTATTCCTCCAATTATTTCAACACATTTTCTTTCTTGAATTTCTTGTTCCATAATGATCTGCGTTGTTAATAATAACTTTTTGTTGTAAATTTCGGCCAAGTGTGAGTACATTTATTATACATTCACAATCTAAAGCTGACTGCAAGTCATTAAATTTACAACAAAAAGTTAACATTTTCTTTCCAACTTTTCAATTAATAAATTGCAGCCTTATCCTAAAAACTGAAAATGAAGCAATTTACAAAAAATGATGGAGTCCTTCGAATATTACTTTATCCAATTTTCAAATATCCAAATAATAAACTTTGAGCAGAAATGTGCGAGAAATCTTGAGCTACTCTTAATGTTTTGAGCGAAACCAATGTTTATTACTGATTATAAACTTATTACTACTTATTACTTATCAGTTTGTTACGCCTCTGCGTGAATTGTGAACGAAATGAAATGAACACTAATAATTATTGTAAATGAACGCATTTTTTGTGTGAAGGAAGAACTTGGAAAATACAGCAATACATTCCATGGCTGCAGAACACTCGGACCACGGAAGCGAACTTAGACTGCCACTTGAATCAGCCTACTTGATCAGAGTAACAATTCTGATTATTAAGTGAATATGAATATTATGTGATTGAAATGTATTAATGTTGTAAATATTGTAATACAGATAACGATAGGACAATATTACAAAATAATGCTTTTTTGTGGAAAAAATAAGAGCTCCTTCCCACATAGCAAGCAAGATTGCAGCAAGCCTTGATTTACACTTTGCCTACAGGTGTCACATTGGAATCAAACTGGAATAGAATCCATTTAACTTGTCATTGTCGATTCGCTTACAAACCCTTGAATACACAAGGATGACCAAAATCCTACTAATAAGCAATCAACCGATAAACAACTACTACTACTACTACTACTACTAATTGATAGGATTAGACAAAACTACTTCCCATTCAGGGGGTCAATCAATCAATCTCTATGTATTGGACAAATTGAAAATTGTTAATGGCTCAACATGATATGGCATCTCAATGCTAGTGAATTTACGGTGTGGGTGTGCACATGTTGTAAAGAAGTTTTTCTGTCGAGAAAAAGTGTAGAACGATGGCGTCTTGAATGGTCTCAGTTGGTTAGCCCGTTGCGGGCAGGGAGTGCGTATTCGCAACGGGCTCGAGTTCAAGGACAGCAAATGCTTTTGGCGGATTAACAGACCGTATCATGAACCGCGGCGCGGCGCGATGCTAGCTTACCACTGCACTGCTGCTTGCCGTTTCCTGTCTTGAAGGCGACAACAAATGCGATGCTTGCCTTCAATCCCAGTTAGTGAAGAAAAAGTCTCAAGTACTGTTTTTTTTTTCTATTAAACTTGCTACCTAGCTTGTCAGCAGTTATTCTAAGAGGTTTTCATATTTGATGCAAAATCAGATTACAGGGGCACACGGGCGATAATGGGGCGGAAACTTTTATGAGATTCAATTCTTTATTTCTCACCAAAGTCATTACAACTGACAATATACATTAAGAAAATACAATAAAATATAAAAACTTCAACACATTAACAAAATAACAGTAACATATGAAGTGAGAAATGACCTATCCAACTATGGTTACATGTACTAGGATAGTTGGGGAATTGGTAAGTATAAGGATGGGATCAGAATGGTTGGATTGTATGGGAAAAACTATTCATCTGGGAAGAGAGCTCACAATCTGAAAAAGTATCCAATCCAATTTTCCAATGTCTAATCCAATTTTCAATTATCATTTTAGTAATTTTTGACTTATATCTACTATGTTCCAAGAAATCTTCTGGAAATTCATTGATGATTTTTGTGCTTATATAAATTAATTGTCTCCTAATTGATTCTATGTTCGTATTGTACTGATTTGTTGAAGGCCTCAAACTGTAATGTCCTACCATGTTATTGTTTGTGAGTGGAAAACTTATTTTATATTTAACTATGTACTTGATAACATTTTCAACGTATAACTGCCTTAAACTCAAAACTTGAAATTCCGAAAAAAGTAGGTTTGTAGGAAAAAGCCTATTATTATTTAATATGCTTTTTATTATTGACTTTTGTGTGGTAAATAATTCATTCAGGTGATTATTGAAACATCCACCCCAGATTGTTATTGCATTCTGTAAAAGAGATTGAACTATTGCATAATAAAACATTTTCAATTGATTTAAACTCAGAATTTTTTTAACTTAATATAGTTTGTAGGAGAGGAATTTCATTTTTTTTGCACAAGAATATGAGCATAGTATGAGTACATAGTATATGTACACATAGTATGAGCATCCCATTTGAGGTGTTCGTCTGATACCTAGGTGCTTTGTACTTGCAACTCTCTTTAAACATGGACAATTACAAGAGTTGGGATCAGAATTGCAACCTTTGTGAAATTTCAGTGATTTATTTCTGTCGGGTTTGCCAGTTTTTATGAAAGAAAAAGTTATGTAATTTGTTTTATTTATATTCAAACATAAGCTATTGGATAAACCAGGTTTTTATTTTAGAAACATTACGTTCAGCTTTGCAGAAGACTATCCCTTTTATTTGACGGACTCTGTCAATTATTAATTAACATGGGAATTATACTATATTTATTGTACAGAAAGACCTCAAAATTGGTTTTCCTACATTTAGATTTTTCAACTTAATAATGGCCTTATTTGATTTTTGGAAGTTTCATTTCTTTTTTATATACAGTAGTAACAAAAGAGAGATGCCTGAAATCAATTGTTTTCCAATAGGTGTGAATATTACATTCTTCTTCCAGCACTGAACTCAAGCAATAAACCCGGAATACCAATTGCAATTACTGCATAAATTATTACGATTGAACCAATAGTTTCCTTTTCCCTCTTCATACTATAGGTAGAAAACTTAAGCGAATTTCATATTTGATTATCGAGAATTGGTAGATGATAGTCGAATTTAAAAGTTAGAGAACTTCTAAAGCAATTTTTATTTACACTTCAAAACCATTTACACAAGTCTCTCTTGAAAATTTGTGTCAGAAACAGAGAAAAACTATGGGTATGCCTTCCCGTTTTCTAAGGTAATTTATCTATATATAAATAAATACCTGGATTTCCTGTTCCATAACGATCTGCGATATTAATACAGTCATCGAAAAATAGTACCCCTGTTTTGAAAAATTACTACTCCGACTAGAATCAACATATATAATTGATTGCGGTCTTAAAACAAAGGTAAAGTTGGGATTTTTTTGTTGCACTAAAAATTAATTCTAATGCAAGATGATGCGCCGCCGCATTACAAAATTAACTTACGCAAAGCACTGAATGCCAAGTTTCTGAATAGTTGGATTGGTAGGGGTGGCCCAATTTCTTGGCCGCCAAGAAGCCCAGACCTCACTCCGATGGACTTCTTCTTGTGGGGATACATTATGAACATTGTTTATGGCGAAAAGGTTCGTGACAAATAGAGCATCCAAAAAAGAGCGTTACTACTGCTATGGCAACTGCAACTCCAGAAATGTCTCACCGTACGTGGTGCGAAATAGGCTGTTGATTCGATGTTTGCCGTGCAAGTAATGGAGCACATATTCAAATTTTTTAAGGTATGTAAAAAAACTACCAACTTTTACCTTTGTTTTAAGACCATAAGCAATTCTATGTTTATTCTGGTTGGAGAAGTGATTTTTTAAAATACGGGTATTCTGTTTTGATGAAACTATATACCTTTACCTTTACCTTTACATTTCATGGTAAATTCAACGACTTAGGCCTACTCTCATGAAAATTTAATATAAATAAATGATACTTCACAGCATACGAGGATAAGCTGCCTCTTAACAGTAATTCACCAAAGTAATGGATGATGAAGCAGAGATTGGGCTTTATTATAGAATCATCATCATTAAATTTCATAATATTTGGTAGAATTTGTGGAATCTATCAACTAGTAGTGAGCATCTAATTGCACAAATAGTGAAAATAAACACTGTAGCTATGTCATGTGATTAGAAAAGGAAAAGGAGGGCTACCCGTTGAAACTAAAAAGTAATCAGAATTTTCCTACTGATGAAAGCAGGTAAAGGACAAAAGTAATCAGAGTTCTACTCTCATACATAGAGTTCTTGAACGTAAAGATTGTACTTTTCGGAACCCTAAAATTAATTATTCCACATCCTGGTTAGAAGTAGATTGGCAAGGAGTTCTCCAATCTGGCGAGAGAAGGGTGAAGGAGTAACTACCAAACAACCTGTGAATGGTTACAAATAGAAGCGAAGGTGATTGGGTCAACCTCTCCCTGCATCAAGTTCACCTAGCCTGTGTTTTCATTCTCTTCAGAATGCTAAACCTCTCGTTACGACGCCCCTCATCACGCTGATTCCAAGCACATCCGAAAATGTGTACCGTATCAAATATAACTCCTAGGTTCTACAACGCTCTGCCCCATAGCCTCAAGCAGGCCATATTCACATTGCAGAAGCTTGAAGAGAAGAAAGCTTAAAGCTTGGCTTCTGTCTCTGACCCCTGAATCTGTAGAAGGCTTGTTCCGAGTCATTGCTCGAAGCTTATGCTTAGAGATTACCTTATAAGCAGATTTATTGATATTTTGTTTATTTCTTTTCTCTGATTTGTGTTGCAGTTCACACAATCACTCAGGTTTCTCATATGGTTTCCTTCTTTATTGCTTGTTCCTTAAAATTACAATCTACCCTTTAATTTTTCAATACATAATTTAAAATTCAATCTATCCTTTTTCTTTTTTTATCATCCTTTTTTTGTATTTTGCAATAGCAAAATTGTATTAGTATTTTAAAATAGTATTTCGACTCCTTCCAGCGGCCCACAAGTGTGTCTTGTGTGCTGGAATGTATGTTCTCAAAAATTCTTTCAGTAAGTAATAAGGGTCTAAATTGTGCCATAGTAGCCTAGTTGAAAGCAGTGCATTCTTGATGACATGAAAAGAATAAAATATTTGACATCTGTATTTGAAGTACAGCAGACCTCATGCCGTGTATCAAAGCAAGGCTTGGCCGTAGCACAGAGTTTCTATTATACTCCATATTATTATAGTCTCCACTATAGTCCAGGTGCTGGGCACCTTTAGCTGAATGCCGATACAAGGTGGCATGGAACGCGTGCCATATGTAGATGGATAGATACAAGTTTAGAATCTTTTTCTTTGAAGGGATAAAGAATATCCTTCAACCGCAGCACAATGAACAAACATCCACTGCCGGTTTTCCTCCGAGACGGCATTATTGACAGAGACTGTTCAACCTCCTTTCAGTATTTCTCCCTGCTTCTTCTTTCACTATGTCTTCAAAATCTCAAGTGGCGGCCATTTTTTGAGTCTGTTTATCTATATAAGATCTACTTGACCGCAAAAGGTGCAACAATCCTTTTTTCTATGCCCACAATGTTTGTGTAAAGAACCTTTGATAATAGGCAATTTGTTCCGCTAAATAAAATTTGGGAGGGAGCTAAGTTTACTATTGTATAGCGCACCTTTACAGCAGCAATTCTTGAATAGGTGAACCGGCAAACTTCGTACCGCCTGAAGGTGCATTCGGATGTATTTTCTCAAAAATTCTTTCAGTAAATAATATATTTTTGAATTTTCATTCATTTATTTGCCGTATTCACAAAAAACACATAAGCTATGTGTTAAGCCACATGTTAATTGCGGGTTTACAAGAGGCTAGGAGGACCGTGGTTTCACTTAATTCGAGGTGCAAACTTAAGAGATTTAACATAAAATGTGGGTTTACTTACGAGAGTGACACGTTGTCGAGACGGCTCGTACTATGCAACTATTCATTATTTAGTTTCTATATACTGTAGCTTATTTTCATTTGTTCCTTCCAACTGCTAATAGCTGTAAGACATTGAAATTTTCTTTTGTTGTAATTTATTTATTTGAGAATAAACTATCTATCTATCTATCTATCTACACGAACGTGGGTAACTACATGTCAGAGACATAACATAAAATGAATGTTTGGTATGAGTTATGGATTTTAATTGCCTTGATGCACTGAGTAGAATGAGCTATCACACGTAGAACAGATGTAAGTTACCGTTGAAAAGAAGAATTTTTACCCCCTCTAACCTTTTTAAAAATTTCCAATTTTTTGCTATTGAGTTACTCTGTGTTTTTGTGATGATAGCTATGATTTGGAATGTAATATTTCAATGTAGGATCAGTAATACTGTAGAGCCAAAACATGAACACATAAGCTACTTCTACCAAGTTTTCAAGATATGGAAAAAATAGAAAGTGAAAAAATACACAATTGGGGAGGCTACAAAAGAATTTTCTTTAATTGATCACCTGGTATATTTAACCGCCTAAGCAAGCTGAGTAGAATAAACTATCACTTGATGACTCAAACACTAGATAGAATACACTTTGACCCATAATGTGGATTAAAATAGAAGGATTTCTGTCAATAAACGCTCAAAATGCGGCTTTGGAGAGGTAATTTTCAGTTTTTTTCCGGGGGAGGATCCGTGGACCCCCTTTTGTAAGAGTAATATATTTCTTTAAAATTGTTGGAGGCTATCTTCTTAAAAAAGACTGATGTAAAAGCCTTTTATACTACTGTAAAAAAGAGTTGTACAGCTCGTTTATTACAGTTATTGGGACCTATCACTCAGTTACCCCCCCCCCCCTTGAGAAATGGCTATGCCTATGATTGTATTACTCATAATAATACAGCTATTATTGTACTTTTCAATTTCTATTTTTTTCCAATTTCAATTTATTAACACAAACTTGCAATACAAGTACAAGTATATTGTATAATACTTGGATCTCAATCTTGGAAGGTTGATTTCCGCCTCACTAGTTGAAATCTTGCGTAACTGTCACCAGTTTGCAGCACAATGTGATACTGTTATTATAAAACGTTGAATTGTTGTTGTTTAAGGAAATTCTGTTATTGATTTCTGTACAGGAATGCGGTAAGCTCTTCTCTAGGAATATCCGTTGAGTCACTTTCATAAAGCCGGCGTTGTCAAGAATGAGGGACACCAGAACCCTCTACTTGAGCTCCACGCACATAAAGGAGGTGGGTCATGCAAGAATTTATAACTTCTATTCAGTAACTGAGCATCCATCATCTTTCCAGCTTTTGTGTCACTCTTGTTTTGAGATCAACTCCCATCTTGGTACAGGAAGGTTGCAGAGGACATTCGCGAACCTTTCAAATTTCCTGAAAACTTCCCCTAGCACTTTTTGGAATTTCTTATTCATATGCCCTTCTCTTCTGAAGAGTCGTGTGAATGCATATATGATACGTTTGTCTGTAATTATATTTTTCACTCCATCTTTTCACTCTGCAGTCTGATCCGCGTTTTGAGTGTTTAAAAACCAACGGAAAAAGCCCCAGGTCGAAAAATTCCTCCCTGGTATTGTTTTCTTTCTCCTTGTACCTATGAGATTTTTCTTCTCCCAAATGTTGGCTTGTTTTCTAATCCAGTAAGCAACCTCTCTTGATGATGACAAGATGCTTGTTTCTTTTCGGGATATGGAGAAATTTCTGCATACCGACACATTTCACATCCTAACATATACCCAATTGATATTCTACGTATAACCACGACATAATGTACCATGTGTATGAGCAAAACGCTTGTAAGGTACGCCAAGATATTGTGAAGGTATGCAAAATCTTCTTGGCGATAACATTAATGTGATTGCTGATAGTAACAATTTTATTATCTACTGTTTCAAATAACAATAATAATAAATTGGAAAATGGATATGGAAAATCGAAAGTTGGAAGAAAGAATAATAGTTAGGAAAATCCATGGACCAAGGCATACCGAGAACGGATATAGATTACAGAGAACGTCTAAAGTTGAAGAATATTCTAATATAGAGACAGATATGAGGAAAAGACGCCTTAAATTTCATGGTCACATCGTGAGGCTTCCAGACAATAGACTAACATAAAGATTTGTAAACTATGTAGCATCACTTGTCAATGGAGGAGAATGGATGCGAAATGTTAAAAAAGACCTAGTACTGGCAAAAGTAACCAAGAAAGAAATTTACAATAGAAAAAAATTCAGAATAAATCTTTATATATGGGAAGTTATACCAGAGACAAAACCTCCAATAGTTGGAATAAAATTGAGTGAAGTGAGAAAAGGTGAATTCGCAAAAAAGCTGGTGGGCAAACAAGAAGAGCAAGTCCAAAAAATGAACCAACTCTACTCAACATCATCCACTTTGGAAAGTTTTACGTCTAATAATAATAATAATAACTATAATAATAAAGAGAAAATAATAATAATAATATTTCTAGAGAAGAGCTTACCGCATTCCTGTACAGGAATCAATAACAGAATTTCCTTAAACAACAACAATTCAATGTTTTATAATAACAGTATCACATTGTGCTGCAAACTGGTGACAGTTACGCAAGATTTCAACTAGTGAGTCGGAAATCAAGCTTCCAAGATTGAGATCCAAATATTATACAATATACTTGTACTTGTATTGCAAGTGTGTGTTAATAAATTGAAATGTACAATAATAATAATAATAATAATATCTTTATTAATAATATTGTCAGATAAAATGAGAACTGTCATTTTGAAGACTGAGAAGTAATGCACTAAAGAAGGAAGCATTGAATTAAATTCTCTATATGAATTTTTATTCAATAAAACTAGTTGTCCATTCAAATGGCAAACTTTTCGAAACTTATTATTGTCCATCTGAATTTTATTTTTTTCACAATTTATCAATATTTTGGACTCTTTCAACTTCTCCTGGTCTTTACTTTTTGCCAATCACCGTCATAATAGGCTAACTTCATGTTAGCTCATAGGAACTGGAGCAATGTTCACTTTCAAAACACACCATGATGGCCCTTGGCCTTCCATACGAGTGGAAACTGAACAACAGTCGGCTCGTGCCTAATTGGCTGCATCGAAAGGAAGCAGTTCATTTTATTCCGTTGAGGGTGTCCAGAAGGGTTCAGGTGACTGAGCCTGGCGTAACGACGAATCTACTCACATTATCTTATCCACCCTCTTTTTCTTATTATTCTCTATAAAAAATCAGAACGTGGTGTTCTTAGGATAGGAGAGGGTAAGACATGAATAAGAAATCAGCCAAGCGAAGTTTCCTGTCGGACATATGGGTCTGATGGTGTGGTGGAGGTTCTCCCATTTGACTGAAGATATCGCATTTTACTTCGTCACGGTGTCTGATAGTCAAATGAGACGACTCTCTCACTCTCCCTCTCTCTCTCACTCTCTTTTTATCGCTCTATTTCTACTATATGCCTTTCCCTTTCCAAAGTACGTTCAACTGAACCGAACTTAATAATTGCATTAGTTTGGTAATTGTGAGTGGAGTGATTCAGTGATCCGGTCTGAATGGATGTGATTTACTCCAAGTGAGTTACAAAGTACAAGTGAAGATTCTTGAGAGGAAATAGTTTTGTTTACTCTTTATATTTAAATTCAAAATTTGCAGACAATACTTTTATGGCAAAATTATTAATTTACTGATTTGGCTAAAGCATGTTTCCAGATTACTTTTAGTCCATTCTCACCTTGATTGACGCTTCTGCTGCTTCTAGACTGTGTTGGTTAAAAAGGCATGTGATCAAATTTATATGATATTAAATTGACTTGCTAGTTAAGGATGCATAATTATTTATTCTTCATCTGCAAAAGACTTGTGATTGTGAATAATTATTGTGCTTCAAGGTGAAATTTCAACAGAAACAGCCACCTAACCTAAGATTTTGATCCTACTTTAAAATTTTGTGAAAAGCAGTTTTGGGCAATAGCCTGTTGTATTCACATTGACTGTACTTTAGTTAAATGAATGAATGAATAAGGGTAACAACAAAGCATGGGTCAAGAAATGTTCGCAAAGTTTGGCAAGAAAATCACAGAGAATTGATGAGTCGCCAAACATGATCAGTATGAAGATAATGTACTCTAAATTTCAGTGATTCAATTAAAAAAATCCGAAATATCTTGGAAAGTATTCAATAGAACCAATCAAAGTGCTTCATCTGTTGAATTGAACTTGGTAATTGTGTTTTTGAGAAGATTCAAGTAATAATATAATCGAAACTCTTGTAAAAATTTAGTAATAGAGACAGTTTTGGGCTAAAAGCCTGTTGTTTCTTTACAATAAGTTGTATTTTGACTGTATCAATAAATAAATAAATTCAAGTGCAGTATTTTTCTATTTCCTAGAAATTATGAATGAAATTTCAATAGGACTAAATCAATTATTTTATGATGAAGCCTACATAATCTTAATCCTTATAACCACATCGATTATGTGCAATTCAAACGTTCTCTTAAACAAATCTATGGCTGAAAAACACAAGTTAAAGACTTCCACGATTGTTTAAGTACTAATATGGTTTCAATTACCTAAACTATTTGTTTTTACTAGTATAGTATTATTTATCAGTATTCATATCATTTGAACTATCATTTGATAGCCTGCCCATACTCGTAGATAGAAGTTACATCAGCCCATCGCTAAGTGCAATATATTTCTTGAACATTTGAAAATTTTTGTGGCTACTATAGAGTTGAAAATTCCATAAATTTCTCATTCAAGTATGAAGTAGAGATTCAATTACTATTAAGCCCCCTTACACGATACGACCTTTCGCCGTGCGCCGTGGTGCGATCCTTTTTGAAGGTATAGACTTGCAGAAAACTACTATGACTGTACAGAAAGTTACAGTGACTTTACATCGAAGTGACTTTCCATAAATAAAATTTCAAAATTACAGTGACTCAACAGAGAAGTGACTTTCTATAAATAAAGGTGGTTCGGAACCAACCTAAAACTGTAGGTCTTTCTCATCAATCACCATCATCCAATTCATTACCCACGCACAGGTCTTAGACCTATGTAGGCTTCATCTCTCTTCAGACCTCTGTATACTATAGATCTGCATCTGTTTGGATTTTTACATATCCTTGGTTTAGCTTATTTTCATCTTTCATAACTTTTGAATTTTCATTTTTTCATAAAACTCTTTCCTCTATTCCTGAATTGCTTATAATTATTGTATATAAACAGTACTGAGAGAACTCGCGGCTAGCTCACAAGTTCAACACGCTAGTCGCGCACCCAAATATTATTAAAAATAAATATTGTTTTATCTATGATACATTTATGTTGCTGTACTCACACAATATGTTAATCTTTAAAATATTACATTAACATACAGTTTTTATTTATTGTTGAAGTGCTTGTGACTATTATTATTATTTGCATTTTTGTATTTTTATGGTATGCAATAAAATTTGATTTGATTTGATCTTCCGAAAAAAGTCACTGTACAGAAAACTTGATGCAAGCGCTCTCTGACAAGGAAGCGATGAACTAAGTTGTGAGTTCCCGATCGCCACGTGACAGTGGCAGCGGCCCGGGCCCTCACCGGCGTGAAAGAAGACAAGGAACCTCCACTCCATCTCCATCAATTGACAATGCGTCTCTATAAGCGACCAGAGGCTCACAGCTCCTGACAGGAAGTGAACACCGGAAGCTTTCTTGTACGCATAGTACTCCAATGACCGCCGCCGCCCGTAACCAGAGTATGTTCTTCCACCAGGGGGCAATCATCTTCTCTCTTTTCCTCAACCTGCTTTCTCCTTTTTCCTCCTTTACACACATGATGCGAGATCCTTCTCTTACCAATCTTATCTCATTCCCTTTTCCTCCAATCTAACAAATATCTCCTGTTTCTTGGTGTCTTTCAAAATTTTAGCTGCTTTTTTTTCTTCTTTTAAAGACATTGACATCGAAAACCACTCACTATTAGGCCCGTATTACACTTGGTCACCTGGCGACGTCACCGGTGACGTCACCGGTGATCTGACTAGTCGCTGGGCACTAGTTCTTATGGCGCTTATTACATTAGGGTCACCGGTGACGTCTCCAGCGTTTGGTGACCGACTGGTGACCCTTCCCCGTGACCAGACGAATCACCACTGGTGACCAAGAATTATCGCTGGGTATTGAATCAAATGACATGTATTACACACAGTCACCAATGTTGGGTCACCACTGTATTTATTTTTGTGTTCTGCAAGTTCAGTTTGTTTGAAGCTAGTGTAGTGAGCGGTCATGTCGGAAACATATGAAGAGATAGATGCTGCTTCTTGCTCTTTTGTTGAGGAAAAGAAGGAGACGGGCAAGGAAAATGCACGTGCATCCGATATTATCATTTCGAGAAACAAAAGGATTGTTTTATACGATTTTTGATGAACTTTGTGCTGATGAAAACAAGTTTTTCAATTACATGAGAATGTCAAAATCCTCCTTTTTTGAACTGCTTTCTCTAATAAAAGTGGACATTACCGGAACAAATACGAGAATGAGGAAATGTGTTTCTCCAGAAGAAAAACTTGTAGTTACTTTAAGGTAAGTAAAAAAACGTGTTTTACTTCATCTGTATATTCAAAGCATGATTCTGATTTTAATAACTCACAGGTTTTGGATTACAGTAAAATTTATCACTATATTAGCTACTGAGTTCCTTTATTTTTTATTAATTTTATATATTATACATTACTTGAGTTTGCAGCCATTGCAGTCATTATTTCTACTAAAGTAAATTAATAAATTAACTACCAGGACTATAAAATAATTGCAATAATCACTAACTGTAATAATAATAATAATAATAATAATGGAGATGTGTTACTGGCAAAGACAATTGACATTAGTAAACATTTTTCAAAACCAAATCTTCTTACAAATTGTATTGAAAATAAAACAAATTTTAAAACAAAAAAAGAAACTGATTTCAATGAAATGATTCTCAAACAATATTTAATTTTTATTAAAATAATGTTTAACATTATTTAAACATTATTTTAGTACTCACATACTAAAAAGTTTAAAATAAAGTTTTTACTTTAAACTGAGAAAATTTCAAATTTCATACAAGTAATCTTTTGAAGTTGACACCAAATATTTTATAAAATTGATAAGAAATTCTATTTAATATCAAATATAGCACTGTATTTCAATTCAATTGATTTACACTCACTTTTACTGAAATACAGTGTCAGTTTTTATATTAGATTGTTTAAGTATTTCTTTTATGTTATATTTTAGAAGTTTATGGAAATTTTGGCGCTGTTTTGGCTAATTTTGACACTGGAGTGGGGGAACTGGGTGTTGGCCTCAGTCCTGGTGACTTTACTGGTGACGTGGCTGGCTGCGCGTACAGTAACCGGTGACGTCGCCTGGTGACCAAGTCTAATAGGAGCCTTATGGCGCTTATTACATTAGGGTCACCGGTGACGTCTCCAGCGTTTGGTGACCGACTGGTGACCCTTCCCCGTGACCAGACGAATCACCACTGGTGACCAAGAATTATCGCTGGGTATTGAATCAAATGACATGTATTACACACAGTCACCAATGTTGGGTCACCACTGTATTTATTTTTGTGTTCTGCAAGTTCAGTTTGTTTGAAGCTAGTGTAGTGAGCGGTCATGTCGGAAACATATGAAGAGATAGATGCTGCTTCTTGCTCTTTTGTTGAGGAAAAGAAGGAGACGGGCAAGGAAAATGCACGTGCATCCGATATTATCATTTCGAGAAACAAAAGGATTGTTTTATACGATTTTTGACGAACTTTGTGCTGATGAAAACAAGTTTTTCAATTACATGAGAATGTCAAAATCCTCCTTTTTTGAACTGCTTTCTCTAATAAAAGTGGACATTACCGGAACAAATACGAGAATGAGGAAATGTGTTTCTCCAGAAGAAAAACTTGTAGTTACTTTAAGGTAAGTAAAAAAACGTGTTTTACTTCATCTGTATATTCAAAGCATGATTCTGATTTTAATAACTCACAGGTTTTGGATTACAGTAAAATTTATCACTATATTAGCTACTGAGTTATGTTTTATTAATTTTATATATTATACATTACTTGAGTTTGCAGCCATTGCAGTCATTATTTCTACTAAAGTAAATTAATAAATTAACTACCAGGACTATAAAATAATTGCAATAATCACTAACTGTAATAATAATAATAATGGAGATGTGTTACTGGCAAAGACAATTGACATTAGTACACATTTTTCAAAACCAAATCTTCTTACAAATTGTATTGAAAATAAAACAAATTTTAAAACAAAAAAAGAAACTGATTTCAATGAAATGATTCTCAAACAATATTTAATTTTTATTAAAATAATGTTTAACATTATTTTAGTACTCACATACTAAAAAGTTTAAAATAAAGTATTTACTTTAAACTGAGAAAATTTCAAATTTCATACAAGTAATCTTTTGAAGTTGACACCAAATATTTTATAAAATTGATAAGAAATTCTATTTAATATCAAATATAACACTGTATTTCAATTCAATTGATTTACACTCACTTTTACTGAAATACAATACTGGCACTCTTTTGCATTATCAACTTGTTTGTTTCCTTTCCCTGTAATACCACTTCCACAAATTTTGTCCCCGACAACCATCACACTAGACTGGGACTCTTTAACACAATCCTTTTTTCCTTTCTCGGTGTCTTTTTCACCACTACGTTTATCTACACTAGACGACTGGCTTCCTTTCACTGAATCCTCTTCCTTTTTACCTTTCCCTGCATCGATTCCACGTTTAATCACTAAAGTTTGTTCACTAGACATTTTTTAACAGACGAGGTTAGCTTTAGGGGTTAACTTACAAGGTTAGTTTACACGGAAAACAGTGCACGTGGAGCTACGACAAGGCGACACTGAATATGTAGACACTGGAGTGGGGGAACTGGGTGTTGGCCTCAGTCCTGGTGACTTTACTGGTGACGTGGCTGGCTGCGTGAACAGTAACCGGTGACGTCACCGGCGACGTCACCGGTGACGTCGCCTGGTGACCAAGTCTAATAGGAGCCTTAGCTACCATCTAATCTATTTATTTATGTATTTGTTATTTTTATTATCATTACTATTGTTATTTTTATTATTATTATTGTTATTATTATTATTATTATTATTATTATTATTATTATTATTATTATTATTATTATTATTATTATTATTATTATTATTATTATTATTATTATTATCATTATTATTATTATTATTATTACTATTATTATTATTATTATTATTATTATTATTATTATTATTATTATTATTATTATTATTATTATTATTATTATTATTATTATTATTATTATTATTATTATATAGTTGGCCATCTTCACCCATTGCTGCTTGCCATTAATATTATTAATTAATAATATTATTATTAATTAATAATAATAATAATAATAATAATAATAATAATAATAATTCTTTTATTAAGGCGTTTTGCCATTTGACATGTACATGAGCATGAACTATTGGCTGAAACCACCTCCAAACCTAGAGACCGCCTGGAACTGTTTATCACATTACTTCAGAACGGCCTCTCATTCCTTTAGCTTATTCAAGATGCATCAGGGTAGCTTGAATAAGCTAAAGGAATGAGAGGCCGTTCTGAAGTAATGTGATAAACAGTTCCAGGCGGTCTCTAGGTTTGGAGGTGGTTTCAGCCAATAGTTCATGCTCATGTACATGTCAAATGGCAAAACGCCTTAATAAAAGAATTATTATTATTATTATTATTATTAATTAATAATAATATTATTAATTAATAATATTAATGGCAAGCAGCAATGGGTGAAGATGGCCAACTATATAATCACCATACTACAGACAAAGAAGAGAGATCTTGATGCAGCAGGGTAGCTTGAATAAGCTAAAGGAATGAGAGGCCGTTCTGAAGTAATGTGATAAACAGTTCCAGGCGGTCTCTAGGTTTGGAGGTGGTTTTAGCCAATAGTTCATGCTCATGTACATGTCAAAATGGCAAAACGCCTTAATAAAAGAATTATTATTATTATTAAAAAAAAAATTATTATCAATTATGATGATATTTAAAACATGCTTCAAGCATTTTTATACAAACGGCAGACATAAATTCCAATAATTAAATCTTCAATTTTCATTAATAGTTGATCTATCTCTTTCTCTATATTTTTAAAGTTGAAGATAACTAATTCTATAAAAAATAAGGTTTACAAGAAAGACCCACAAGAAAGTAATAACAAGCATGCGCATTGTTAGAACATGAAGCAGCAAATGAAAAATATTATTCCAATTACCCATCATTCAATTCAATGGTTAAAAAAATGATATTTTCTACTGAAGTGGACACGTTTTTAGCTTGCTCATATCAAGCTGTATGCTTCTTTAGCGTAGCTGTGTGATTCAGTAGTGTAGATAGGATTTTGAAATAATGGAGGGTATCAAAGATTTTGTGGCCCTTCCTGAGGGTCCGGGAGTCTTCCCCCAGAAAATTTTTTATGAGCAATCCCTCTAAAATTATATTCTAAGATATTCTAGATTCATGTACAAAAAAGCATAAATTCTATAATTTTAATCCACATTTTGGAAACATTTTTAGATTTTCGCTGTTGAATCTTGATTTGAGGCTAAAAACCCTCGTAATTTTGTACGAGTATCTATTTAAAAAAAATAGTGAGTTGGGTAGAATAGAAGCATAAATTTAATGATTTCGTTTCTTGAGAACTTAAACTAAAAAATGTGAGAATGTGCAAAAAACAATTAACATTTTCAATTTTTAATTTATGACACATCCAATTCCAAATGTTAACTTTTAGTAACACAAACAACGTGGACCTGTTTTTGCCTCCACTGACACTGAAATAAGTGGAATAACTTTCAAATTTGGAATACTCAAAATGTTTAACAATATATTGTGACAATAAATAAATTGAAAAAATAAAATAAAAGATCTTTGTTCCACCAGACTACAAATAAATGGAGTGGCGCGCGCGCGTGTGTGTGTTTACATGCTCATGTACTGTATGAGTATGGCGCTATCGTGCAGTGATCGTATTTTGCCTCCTGCAGGCGACCCTGTGAGGCAGAGACCGGCATCACAGCCATGACCTACCGCGCACTCGTACAGACGGGCTGCTTGTTTTTTATCACTCCAATTCCCCTTAATTTCATTCGCTTTTTCTCCATTCAACTGGCTCACTCCTCAGTGACATGCCTTAAAACAAAATTTATAGAGCTAGTACAGCTGGCAGTTGATGGAACATGCACTAGTCCGAAGAGCTAACGTTTTTCTATCTCTTTCCAAGGGGCAGATTACATTTTTTGGATTTAATCCCAAATTCAGCTGTCAGCTCATAATGCCCATTGTTAATGATTTCAAATACACAACCTATTAATGATAATGGAAATACTCTCTTATTAGAAAATATTAGTCTGGAAGAAGTCGTTTCTTTTCTATAAAGATAAAAAGGCTGTTCAGTCTGATACTGTTTCTTTTACCAAAGTTTAACTACGCAAACCTTTGTATGATTAAGTGACGTGTTATTTAAAAAAGCAGCAAAGAACTGCTTTTTATCAAAACTTTACAAAAAATTTACAAATATTTATATGCTATGTTTACATAATTTTCTTTCTCCTTTATCTCAAGAATATTGATATGGGAGTTGACGTTTTACTTCTTAATTTGTAAACTTGTGCCATAGTAATTATCAGATTCCGATCATTTTTATGTTTCATTGGTGACTATTATTAACACTATTGACTATTCACATATGAAAACTTATTTTTGTTCAAATCACATCAATCGATTTCTTCGCTTTTTTCGGAGGATGAAGCTCACATAGGTTTGAGACCTGTGCGTGGGTAATGAGTTGAATGATGATGATTAATGAGTTGGACCTTCAGTTTTAGGTGGGGTCCAAACCACCGGTAAGTGATTTTACAGCAGTAAACAGAGTCTTTTTGCTGGCCAATCCAATCGCTCATCTCTACAGAGAGCCCAGGAGCTCGTAGCTTATCTTATCTGACTAAACGGTACCTGCCACGGCTCTCGGCTATCACTTTCCATTGGTTTAATTTTATCAGGTTGTAATCTTTGATTTCATTCACAATATCTGATCGTAGCAAACAATAATTAAGAATACGTTTAAAGGATGCTCACACAATGGAACATCCAATACACGATAATTCATGATCACAAAATGAAACAAAAGCTATAGAATGGTGGTACAGTATTTACACTGTTCTGATCTGTCATTCACCATTCCATAGCATGAGATCTATTTTGCGAAGTTTATTATCATCATCAAGTATTGGATTCTCCACACTCCACGAACACCCGGAAGTATTAAAGGATTGGAAATAATAAGGGATGAATTACAGTGGCGGCTCTGACTGAGAAATTTGAGGAGGACACTACCCCCCTCCTCGTAACTCCTCAAATGTAGTTAAATTGGCTATATGTACTAAAGGTTCTTTAATTTTTTTTGATTACACAGTAATTGTGAAAAGTACGAAAATTAATGAGTAGGTTAACTCACCATTCATGATTCATTCAAATTCATATCAATAGAATGCAGGAGTGCTCCATCTTGAAACCCAGCACTGAATACAGCACATTATCCAGATTATTAAGCAGATTCTCAAATTTATCATCAGATCGGGTATCCTATTTCTCACTCGCACTTTCACGAGTGTTTCATTCAATTGATATTAATAATCTACTTCTAAATATCATTATTTATTCACGGTACTTCAAAAAATGGTCATTATTTTAATTAGCTCAGTCCAAAAACTGAATACGAGACACACTAAATATAGGACCAATCGGACAATAAAATATATATATTTACTCTACTTAATAGCCTAAATCATCAGAAAGTTCTTAGGAGTTTGATTAACCAACATGATTTAAAAGTAATGGCTTTTAGCAGAAGCAAAATGTTCAATCACAAGTTCATTGAAGTTGACATTAAGAAATTAATTTTCGCTCAATTGAAAACCATAATTCATTTTGAATACCGTCAAAGAAAGCGTCAACTAATAATTATCATAGCTCATATTAATCAATTGAATGGACAAGTTGATGATTGAAAAAACAAGGCAAATTCCACGTACCACTACAGGTTGCACTCACAATTTTATAAACAACCAATGAATTCTAACCCAATTCTACTAAACTCATAACAAACTGTAACTTTGAGGATAATTGGCGCCTCATGTCAATTGCCAATGATTGGCGTTGTAGAGCTGCAGCCACCAGCCGGAGTGCGTATGTTACAGCCGGACTTATGTTGCCATTTCTGTCTTAGATAATTTTTCATTGAATAGCATTTTCGATATGGCAGCACCACACTGGCCGGACGCTAGAGGAAGTATCCCGACAAGACCAGCTCAATGCACATCATAGTTTGCAAAGGCTCGCTGAAAACCACTTCTTGTACTGCGATGCGGCTGATCATTTTCAACTCTCTTAACGTCTATTTCCAGACTTCTACACTCTCTTTACTATTGTCAAATACAAATAAAAGACGAAAATATAAAATATAGTGGAATTATTTTATTCTCAATAATTATGCAATTTATCACAAATTGACAGGGAGGACAGTGTCCGTTCGCCCCCCTGCTGGAGCCGCCCCTGGATGAATATCACTTTTAGCTGTTATTCCGATCATCTCATGTGTTGCATTCAGTATAATACAGTCCCAGTTCTGACAAACACAACATATTTCCACAAAAAAATGTCAACAGTCAAAGATTACAAACAAGTGAAAATTGACTATCAATTAGTAGCCATTAATGTTGACAAAACGCCGCTTATTGACAAAGTTTCCTGTCAATTAGAGTTCTTAATACAGAAAAAGATGGGACAAATGAAAAGGAGCAGTAATTCCATGAGTGGTTATGACAGGCAGTTCAGGCACCCAGAGGCACGGATGCAAGCTGTGCGGATGTCACCAGATAGGATGCAGGGTGTCAACAGAGATAGGCCTCTACTATACAGGTGAGCACTGGCAATATTTGGTGCCTACCACCCACGTGGTGTGTGTAGCTGCCTCAGGACACAGGACCCCCGCTTTGTAAGTAACCCAGACGGTTAGCACGTGTTTCTTTCAAACTGATCCCACTAGCTACTTGTTTGTTTATCAACGTACAACCCTTTCGTGAGCATCATCATGTCTTGCTTCCTCCTTCTTCGCATCTCATTCTCTTTCTCATTTCTTTTACTATTATGCAATCTAGAGACCGTCTTCAAAGGCCCAAGCCGGCTCTACACGTTTCTAATAAAGTCCATTCATTTATTGATAAGTACGTTTCCTCATGCATTCACGTACGCATGTTATACAGACTGCCATCTGCATTCGATTGGAAAGAAAATGAAAAAGAGAATTGAAGAAGAAGAAGAAAAGTTTAATGAAGAAGAAGAAATAGTAGTAGAAAAAGAAGGAGTGTAGATGATGATTTGAAAAGGGGAGGAAGCATGTCTACTGTCCAAATCAATTCGATGTTTCTAGAGCAGGGATCTCCAAACTACGGCCCGCGGAATTGCCCGCGGGCCAGTGCGATCAATCCGGCCCGCGACAGCTCATAGGTTTTGCCACTTAAAATTATTTTTTACTAATAATCCCACCACTATTTATTATCAATACCTCATTTTACTAACATATTTAGCAGGTGCAATCACCTAATATTGAAAAGTCACCCCAGAGTTCATAAATCAGAATTTATTATATCTAAACACACAAGAATAACAAGTTGAAAGCAGCCGTTACTTTGACCAATAAAACTCGATTCTATGAATTTTGTTTTTTTTTGGTATTGGTGAATTCAACATCTTATTTTTAAAATCTAATTTCCTACAAGTTTAGTTGAAAAACAATATCATTTAATCAACAAATAACCAAGTTAATTCACTAAAAACTTGATCCCCAGTTTTTATAGCGATTTTTGTGTATATTGTGAAATATCACAATAACAGACTTGTAACATGATTTATCCAATTTTTCAACTCTTTATACATAAATCCTATTCAATTTACCACTTAAAAGAAAGCCCTGGAGATTAATAATTTAATAAATTGATAGGGATAGCTGCCAATTTTAGTAATCTTTATTCTTGTAATCTTTGCCATCTTTGCTAAAAGGAATAATTTTTTCAATTCAATACATTTATTTTCAAAAAAATGTACGTTACAAGTTTCTCTAAAAATTACTCTTCTAAAAAGGAACAAGTCCGTGCTCATAGGTGGAGGAGGAGGTAGAGGAATGGTAGTAAGAGGAGAGGAGGATTCCTCCTAAAATACTCTATAGATAGTAGAAACTTCAAGAGGTTTTGGCCCTCGGAACCTACTGGGGTAATTATTTTGGCCCGAAGGCTGAAAAAAGTTTGGAGACCCCTGTTCTAGAGTATGTGTACGCCTAGTCGCCTACAACAAATTTTTATTCTTCATCTACCCCTTCATGATTCATTGTAGTTTATAACTTTTCAAATACATCAGTAGACCAACCGTTGTCCACTCATCATAATTTACAATTAACCTATCAATAAAATTATTTTTGATGGTTTGCCAACTTGATTCACTATAATTTCTTCATAATAATTTAAAGTATTGAGTAGACCACTTCGTGTTCATCCATCCATGTTAGTGACTAATTGAGCTATCAATCAAATCATTTCTGATTATTCAAACTCTTTCTAAATAGTTAGTAAGGTTGTAATGTGAAGATGCGAATACGCATACCGGTACGCAAAAAAGGTTCAGTTTCTTTCTCCTTTTTGCTCTTCTTCTCTGCGAGAAGTGAGATAAAAAATGTCGTCCTTGTAGACGGCTGGCTGAATTTCTTTAGTGTATTGATTAAATGGAGTATATTCATTTTTTAATATTGTCATTATGGTGTATGTTTAAAAAGTACTGAATTAGTGAAAATACTAAATAGCGTTGAAACATAAATTAAAATTAGAATATCAGTATGACAGGCAAGTAATCAGAAAAAAATTAAGTTTTCTGTTCTTTAAAGCATTAAAAAAATGTTTCTTATAAATTGCACTAATTATAAAAATAGTCAAAAAATCCTACATTATTCTAAAATAACTCAGAACGACATTTACTTTAGTGCTACCCCAACTCATGCCTCTTCACAAGGGCATACAAAACGTTTTCTTGAGCCTATTCATCTTGTGCTTTCATCAATTTTCCTCTACACGTTTTTTGAATAAAAAATGAGTTTTGAAGATCTATTTCCCTCGGTTCCTGTTCTTTTCGAGCATGTTTTCTATTCTATTTCCTGAACAGATCTGTCATGTTTTTGCTCATCTGCTTCCGAAATGTTTCCCCTAATGCAAACTACTTTCTTAGTTTTTTCTAACCTACCGTAATAGTTTTTTAAAAGTAGTTTTTTAGTCTGCTTGAATTTCTTATTCTGTCCCAGCCGGATGACCTCGGGACCTAGTTCCACACTTTCAACGCCATTCACTATAAATATCACGAGAATAGTTTTCAGTTCGCCAGACCTACTTCCGTTTCTTATTTATTTATTACTCCGGGCTAAATCTTTCCTGCAGGGAAAAAACCGAAACTGCATTTTTAGCCGACTGTCCCACTAGGGTAGAAGCCATCCGTACAGTTCCACCCCGAAACATTCGAATGAGGTTTTTAAAGCAATGTCCACATGCTTCTGAAATGAGAAAAAATGTGTTGCCTAGTGCCTACCTACTAACTCACTACTTCAGAGAATATTCAAAACAGTCTATCTAAACACGCTTTTCTACTCTATCACTGTATTAGCACTCACTGAAGTAAAGCTTCTAGTAAAATTATTCGCAAGACGCATATCTTATCTTATTTTTGAAATACTGTAATATATTTTGAAGTATTTCTAATAGTGCCAATTTAGTACTTTTATTCCTAGTTATAGTTTGCATTTTATTTTAGTGTTTTTCATTAATGACTTTTGTTTCTTCATTTTTTTCTAATTGTATTGGCAAATAAATAAAATTATTATTTCTATTCCTGGATTTCTTGTTCCATGACGAACTGCGTTGTTAATATTAACTTTTCATGTGAAATTTAACGACTTGCAGTCAAATATTTGTTAAGAATAAGTATAACTCGCTTAATCTGTAGGCCGAGCGCTTTCGAATCTCAGAGGCCTCTGAAGATGGATCTCATAGATTCGAAAGCGCTCGGCCTACAGATTAAGTGAGTTATACTTATTCTTAACAAATATTTGACTGCAAGTCGTTAAATTTCACATGAAAAGTTAATATTATTACTATTTTTATTATTATGTGTATTATTATTATTATTATTAATATACTACAGAAAAGAACTGAGCATAAATACCGTACCTCATAATTTTACAGTTAGCGAATCAATAATACTCGAAATGGTTATGAATAACAAAAAATACTTGATATCTGCATTCTATAGACCCCCATCTAATAGCATATTACAATTCAATTCACAACTAGATAATTGGCTTAACTCTCAACCCATAAAAGATACAAAAAACCTCATAATCTTGGGAGATATTAACATTGACATACTAGAAGATAATATCTCATCACAAGCATAGAATTATCTGAGTTTGTTATATACAATGGGAGTTCAAATGGGAATAAAAGAGCCAACCAGAGAAGAGATATATGGTAATCACATTACTTCAACTTGCATAGACCACATCAACACAAGAATAAATCCAAGACAGATAGAAATGCTAGTAATTAAATCAAAATTAGCAGATCACTACATGGTTGGCTTCAAATTGAGGGATATAAAACCAGAGAAAATTGCCTCAGAGAGAATGAATATAATTTCTGACAGAATAGCTGGGAATATGATTAAAAATATGAATTGGAATGATCACATAACATCAAACAACCCAACAAAAATCTATGAATCAATAGTTGAAAAATTCAATAATATATATGCAAGGGCAACAATAACCATTCACAATAGAAGAAACAAACAGGAGCAACCGTGGATTACAGAGAGTATAAAGAATAACATTAGCATAAAAGACAGGTTATGGACACAATTAAAAAAGCAACCAAATAATAATAATTTAAAAAATGAATATAAGAAACATAGGAACCATCTTACAAATGTAATTCGAAAAGAGAGACGTAATTATTATTACAATAAAATTAACCAACATATAGGAGACCCCAAAAATTATAGACCAATAGGTGCAATTTCAATTGTAATGAAAATTCTGGAATTCATATTTCATGAAGAGTTGATGAATTACTCAATGCAAAATGACTTACTAAATAGGAATCAATATGGATTTGTCCCAGGAAAATCAACAACGCAATTGTTAGAAAAAGTTTCCTATTCAATTAATAAAAATATAGATAAAAGAAGTGTAACCCTTGCTGTACTACTAGATTTGAGTAAAGCATTTGATACAATACAACATGAAATATTAATTAAAAAACTGGGTAGGATGGGAGTGACGGGGATGGATTTGAAAATTCTAAAAAATTATGTTGCAGATAGAAAAACTATAGTCAGAATAGGTAACATAGATAGCAGTCATAAATCCCAAAATTTTGGAGTCATTCAGGGTTCCCCATTGTCGCCCCTACTATTCAATCTCTATATAGCAGATATAAAAAATTGTGATTTCAAAGGAAATGTTTATAATTATGCTGTTAATACCATTATTCTATTTGCAAACAAAAACCTATCAATAGCAGCTGAAAATATGCAAAAAGATATAGACACAATAACAAAATACTTCCATAACAATTATATACACATCAACAGCAAAAAGACTAAAACAATAGTATTTCGTAACCCAAAGCTAAATGTAAACATTTTAGATCCAGAAAACAGAATAATCAGTCACAACTATAGATGCTTCTCCTTGAAAAATCCATGCAGCTGTATAAAAATAAAACACGCAGACACAATAAAATATTTGGGGCTACAATTCTATTCAAATATGAAATGGTACACACACTCACCAAAAAGCTAAGATATCTAGCACATAGATGTTATCAAATGAGAGAACTACTACCTCAAAAAACGAAGCGTACAGTGTATTGAAGTCTGATTGAATCCCAAATAAGGTATGAAATAACTGTCTATGGCAGCGCACCAAATTACATTTTAAACCCAATAATAAACATGATAGACAGAATCAAACGTATTTTCTTCCAAGCCACAGATATTCACACATTAAATATACTCAACTTCAAAAATCTATACAAATACATAATATTAATCAGATACTACTTTGAAAGCCGATACCGTAATACAAACGAAAACAGATACAACACAAGTCACACACATTATAGAATACCAGATTATTATACAGAAATAGGGAAAGCAGTACCAGAATACTTTGTACCACAAATCCTGAACAGTATCCCTAACCATCTTAAAAACCTACAAACATATTCCGCAGTAAAACATGAAATCAAAACTTATTATATTACTGAGC
This sequence comes from Conomelus anceps, assembly GCA_948455865.1. NCBI lineage: Eukaryota > Metazoa > Arthropoda > Insecta > Hemiptera > Delphacidae > Conomelus > Conomelus anceps. The sequence goes on along the minus strand of OX418223.1, from coordinate 21,190,382 downwards.
AAGGATAACATATTCATCACAGAGGAATAGGATATTGATTATTCATCACATAAAATCCATAATAAAAACCTGATTAAATTTAAAACTTAGCAAATCACCCCAATACAAGCTAAACTTAGCTTCTGGGGTTGCCACCACTAGAATTATTATCATAATAACTATTTATATATAGAATTTTGTTAAATTGTTGTATATTATTTATTAATTGCATGTACTGTTATTTACATTCAATAAAGCTTATAAAAAAAATTATTATTATTTTTATTATTATTATTATTATTAATATTATTATTATTATTATTATTATTATTATTATTACTATTATTATTATTATTATTATTATTATTATTATTATTATTGTTATTATTATTATTATTATTATTATTATTATTATTATTATTATCATCAATTGTGCTGATAGGCATATGCACCATTCGACCAAGGTGCATAATACCTCTATACGAACCTTGCAATTCAGCTGCTTCTGCTTCTATAAACATCATATATTAATCTGCTTCCCAATTCACAAATAAAACATATTTTAAAACAAAAAAAGAAACTGACTTCAGTGAAATGATAAAATACTCACGTACTAAAAAGTTTATAATAAAGATTTACTTTAAACTGAGAAAATTTTAAATTTCATACAAGTAATCTTTTGAAGTCGGCGCCAAATATTTTATGAAGTTGATAAGAAATTCTATCTAATATCAAAACTAACACTGTATTTTTTTGGAGGATGAAGCCCACATAGGTCTGAGACCTTTGCGTCATTGCGTGGGTAATGAATTGGATGATGGAGATTGATGAGTTGGACCGACAGTTTTAGGTGGGTTCCGAACCACCAGGAAGTGATTGATAAGAAATTCTATCCAATATCAAAACTAACACTGTATTTCAATTAAATATGTGATTTACACTAACTTTTACTGAAATACAGTAATTGATAAGAAATTCTATCTAATATCAAATCTAACACTGTATTTCAATTTAATATGTGATTTACACTCACTTTTCTGAAATACAGTGTCAGTTTTGATATTAGATTGTTCAATTATTTCGTTATGGAAAACATCACAGAGTATTTCTGTTATATTTTAGAAGTTTATGGGAAATTTGGCGCCGACTTCAAAAGATTACTTGTATGAAATTTAAAATTTTCTCAGTTTAAAGTATATACTTTATTATCAACTTTTTAGTACGTGAGTATTTTATCATTTCACTGAAGTCGGTTTCTTTTTTTGTTTTAAAATATGTTTTATTTTAAGCTTTTTAGTTGAATTTTTAAACTTTGAAAACATGAGAAATTTCTTAAAGCCTACATAATGAAATATTTATCAAATTAGCAAGCCAATAATTAATTCATAACATCCAAACTTAAGTAACTAAAAATCCACTTATAAGAAAAGATAAACTAAGGAAAATTCTACAACGATTTATTTAATAAACGTGGAATATTGCATTTAGGAAAATTATAATAGCGAAAGGCTTCTTAAAAGTGAAATGGCTTTTGATTCATTTTGATGTGGTCCCTTTCAGAATATACCTACACTGAAATAGTAGGCCTATATCACGTTACAAGTGTGGAAAATTGTGTTTACTGAAAATATGATACGTTAACGCAGGAGATGAAGTTGAGTGCGGTATTATCATAGGAGTATGATAAACATCTTCCCGGACGTGTTATGTACGATATTTTTTGTGATATTAGTCATATATATTTTTTATATAAAAAACAAAAACTTTGAGCTAGTACAAAAGGATCATTAAACATAACCTCAAAATAGCATATTGTACGCACATGTATTTAATGGCGAATAAATATTCTTAATCCATCACAGCAGCGAAACTAAAAATACTTCTGAGATCAGCTGTTTTTCCAAATTCTCCAACTTATGATTGAAACTAAATAACCTTATTCCTATGACTCAATAACATCAACTGAATTATTTACAATTTTCATATGAACATATGGACAGAAATATTATATTCTTCTTATTCTCGATTCAAAGTTCACGTGATTGGTCAAAACAGGACATTACAGGCTTGTTTCACACTGAACAAGCTTTGGGTAACCGATGTCGTTTACCCGGCATAATTGCATTGCATCATATGATTTCGAAAACCGACTAGATGTAAAGCGCTCCATATGATACAATGATCAGCCTGTTAAACGACACCGGTTATCCGATTAGCGGTTATGTGTGGAACTACCCTATTCAAACTTGATTGAAATGAAGACATCGAAGAATGCTCCTTTTTGCTTAATATTGGGCTAAGTATTGGGCCGATCCTTGCGAAACTTGGATGGGACCACCGCTGAGCGATGCTCTTTCATTAAAAAAAATTCATCGAAATCGGTTCAATATTGTTCGAATGATTGATGTACAAACATAAAAAAAAAACAGGTCGAATATAGTAACCTTGTTCTTTTTGGAAGTCGGTTAAAAATGCACACTGGCAGTTCTTGAAAAGGAGTTTGTTTCTTCTTCTTCTTCTTGAACAACAGATCTCATAATCATGCATTAATATACTCTCATTGTCTTTTTTCAATTAGACGATTCAATAAAATAATTTGAAAAAGATTCCAACACAATCAAAAATGAAAACGTCCACGCTTGCACTGTAAAAAATAAAGTTGATAATTGGGCTAAGCATCAGCCTTTGTGATTTCCAATTTTTTGATTTTCACTAGCCTATATACTAACCTAGAGCCTATAGTGGACATCTGTTTTATTACATAATTATTTTTATGTTCGACCTTCATACTCCAAAATAAATAGCGATCTCACTTGGACTATGAGGAAGCTATTGACCAAGTTTTAAGAGTCTAGAATCATTGTTTTAATAGGGCACATATTAACGGATGTACAACGGCATGATTTCAATAAGGCCCTGTCGGGTCCTTGATAATCAGTATACTGTAATAATTTACGAAAATAATACTTTATTGCCACTTCAAAATACAGATAAAAACAGTTACAACACTTGAAGTAATACAATTCAAAAACAAAAATATTATCTCTAATGCATTTTATAGAACAAAAAACGTTTGAAACTGTGGCACCACTGGCATAAGATTAACTTGAGCGCCAGCAGTGAGTTCAAAGAGAAATAAACAAGAAAAGTAAATTTGAAGAGAGAGCAAAAGAAAATGAATAAATGAACCCCATAAGAGACAGTTAACAACTCAAAAACAACAGATAACTTTTTTTTACATGATGGAATGAGATAATCTGAAATGAACGAAGAGAAATCTGAAATAAACGAAAAGAAATCTGAAATAAATAGAAGAAAAGAAAGAAATGAACCCCATAAGAGACATGTCAACAACTCAAAAACAACCTTTAAAATCTTTGTGAACTTTAGACTGATTCTCTGTAAAATATTGCACTTGCAATCAACCAATCTGCTCATCTCTCTGCCTTCACGTTTTCCATAAACGATGAGAGTGAGGTACATAAATTTCTGGTTAAATAAATTTGAGACACGTATTTTCCCATTTGGATTCGTTTAGTTTTCTAAACTGTTGCTTCCAACACTGTTGCTGCATTCACACACTAGGTAATATTAGTAGGGGAATTATTCTTGACTATCAAAACAACTGTTGAATCGAACCACTGACAATCAGAACCCTGAAAGAGAAGCAAGGTTCTCCTAGCTAAGGAGTAGTAGAACACTGATTCCTGCCAGGTGCGATTGACAGATGCTCCTCAAACTAGTGGAAGAAAGGTTGTGTGTGTTCATGTGCATAATATGTGAGTGTGCGTCTGGGGGAATCAGCTGCCCCTTCAAGAGAACCTCATTCGGATTTGTGTTCCATGCTCTAGTTTGGTTCAGCTAGGTACATCAGTATACTATCAGACATTACCTGATGCATGCTCAGCTGTTCACTCCAGAGATAGTGCCTACTATTTCTATGAGCATCCTCTCTTCTTCGTTATATTGGTCCTCTTTTCTCTCTTCAAACATATCACAATAAAGCTTTTATGTATTTTGAGTTCTTTATCAAATATTTGCCTATTTTTAATCGATAGCTATAAAAGCAGCTGTCAGTGACTGTCCGTAGATGGAACTTGGAAAAAATTACTTGATGGTCGAGGAATATTATATTATAATCATGCCAACTTTATTGTGATATTAATATTTTGCAGAGGTTTTAACATTTTTAATTGCCAGTATTTTGGAAAAATGATTTTTTATTTATTAAGTAAAAATTACAATGAAATGCGATGATGAAACAGGCTTGAAAAATCCCAAAACTGATCTCTTCACAAATTTTGACTAAAATGAAAAGAATTTACTAAGATAATGTCACTAGTAAGAAATTATTATTTATGAATACATAATATGAAGGGATTATTATCAATTCTCCAAAATTATTATTGATTGACACATACCCGTCTCTTTGAAGAAGGGATTTTTAATTCTTCAATAAACTTCTCAACTTCATTCAAAAATAGTCTGCACAATCGAAACAGTATGACACGCTCCTGAAGAGACATTTTGACAAGTGTTTAAAAACATAAATCAATGACAAAACGCAATGGCTTCCAAGTTCAGAGGTCTTATTTAAAAGTACTAAACGAGAAAAAAGATGTCATTTCTTCCACTTGTTGATTTTGTTTGGCTAGAATTGTAATAGCCTTTATGAGGTTCTTGAGATGTTAGATGGAGGGTGCAAGAAAAAGCGTTTTTTAGATTATTTGTGAGATCATCGCACTTCTTTTCCGTACACATGTGCCGTGCATCCCGCATATAAACTCTGCAGGATTGAACACGTTCTATAGAGCTCACACATGTATGCATGTTGTACAGTTGGAGTGATATCATAATTTATCTTTTAGTAAAAAGGCAAACAGTAGACTGTGTATCTGCTCTCCTACGTTGATATTTCTTCAAGCCAGCTCCAAATGATTTTTGGAGTGGACCCACTTCAAGTCCTAAAATTTGTACTACATTCAATGCTGTATTGAAATTTCTTTAAAAGGGAATTTTATAAATTATTAAATACAATAATTATTCACGTATTACAAAAGAAGTTGGAATTCTTATAGCTACAGAGTCCTCGTAAATACAATATTCATTAAAATTAGGTATAAAATGCAAAATATACTGTGATTTTTTATACATGTAAGCTTACTTTATTGGTACTATTCTTTTTATACTTCCATGTAGACAACATAGATTCAGTCATTAGTACGATACGATTTTCAAATATATGGGTGAGTTTCCTAAATTTAATAAGTGAAAAAACAGAATTTATTTAGTTCATATTTTTTAACGATTTTTTGCGAATTCTTTCTTTTTTGAAGGGAGAAATAAATTTAACAGCAAGAACTTGGACTGATTAATTTCAAATGAAAAGATTCTGCTTTTTTGAATAATTAGTAAAAACTACAAGTTTGCTTTGCTTGTAAGATCTTTGAGAAAAATCCATCAACTAATTCATCACCTAATTTCTAAGTATTGTGAAAGATTAAATATTAAAACCTTTATGGAGATTATTCGGAGAGAAAGATATTCAATCAACCTTAATCAAATAATTGACAAAAAAATCGTTTTCCGGGGTGTAAAATATGAAAAATTTTGCACTATCTTCTGCTTCATATTGTATTCTACTTAGCTTGCTAAGTCGAATCAAACTCAAACCACATAAAAATCTAAAACCACCAAAAAATTGTTTGCGGGGGCGGCAGACATATTTATTATAATAAATATAAGAATCTGAAATATCTATCCACTACGGTACTTTATAGTGTGTAATGTCACTCCACTCAGTTTGCTGACGCTGTACAAATTCAAAACTATGTGAAAAGACGTTAGTGGGGGCGCCGAGGGGTGTCTTAAATTTAAAAATTTGAACTATCTGCTGTGTAATGCGATAATTTATTCTATTCAGCTTGCTTAGTTTGTTCAACTCAATATACAAGACGTGCAATTTAAAAAATAGCTGTGGTCAGCACCCCAATTGTGTATTTATTCACTCTCCATTTTCTCTGTATCTTGAAAACATGGGAAAAATTTGTGTTCATATTGCGGCTCTGCATCGACAGTATTACTATACTTCATGGACATATTTTATTCCAAAACGTCCAAACTTCGCCACGTCAACAAATAAAAAAGTCATTCTATTCTATTCTATTCTAAAACGTAGTTGTCAACACAAAAACAAACAGTAGCCCAAAACAAAAAAAAAATTAAAAAAGGTTGAAGTGGGTGAAAATTCCACTTTTCGACGATAATTTATATATTTTCAAAGTGTGATAGCCCATTCTACTCAGCTCATCAAGGCAGTTAAAATCCATAACTTAAGTTTATACGAAACATTCATTTTACGTTACATGGTTGACATGCAGATACCTACATTCGTGTAGATGTGAATGCAACTTTAGGCAGTACGAAGTTCGTCTGAGGAGCTTGTAAGATTATAAATATCTAAAGCTCACATAAATAAAAAATCTCATAATTTTTAGACTTGAAAATACGATTTGCTCGAAAACTCTATTATTTTTAAGCTATTACATCTATAAATAATGTGTTTGTTGTCTGAAAATTAGACCTCCGGAAATATCGAATAGATTTTCTAGTCAATATGGATCCTTATGCTACTATATTGTTGAGCTCCCTAAAAAGCACTATCAAATACATCATTTCCATTTTTTCCGGATGTTGATTGCACACTAAAATGTGGGCTGTATCTTTGAAATGCAAAATAATGCTCATCTGGTTCATTGGGCAGAATCTTCCAAGAACTTGATTATTTTCAAGCGGAAGATGTACAAACGATTTCCGACCCTTCAAAGATTTCCGGCGCTCATTGACGACGAACCATCTGTTGCTTTCGAGTGGAGGCGCCGCCTGAAGATTTCGGGGGAGGATGAGGATCAGGATGAAGAGGATCAGGATGAAGGAGTTCTGGGCACGTGCTACGTTCCGGCCAGGTGCTGGCGATTGAAAGAATGGAGAGGAAAGAAGAGGATGGGATAGGATAAGTACGAAAATATAGGCCGATGTGTAGGAGTAGAGGAGCAACAGATGACCGGCTCTCATCTCGTGAGCAAACCAAGGTATTTTCCAGCTGTTCAGGGTTTATCCGGAACTAGCTCCTGTGGTGTCCTGCCACCACCCACAAGCACCCCTCACAATCATAACCTACACCAATAATAAAATCGCGTCAAGGTGCGACATCGTTGAACCCTTTTAAACCAAAAATTTAAAGGTCCAAACCCTTTTGTTGGAAGTGCGGGTGCGACTAGAAAAAAGAGCACCTACCACCTTTCCAATATACACCAGATTGGAGTCAAGGTGTCTGATCTGCTCCCCATACGGCGCTAGCTGCAAAAGGGTTGCTGTTGCTGCCTCCTGTTCTGTTGCTTCATGAACACCTTATTTCAGCTGTCGATATTCAACAGCTGGCGTCGCTTTTCATTTACGCATGTTACCTTAGGTCGGAAACACCATATTTTATACAATGGAAATCACGTAAAATAATTTGTTTGAACATTTTTAAAAAATAACAAAAAAAACCAACTATAGTAAAATGAGAAGCTCAATTCCAAAAGGTACTAAATCCATTTTTTCTCAAATTCACTTTTTGGAATTTCTAAATACTTTCATTTAATGATGCCCAAAAATTAAATATTCAAGCACTAAAAATCAATATAACTATTGAAGTCACTAAAAATCTAACTAAAAGAAAAGTTAATAAACTAAATGAAATGTCACAACTCTTTAATAAACAAAGAATATTGAGCATATTTAATTGTTAGGAAACGCAAGGAAAAGGAGGGCGACCTTCTACACTCTGCATTATGTCAACAGTACTTCCGGTTACACTTATAACGGGTACTAGGTAGTTGTTTTTCTATCTTTGTCTTGGCCCTCTTACTCTCATATGCCAAATGGTCATCTGGAATGTTCGAGCATTTCCGATAAAAATTTTTCTGTTTTGATTGAAATATCTGGAATGGGAACCCTCTGGAAATGGAGATTTCCTAAACAAACAAACTTATAAAAGCGACTGTGCACGTCAGTAGGAAGTCAGTTGCTATTCGGACGTTTATGTGATAATATACATTATTTGTTCATGGCAGTATGCACAGTGTTATAATATTGTGACTGATAATAGCCCATGACATAACAAAAATGATGTTGAAAAATGTTAGTTTTTCCAAGATGGCGGCCGAAGCACAGCTAGGATACTTTTAGTATGGTATTCAGCATGTTTCTCTGGACATATAACTTGATTTTCATCTGTGTTGGATTTTTTCTTTCACAGCCAAAATTTGTGCTGCACTTCCCACACTGCCAGGAAAGTGAGAAAGAAGATTTTATATTAAAACAAAAATTTTAAAACCTTATAGAAAACAATTTGAAGAAGAAAGATTAAGAAGAAAAGTAGATTTCTTTTTCTTGATTAAATCATGAAATTTGTTCTTAAAAAATTAAAAATATAAAAAAAGAAATTATCTATCAATAACATGATTCATTTCGTCTCGATTTCATCTTTCATCATAGCTGGAATCACGGCTAGCATGGTTGAATCTATATAAGAGAGAATAGGGGTGCTTTTTTTACCGTACGGATTTCACAAAAACGGCAACGATTTGGAACACTAAATTTGGCATATAGCCTCCTCTAGACTCAATTTAGTGCACCTCAAAGCCCGCGATTTCTGATTTACCTTTCAGAATTTAAGAAATTAAATTTAAAAAAAATTCTCTTATGGGATGGGCATTATTACTGTTTCAATGAAACATCTACACGATTTTTGAAATTATAATGCAAATGCATATTATGATGCAATGTAATAATTACATTACATGATTATTATGCCCGGTTGACACCTGTTATCCAAAGCTGGTATTGTATGAAACAAGCCTGTAATGCCCCGTTTTGGCCAATCAGGTGAACTTAATTAGAATTGAGAATACGAAGAATATAATATTTCTGTTTATAAGAACATCTATATAAATAAAAATGAATCAGGGAAGTGAATCAGTTCTTATCAGACAGTTGATGGGATCGGATCGTTTGCTAGAGCTCCTGCTTAAACGTTACTAAACCTGTTGGATCTGCTTTCGGAAAGTTTTGTAATCGGCCTAACAATACGTGTACAGTTCCAAATTATAACTTCAATTGTTTATTAAAGTACTGTTTCGTCTCGAAATTATTCTCATCATGGGTGATGATTGCGGAAAATGTGGGAAAGAATTGTTAGTGAAAGACATGATTAAGTGTAGCGAATGCTCGGTCAAATTTCATGCTCAATGTGTTCCGGGCGACGCAAAAAATAAAGTGAACACGCGTAAGAACTGGAAGTGTGATTCATGTATGAAACTTGTTAACTCGGCTAACAGTAGTGACTGTGTACCCGCTACTAACAGTGAAAATCCGTCAGTGCTTGAGGCGATTTCTTCTTTTCGCGAAGAGTTTAACATGCGTAGTGACACATCAGAACTTGCTTTTAAAAAAATGCAAGAGGATATTGCTAGTGTTGCCAAAGATTTGGGATCACTCACGTCACAGTTCGAGGGTGTTAGAAAAGAGTGCGAGCAAAATACTACTCAAGTGAAATACCTTAGAAATGAAAACGAACGTTTAAATTCTCAATTGAACTTGTTAAAATGTGAGGTAGCAGACCTACAACAGCAAACCAGGAAAAATAATATTATCATTACTGGTGTGCCGAGATCGCGAGGTGAGAATATCTTTCAAATACTTGAGGGACTTGCTAGACTTTTACAAGTTAATTTCAACAGTTATGAAGTGTCTGCCGCCCATCGTCTACCACATAAGATGAAAGATGATCGACCACCGTCAATCGTAGTCAATTTTGTTTCAAGACAGACAAAAAACCAGTGGATTCATGCAAGGCGAGAGAGAAAGAGGATGTCTGCCCATGAACTGCATCCTTCTTTTCCGAGTATACAAATCTATATTAACGATCACCTTACTGAGAAAAACAACGCTATTTACTTTGAGGCGAGGCGTCAAGTCAAGTGCGGCAAACTGGCGGCTGCGTGGGTTGCCGACGGTAGAGTGCTGGTCAAGCGGACGCAGACCGCGACCCCGTTGCGAGTAAAACATGTGGAGTTTTTTCAACAATTATTGGAGAACAATCAGCTACAATCCTTGGCAGCCGATACCGAGTCGCTCCCCGCCGCTCCCGATGTGACCAGTGATGTGGTAGCGGTTACATCAAACCCGGAGGCGGCTGGTCTAGAATCTGTGCCCGTCAATAAATAACATTGCAAGTGTCTTGAGTAACGAAATGGAACAACTGTGAGTTTTTACTACTTATATTTATCCAATCTACAAATGAGACTGATAAATAATAAAAATAAAATATATACATCTAATATTGATATACCTATTATAGCCAGTAACTTTATCATAGAGCAGAGGACTTCTAGCTTAATTTAATTTATCAAGTTTTTATTTATTAAACCAACTGAGGAACACTGAATTTTTCTTTTTAACTGATATGCGAAATTGAATGTATTATATTGTTCTATTACAACTAGAAATGATCATTATTTATTGATAGATAGGCTACAATCGGTATAGACAATCAATATGATTATAGTAGTCGGTAGGAGTTTTAGGACATGTTTATAAGTCGAGTAAAAAAAAAAAAAAAAAAAAAAAAAAAATAATAATAATAACTGTTGGATAACTTTAAATTACAGTATTTTAGTTTTATTAACTGTAACAGTAGGAATTTTTATTTACATTGTCATATTATTATTTTATCAAGAGATGCCTTAGAAATGTTTATTTATCACAACTTGTGTTAATAGGAGGAAATCTAAGAAAGATTCCTGAATTTAATTGTTTCTAATTATTATCATTAATCAAATCATAAGAACTCAAACTCTAATTTATTTCTTGAACTGGTCATCTACAGTATAATGTACCTATATTTAATTTTGTTTAAATTATCTTACTTCAATTTTAAAGTAGAAATTCAAATCGAAAGATACTATATTTATCATACTTAGTAACATTAATTGTTTTAGCATGATCTAACTTAGTTGTGTGGTAAATTACGTTACCAGAACAACTTTCACAGTTATTATTATTTACCTATTAAGAATGACATGAAGTTTGATTAGCAATATTGATAATATGATTTTATCGCATAGATCTTGAAAAACCTTTTAATAAGAGAATTCTCATAAACTGTTCCATATTCAGTCTATATAATTATTTTTTACTATAACAACAATATACTGTTATTCTCTTAGCAGTAGATTCTGAACGATTCATAGATTCTTATTCAATTCTAATCTTATCAAACTTAAAAACGATTATTAATTTTGTAACGCTTGAGAGGCCTCAATGTGATTCTATATATATTTAGTAGCTTTCCGAAGACAGATTCACTTAGAATAATTTTTATGGTTGAACAGAACTGTGTTTTTGATTACCCGTTAGTAGAGTGCTTATACTGTGAAGATACAGTTAGCTTTTATCAGGCTAATCAGGAAGATAAGATAGGTAATACTCGATCTTTCAAAATTATTCACCAGAATATCCGGAGCTATAATCGCAATTTCGATGAATTTTTAGTATTAATTGAAGATCTTAAAGTAAAATTTAACTGCATCATTCTGACCGAAGCATGGCTTAAAGGCGATAGTGATTTAATACACATTGATGGCTTCAATGTGTTTAGATCATTTAATAGTATCAATAATAATGATGGTATTGTTGTCTACATTGATAGTGCTCTATCCGTATCATGCACTGAGCTGTGTTTGGGAGGGGTGGCCACCTGCCTTAACCTTGCCTTCGACTGGTTTGACCTTCCTTGCAATCTCTTAGCTGTTTATCGCAGTCCAAATTCCAATCAATCGCTATTTACGAATGCTTTAAATGATTTTTGTGGCGAAAACTTTGAAAACTCTGGCCTTTCAGCAGTGATAGGCGATATTAACTGTGATATCCTTAATCCAACCCCAAATGCGCAATTAGATCGCTACATGGAGGTGATGTATGCAAACGGCTTAATCTCATGTATTGATAAAGTAACCCGGCCTGATAGTAATACTTGTATTGATCATATTTTTTCTAAAATTCCAAACAAAACAAAATTATCATCCTACATCTTAAAATCTGAAATAACCGACCACTACCCCATCTGCTTAAACATAATTTACAATAGTAATAATTGCAATAATAATAATAATAACAATACCAATATGAACCAATCTTATTCAAAAGTATGTTGGAGTAGCATAAAGAATAGTTTGCAGTTTCAGTGTTGGGATGAAATTTTAAATACAACTGATGTTGACATTGCTACAGATTCTTTTATCAGTATTTTGAAAACATCTCTAGAGTCTAATTCAAGTAGTGTACCAATAACTTCAAAAAATAAAAAAATAAAACCGTGGATAACCTCTGGGTTAGTAATATCTATAAGAATGCGCGATAAGCTTAGCAAAAAAGTTCGGGCTCAACCTTTTAATTTCGATCTTAAACAAAGATATATCAGGTACAGGAACTCGCTTCACTCACTAATAAAAAAAGTTAAAAATAACTTTTATAAAAGAAAAATAGATTCTGCAGCTGGCGATCCTAGAAAATTCTGGAAAGTCGTCAATGAGATTTCAGGGCGTCCAGTTAGCAGGGAGGGATTTCCAGTCGGGGCTTTTCGGCACACCATGGGTGGCTCGGCTGCCACAGCACTCGAAACACAACTAAGCAATTCTTTCAACCAATACTTCTCCTCGGTGGGGAAGAGACTGGCAGAGGCTGTGAACCCGACGGGGCCGGCTGAGGTTGACGATGCTGACCATGCCATTCAGTCCATATTTAGACTACAGCCGATCAGTCCTAAAGAGCTTTATGACGTTCTAAATAGTATTAGAGGCAATTCATCACCCGGTTTGGATAATATACCCACTAAAATGATCAAAAATAATTATAATGAATTAAAACAACCTTTATTGCATATTATAAATCTGAGTATCAAGACAGGGAAATTTCCAACATCATTAAAAACAGCAAAAATCATACCTATCTATAAAGCAGGACCAAAGTCAACAATAAGCAACTATAGGCCAATCTCTCTTCTCACACCTATTAGTAAAATCATTGAAAAATGTGTTAAAGTACAGCTTACAAGATACCTTGTTGAAAAAAATATTATTGCAGACGAACAATATGGATTCATTACCAACAAAAGCACCTCAGATGCTTTGTTTGACCTAACCAAAGAAATAGCTACAAAATTAGGAAATAATAAGAAAGTTTTCATAACATTTTTAGACATTGCAAAAGCATTTGATGCTATTGATAGGGAAAAGCTTTACAAAAAACTAGAAACAATAGGAGTGAGAAACAGAGAATTGGAGTGGTTTACTAGTTATTTTGAAAATAGATCACAAATTGTTTCAATTAATGGAAATTTTAGTGAACTATTACCTATAGAGTACGGAGTGGTCCAAGGTAGTACATTGGGCCCTCTACTATTCTTGATTTATATAAACAATATCAACAAATTGAAAATCAAAGGAAAACTGTTCTTGTTTGCGGATGATACGGCTGTGGTCTCAGAAGGCTGCACGTGGGGTGAGGCATACGACAGGCATCCTATGATCTTGCCAAAATTAAAAATTGGTTCGACCACAACTCCCTCACGGTTAATGTTAATAAAACAAAATGTCTTCCATTTATTGGTCGACAAGATATTGACTGTGATGGCTGTGTGTTGAGAATGCACACCTGTGGCGATCCTCAGTCGGAGGTATGCGGCTGTGGCATAGTTGAGCGTGTGGATCGGTATAAATATTTAGGAGTCATCCTTGACAACAAATTATGCTGGGTTCCCCATGTACAAGGGCTGAAGAGCCGATTGAGGAAACTGATCTATGCGTTTTCTCGGCTGGGCCAAGTGCTGACAGTGGATCGCTGCAGGACTGTGTACTATGCATACGTGCAGTCTTTATTGCAGTATGGCATTTTGGCTTGGGGTGGGTCGTCGTCGGCGGTTTTGGAGCCTCTGTCAGTCGCCCAAAGGTTGATTATAAAAACCATTTTACAAAAAAATCAACGTTTTCCCACAAATCTACTATTTAATATATTTCCAGTAATGAATGTTAGGCAGATCTACATAAAAACTTTGGTAATTTACATTTTCAATAATAAAGACACTTTTTTCAGAGAAATTCAACACAGTCATTCAACCAGAAACCATATAATGTCACGTTTGTATAATCCTATTATTAGTATCAGTTTACAAAGGCACAATTCATTTTATATTTCCCAATGGCTGTATAGAAATCTTCCTGCAGAAATAGTTGAGGCTGGGGCGGGCCGAGTCACTGTTGTGTTGAAGCACAGAATTACTGAGTGGTTAATGCATGTTGGATGGCAGGGTGCAGAAAATTTAATTAAATCACCTTATGTTTGAAATTTATAATTTTTATTTTTGTTCTTTCTTATCAAATACATTTTTTCCTGAATAAAATAGAAAAGCGATGCCGGCTGTTCTGGAATTTGATAAATATTAATTATTTAATTATAAAAACTATATTACAAGTCATTTACCTACTCCTCTTCCACTTAATCTATCTTATCTTCCTCCTTTCTTCTTGTAAATTAATATTTAATATTACCAATTCTAAAAAAATATTATTGATTCTATTATTAGTTCTTATTACCATTTATGTATCTTATAATAATTATTTCCCAATATATGATTAACACATAAATTCTAAGAACTGCTCCCACACACGGACGTAAAAGTCTAGGTGGGTTCTAATATTCATTTTATAAGTACTGTACTGTGTTGTATTTTGTTTGATACGAGAATAAAGAATAAAAGAAGAAAAGAAGATAGCCGCGAGCCATAGCACGTATCTGTTCAATCAGATAGAGATAAGCTGCGTTCTCGTAGGTCCTGTTTGTAACGGTGACCGATTAGATTGGCCAGCAAAAAGACACTGTTCTCTGCTGTAAAATCACTTCCCGGTGGTTCGGAACCCACCTAAAACTGTAGGTCCAACTCATCAATCACCATCATCCAACTCATTACCCACGCACAGGTCTCAGACCTATGTGGGCTTCATCCTCCAAAAAAAAATCGCTAAATGTGTTGCTAAGCACAAAACTCGAAAAAAGACGCAAAACTAGAGCTCTAGGACTCGCTTCTACCCTAATTTTAAATTTGAAATGTTCCTTCATTGAGAGGTGTTGAGTAAGAAAAAAACGAAGGGGGCCTGGCCTCTCTGATCAACTGGAAGAGCCCTCGGATTTACTTCTTCCCTAGTAGTCCTAGGAGGTTGAAATTTGAAATGTAGCCTCAGTGGCAGTGCCGGATTTAAGGACAGGCAAATTAGGCGCGCGCCTAGGGGCCCGCACCACAAAAAAATACTTGAATTTTAAAGAACCTGCATACTAAAATCAAATGGTCACACAAACTGTGTTTATTTTTCAATTTATTCTTTAATTTTTAAAGAATTGAGGCATTCTACTTAATTAACAAAAATATTGAAATGTACATTTTCAATAGAATTATTTGAAAATCTATTAAGAAAGTTACAAGGGTATCTCAGAATCTATTTTAAATGATGCGATCAACCGAGTTGTTTTCCAAGTTTATATGAGTTGTTGTTATATTCAAATGAAAGTATTTAATTCAATTTACTGCTCACGAATGTCCAATACAAACCATATTTTTGTGAGTTTTAATTATGTTTTCGTCGATTGAAATATATTGTTGTTTCAAATACATTGTTTTTCCAAATGTATCAAAAATAAAATAAAAACGATTTAAAATAGACTTTCATCTAGTAAATTATGAAAAGTATCTCTTCATCTATTTTTTATCAAATGATAGGATTTTTATATTTTTCCAAGACTTATCTATTTTTCATAAAACCAAGTAGCCTACTTAATCTATTAGAAGAAAATTTGATTTTTTATTGTACAATACACACAATTTTTTGTCTTGGATTGAAAGTTTTCAAGTAACGGCTCTATCCTGTTAATTTTTTAAATTGTAATTTGTACCAGTATTCTTTGTGTAATCAATTTCCATGATAATATTAATCTTTTGTGATGTGATCTTTTATTATTTTATATACCAATCATATAAAAAATCCCCAAATGATATACCAATCTTATTACTGTACACATGGTTTTTGAGTACTAATTGACTTTTGATAACAAAATATCATTATAATAGATAATGATATGTCTGTACGGTTCCTACTTTCTTAAGAAAAATCATTTACCAAAAAAATATATGAAATTTATGAAAAAATTATCTAAATTACTACTGTATGTTTTTTAATACTATTTAAAATATACTATTTACAACACTATTACAATAGTATTAGTAAATAATATTTGGTTATGTCCATTCATATTATTATTATCATTACTATTATTATTTTACCGTTTATTTTTTATTTATTATTTTTTGGCAAATAAAATATGTATTGACCGAAAGTATGCTAAATATTTAGACTAGATCAAGTAGTACGTATGTGTGTTACTATTTCAAATTATTTAACTCACTTTTCAAGTAAAGATTGTAACTTTAAAATTTTATATTTTTGTATATTTTCCCAATCTTAAAGTGAACGTGTCTTCAATAAATCATCATGAACATTTTTAAATCTTTCTTGGATTTGCGATTTGTATTTGTTTTTAAATCTTAAACTTAGTACCGAATTGGTTTTATCAATATTTTATGCCAAAAAAATAGGGATTTTCTCATTTAATGGACCACAAAAAAGGCCTTTAAAACGCAATTTTGAAGTTAATTTTTACAACATTTTCCGGGGGAGGGGTCCGCGCCACAAGCTGAGCCTAGGGGCCCACAGATCCTAAATCCGGCCCTGCTCAGTGGGAGGTGGTGAGTAATAAAATCAAGAATTTCTTTTGAGATAGCAGCAACGTGCGACGGGCCAACTAGTCATTAATAATAACTGCATAGGTAGACTACTTTTAGAAAATATGTATCGTACAATATCATTCAACCACACTTTTCAAATGGAAAAGTTCGATTTGGCACATTGTAATTCAATACTTTATCTGGCGGTACAAAAATGTTGCCCACGCCTGATTTAAATAGTTCAATCGATGTTTTAGGATTAATCAAATTTTTAATAGATAAAAAATCATTATTCAAAAATAAAGGAAAGAGAAAAGCGGAAGGCAAAAATTAAAACACAATTTTCATATTATTATTCAACATCTATATTGTTGTGATGTTGGTTTTTATTTACATGAGAAATGAAATGCTAATAAGTTATTATGAGACCATTCCAAATGCATGTTTTATTTTTTGTAAGATGGTCACTATACTATTCATAAACTAGAAATAAACAAGACAAACATTCAATAATTAATTTTGTACATATTTCAATAACCTTGATTTTCCACTTAGTGGTCGTCGTCTCTTGATGCGCCCTCATCTAAGTCACAGCCTTGGGCACAACTTTGTCTTAACATTGATACAATAAATAATATTCTGAATAATAGCTTAAAGATAGAAACGTATGTTTGTACTTCTATGAGCTCTATCACATTTCTCATTTCTAGGCAGATTACAATGCAAATTGTAATTTTATTGCGCAATACAAATTAGACAATTTATATTATTGACATTGATCAAATAAACATGTTTTTTAAATATTTATCTTGAAAGTAAGTTTTAACGTGAAAAATACTTCTGAGATACTCTGATACCCTTGAAATAACCTAAATAATAAAATATAGACAAAATCATGAGGATAACTAGAAATTTAAATTTTGTGAGTTGATACAAAAATAAATAATTAACTTTAATTATTAATTAATAATTAGCGAATCAGTTTGAAGCTACTGTACTAGAATTGACACTCTTGAAATTAGTATCTTTATATAAGAAAATTTTTGTTAAAAGCAAAATGCACGATGATAATTTGAAACAGTGTACATATTTCAAAAATAAAAAGTACTCGTTTGTTCAGTAAATAGAATAAATTTTAAGTAATGTATATTAGTTACAACTGTGTCTGTGAGGGACACATTTTCCTATGAGGAAATGTTCATGTTTTCATTATATATAATAATTTATTATTATAATTGAGGTTTTACATTTTGAGTTCAAAAATTTCACTAAAATAGAAAATTAGTAACATCAAAGAATTGACAAAATTTGTTGGCATTTGAAAAATTCTATACAAAATGAATAAAGAATGGGTTCTAAAAATGTTAATTTCCAAACAAATCAGTCTAGTTTCGAGCTAATTAATTATTATACATCTATAACTATAAAGAATAAGTAAATATTATTCAATTATGTAGCAATATAATGCATTATTACTCTTCAAATAAATAATACAGTTTTATCAAACATTCACATAATTATACAAAAGTTGAATTTGTATACATCTGAAACAGACAAGAATAAAATGCATTATTAATAGATTTCAGGCCAATAATTCATGCACAGTACAGGAAATGAAAATCCAATATGGTATTGAAAACTCAATAGTGAATGTGGACTATGTAGTGATGCAAGTAAGTAACCTTGATCCCCTTCTATTTACAGTCTACATTAATGACATATCAAAGCTAGGATTAAATGGGAAACTCTTTCTATTTACGGATATGGCTTTAATCACAGATGTTAGTTCATGGGATGAGGTATACAGCAAGGCCTCTACCGAACTTGTTAAAATTAAAAAGTGGCTAGATCAAAATACACTATCATTGAATGTGAATAAAACGAAATGTTTGTCTATTTTTATCCGCAGTGATGCAGATCCAGGGGGTAGAGAGCTGCATTTGCATGTCTGTGGTGAGCCACAGTCAGCCTGCAACTGCAATGTTATTGAGCGTGTAGAGGAATATAGGTATTTGGGAGTAATCTTAAACAGTAAATTCAATTGGGTTCCCCAAATTCAGCAACTAAAAACAAAAATAACAAGGTTGCTCTATGCATTTGGTCAAATGAGCCGGGTGCTGACTGTGGTTCAGTGCAGATCTGAGTACTATGCTCATGTGCAACCACTTCTTGAATGTGGCATATTAGCTTGGGGTGGGTCATCTTCTGTGACTCTAAGACCTCTTGCTGTCTCACAGAAGGCTATCATGAAAAAAATACTGAAAAAGAGTGTAAGATTCCACATACATTTTATTCCATGGCTTTCCGGTTCTGAATATTAAGCAGCTCTATGTAAAAATCTAGCAATCTTTATTTTCAAAAACAGGAACAAACATTGAACATAATTATAAAACAAGGAATAGGCTGCATTTGGGTATTCAATTTCCTAAACACAGTAATTCCCTCGACAACAAACTCATTTTACTTGGCTCATACACTCTACAGTAGTCTACTTGGGATATCTTACAAACCGAAGGTGCCAGCATTGCTGTCTTCAAGTGTCGGTTGGGGGTGTGGTTGCTCAGCATTGGATATCTAGCCTGCGAGGAACTGATCAGGTCACCATACAAATAGCCAAGTATTATCTAGTTATACTTTTTTCTATTCTTGCTTCTGAATAGTTGCTGTTTTTCAAATTTTTCCTGTTTCTTATTAGCTGTTGTTTTCTTTTTTCTTGTTCTGCTGGTTAATTATTGCATTTAAAAACATGAATTATTATGAATAAACTTAGATAGTTTTTGTTTATATAAGTGAGCATACATAAAAATTTGGCGGGCCGCTTGGCGCAATTGGTTGAGGCGTCGCAACTTCAGCTTGCTGTCGTTAAAGTGGTCGTGGGTTCGAATCCCGCTCCTCCGTCTGGCATCAATGTATAATCATTCACATCATTACCCACGCACAAGTCTTGGACTCATATGGGCATCATCAGCAATAAAAAAAATTATTTGATTTTATTGTGTATGATTGATTTGTATGATCTATGTTAAAAAAGTTATGCCATGACAATACATGAACTATTTATAAAGACGACGCTCCTCACACACTGACCTGTGTCTAGGTGAGGAGTACATTCATAGTTTGTTCTTTTTTTCTCTCACTTGTATCTTGTTTTCTTGAGAATAATAAATATATTTCATTTCATCTTTAATAATTTTGACAAAACTACAATAATAATAACAACAACAACAACAACTATAATGCTAACTGAACGCTACATGCATCTGTCTGCTCTAAAAGCAAGATGCTATAGAGAAGACAGATGCAAAGAGTTTTCAGGTTAGCATTGGCATTATAGTTAACCTAGTTTTGCCCAAACAAGTACAGAATTGGAATAGAACAATCATGCTTTAATTTCAATTGAACTTTGTTCACTACTCACCAATACTTTTCCACCTAATGTCACGTCTCCTCATTGTTGATTGGCACCAGTTCTAGATCTTGTGTGTAGTAACCGAACGGCTTTATAGGATCGGGAACAGGAGAGGGTGATGGGGAAGGGGAAGGGGAAGGAGAAGAAGAAGAGGGAGGAACAAGGGTCTGAAAGTTGGATAGGCCGGCCATGAAATGACCTTGCAGCGGATGAGCTGCACTACGCGCTGCAGCGGACGGGCTGCGTGTGCCCTGGTGCGCTGGTCCAACCGGCTTCAGTCGTGGCCTGCCTGGACCTCGCTTCACACATGTGCCTCTAGGTGACAGCTCGTAATGCATTCGACCTGCAATTTATAATGAACAAAATAGTTCCATTTCTCTTGATAAAAAACAAGTGTAGCATAAAAACACAGAAACATAATGGAATTATTTATGTAAGACCACAGAAAATACGAAAAAATTAACATTATTATTAAGCTTATTAATAATGTACTGTACTACTATATTTGAACTATGTTATTGGTGTGGCAATAAATTTGGTGCGATATCACGCAACATAAATGTAGATTTAAACGGTAAATTAAAAATATATCAGGTTCACGAAAAATAATGTTACGCGTTTCAACACTAACATAATGCTGGCAACATTTAAAAGTAGCAATTGAAGTTCTATTTAAACGATCAACTCAACAGGAAACACTAATCAATAACTACAGTAACACGCAAGAAAATCAATAAAACAGTTCAATAAATTTCAACTAACAATGAATCTCTATAAAAAAATGTATTACTGAGCAAAACCAGTTAATAACTCTCAATAGGCCGTTCGATAATTCAATAATAAGTGTCGAATAAACTGTTAAATAACTCAATAATAAACGAATCATTTACTAACACTAGTCCAAAAAAAGTTAGGTTATCATTAATAGCCTTTTGAGAATTACTGTCACTAATCGCCGAAATGGACAGTACTGTTTGTAGTCACAATATACTGTACAAAGAACGCAGCATGTATTCTGTAGAACTTGAACTGAACTGCTCTCAACAGAGCTTCTTTATCACTCTTCCTGAATCAAAGCAGACTGACTACTGACAAACACAGCCCTTTTTATAGGCTTCTATTGTTCTGAGCCTTCTATTTCCATGGTGTTTTATTTACACTGAAAGATCGAGAATTCACTAGAACAATTCGGAACCGTCCAGAATCACACTGAACTAATAAAAATAAAAGAGAACGTTGACAGAAAGAGGTCAATACAATTTCCACAATTGTAGACAATTTCAATGGCAATGTGGATAAGAAGCGACACTCAAATGTTTACATTATGAATAGAAGGTTTGTGTAATTAAACAAAGTCACGCTGATATATTATGGTCCTCCACTCAAAGCCATTTGTTCGTTCATTCTCCTAACTGAGCGCCCATGACAATAGATTTACAAAGAATTACAAAAATATAAAATGAAAATTATATTACACTAAACTACAAAAATTAAAAAGTTACAAATGTTCCAAAAAAATATAATGAAACAACGAATAATATAACATTACAATTAAGGTTGTGGTGGGGTGGGAATGTGTGTAAAAGGCGTTACCACAATGGTTTTCACAATTAAAAGAAAGATAATTTTTTGCTATATATTGCCAATAGTAACGTATTTGTTTGTCTAATTGCTTTTGAATATGCTCCAAAAACAAAATTGAAACAAAATGAGTTTCCTAAAAGTAAGTTAAGACTAAGTAAAAGTTTTATAAACAAAGTGTTTATAACAAAGTTTTTATATGACAGGAAAATTAAAACCAATATATATATAAATATAACCTACAAAAAACATGTTCACATAAAAATTAAACTTTGTTATGTAACACTTTGATTTTGGAAAATATATTCCTTTATAAAAAGTTGTACAACATAGTTCTATAACAAAGTTTTGTTAGATGGTTTAAACGCAGCTTTATCCTCAAAACAAGTAATCACCAAAAACGTTTCAATTTATTAACTAAGTTTCAAGACCAGCGTCACAACAGATACACAATGTAATGAATATTGCTCTACAACATAGAGAATTAATTTCTCTTTGAAAAAATCAATTCTAGGTAGGTTTGGCATGAACCAAAAATACTTTGATAGAGCTTTTAAGGCATAATAAGCATGCTTCTCACATAAAAATTATGGTACCATACTTTCAAATAGAAGCAATATTTAACAGGTTGATAGAATGGACAGTTCAAAAAGTAGCAAAAAAATGAAAGTAATTAACAGTCAACAGAATGCACTGATGGAGATATTGAGCAGTTGACTTAATGTTATCGAAAAATTATGTCAAATCAAATCTCAAACTAGAAAACTTACTGCTTGGTGAAGGAATGTCTCGACTACTGCTAGCTGGTGATCGTCCAGGAAATCCTCTTCTTAATCTAGGTCGTCCTCTGGTTTTCATACCAGGAGGTCGAACTGGAAAGCATGAATTAATAGCTCAGAAATCATAGAATGACAGGAACGAGAATTAATAATATTTGAACTTTACATGTTTTTAAAAATACTACGTTTCATCATGCGTCCAACAGATGTCAAGCTGAAGAATTAAACAGATTTGTCAACTTGAATTAAAGATGAATTTGTAAACTTTGAATCAGCTTGCAATAGGACAAAAATAGGAGACTAAAGCGTGAAATATGACAAATTTGAAAGTTTGTTCAATTTATTTTAGGATGAAGCCCACATAGGTCTGAGACCTGTGCGCGGGTAATGAATTGGATGATGGTGATTGATGAGTTGGACCTACAGTTTTAGGTGGGTTCAGGTGGGTTCCGACCCACCGGGAAGTGATTTTACACCAGAGAACAGTCTCTTTTGCTGGCCACTCCAGTCGGTCACCCTTACAAAGAGCGCCTAGGAGTTTTGTAGCTTATCTCTGATTGAACATCTGGTTGATACCTGCTACGGCACAACAATCAAACAGTTTGTTGGTAATGAAGAAATAATATTACTTTTAATTTGAGAAATATGTGATGAAAGATGACGTTTGAATATATTTTAGTGAAATCTTGATGGAGCAAATGAAATTTTAAATTATTAACGATGTAAGCAATGTAAAATAAAAATTATAGCATACCTGGAGTGGTGACAGTTTCTGTAGGTCCATCTACGTCAACAACAAGAGCATCACTGCTGGTATCGTCTTGCATTGCACTTCCCTGAAAACATACAATTACATAATAATTATCAATAAATAAATTTGTAAATATATTGTTGTGATATGTAATGATGATGTTTGTAATGTATAAAATACTTGCTGAATAAATATTATTATTATAAACAGATTTTAGAGTCAAAATAATGGAGAAAGTAATAAAACTAAATGAGAATGGATTTACATTAGTTTCATAATAAACCAATCAACCATAGACCATAATAAACCAATAAAACTGTGCTGTCAGCAAATGCTAGGTGAAGACAAATCTCACAAATGAAAGACTGAAAAGTTCAATAGTGTAGCTATATAAACATTTGCGCTTGGATAGCATTTCTCTAAATCAATTCATCATCGTTAGGCTGTATTTTCTACAAAACTATATATTTTAAATTCCATTCCATTTTACAATCCAAAGGAATAGATGATACCTTGCAGATTTGAAAGTCACGTGGCTGACTGGAATAATTAATGATAATGCAATGTTTGGTTTCAGTTTACAAAACCTGGGAAACGAAATGTATTTTTAATGATAATATCAGATATTACTAGCAATTCTGTGAACAGTAGACCACACGCCCAAGATTAAGGTTGCTTGCACGGTGGAAAATACAAGTACTCGATGTACAATGGCAATCACCATCGCAGAATTGAACACAATCATTAGACCCAAACTTTCATTCAATTTGCATAATCTATTTCACGTCTGTTTTCCTCAAAAATTCATTCTGTATTAAGTCATCCAGCCTGTAGTTGTGTTGTTTAGCTGATTGCTCAGATCAGATTTTACATGTCTGATGAATCAATTAAATTTGTATAATTATCATTTACTTAGTAATCACTTATTATAATAATTAAAATATTAGAGCTGATTTGTTCCTATCAAACAAATATGTTATTGACCAAACGAAGAGAGGTCTCTGTTTCAAGTCAACCGTTTTGTATTTTTGTCTTTCTGTTTGTGACGCATTCACGGCTAAGCAAGTGGACCAACGTCTATGAAATGTTGCATGGATCTTCCTTTATGGAATGCCCAGCGATTTATGTGTAAGGATTTTCAAAATTTGCTTGCATTTTAAGGATATTTAAATATAAAAAAGTAATAGTACTCAGGCCTTTTTCTGTAGGATTTAAACGATTTTTAAAATGAGCTTCTCATATTCTATTGGAATCAGATTTTAAAATAGCACTTGGCCCTCTTATTGATTTGGTTGAGACTTCATATGAATTCATCATTCATATAAATAACATTATGCCTTATTGAGGCTTAAGATAAATTAAATTTTGTTCATCTTAGATACAAAAAAGGCTACATCAATTGTCTTGCTTTCCAAACGTCTCTGTCGAATGATGGCTTGGACGCAGGAAGTATCTCAGAGGTCTGTTAGATAGTATACACACTCACCTGTGCAGCCAGACCCTGTGTAAAGGTGGGAGTAGACTGTCAAGCACAAAGCTTCAGAATTTGTTTCGGTGGGCTTGGCATACTGATACAATTTTGTTATCTCGGTGAGGAAAGCAATCACAAACGACCTGACTCCTCGCTTGTGTAGTACGGTCTTTGGACTAAAACATAATGTTGAGGTCTGAAGATTCACCTATAGTCGAATCGGCTATGATACTATATACATGCATAAAAGAATAACATATTTGTTTGAAACAAATAATTTTTAATATTTTAATTAAGTATAATAACAAGTGATCGCTAAAGATCACTCAAGATCGTAATCAAGATTGTTTACAAATTCATTTATCCGACATTTGAAAACTTATCCGATATGAGTAATCAGTTAGAAAATAGAAACATAGCCTTGGTGATGTGATACAGAGTGACTTTTTGTGAAGAACATGCATGAAATAAACTATGCAAATTGAATAAAGGATTAGGTCTGATAATAGTGTTTAATTTTGTACAAATATGTTCCATTGTGCAAGCACCCTTATTCTTGAGCTTGAGATCTACTGTTCACAGAGCTACTAGTTAATATTAATTATTATAGTTCATATGAATTAGGTTGAGGCTCAACCAGATTATTGAACAGGTAAGTGCCCAATGCACTCGTATGTTATGGCCAAGTTTGAGCTGATGTCTGAAGAAAATGTTTGAGCGTGTGAACGCAGCTTCAAGCACAATCATCAGACCTAAGCCATGATTCAATTTGCGTATTCTACTTCATGTCTGCTTTCCATAGTAAGTCACTCTGTATCATATCACAAAGGCTGCATTTCTATTTTCCAGACTGCTGATTGCTCAAATCTGATCAGATTTCACATGTCTGATGGAAGAATTTATAGAATATTAATAAAATTTGTAAAATCATCTTTTAGAAAGGAAGTGATAGCCGAGTGCCGTAGCAGGTATCTGTTCAATCAGAGATAAGCTACGAAACTCCTGGGCCATCATTGTAATGGTGACCGACTGGATTGGCCAGCAAAAAAGACTCTGTTCTCTACTGTAAAATCACTTCCCGGTGGTTCGGAACCCACCTAAAACTGTACGTCCAACTCATCAATCACCATCATCCAATTCATTACCCAGGTCTCAGACCTATGTGGGCTTCATCCTCCGAAAAATCACATACTTAATTGGTAAAAAAGAAATAATTTATTTCTCTCAGATATGTTATTCTTATGAGTGATAACTTAATCCATATTAAAGCTCAACCAGATCAATAACAAGGCCCGAGGGCTATCTTTAAATCTGATTCCAATAATTTGCATACGATGGAGAAGCTCATTTTGAAAATCATATGTTTCGTGCATAAGAAGGCATGAGTGTCTTTCCTTTTTTTCCACTTTCAAATATTTTTTTATGCAATCAAACTTGGAAAATCTTGATCACATTCATCGATGGACAATCCTTAAAGGAAGATTTTGGTTCACCTGCTCACCCGTAAATGCGTAACAGAAAGACAGATAAATGCAAAACGGTCGACTTGAAACAGAGACCTCTCTTCGATCGGTCAATTATTGTTCCAAACGTTTTATTCATTGAACCAACTAGTACATGAAGATCATTCGATGAAGTAAATGTTCTCTCATTCAACACAAAATATCTAAAAATGTAAAAAGAGATAATATACTTGGAACTTACATCACTCTTAGCAGGACTAGTCGGAGCCGAGTCGGTGCCAAACATAGCATCTTCAGCAACCGTTTCTTCAAGTCTAGCATGTTTCACAGGCTCTTTGAATGCACCCATATTCTTTCTTTTCCGTTCTTTCTCCCGTTCCTTGTATCCATCCTGACGGCTTTCCTCCAGTTGTCTTCGTTCGGCCTGTTTTTGTCTGTACCTTTGTTCAATCTCTTCATCGTCCAGCAACAACGATACGACTTCCTTTGGTTTCAAAGTATCCGGCTTGAAGTCGCCACCACTGATGACCATCCTTTGGATTTCGCTCTTTTCTCTGGCTCGTTGCAATATTCGTTCCTCGATAGTGTCCTTGCAGATGAGCCGGTAGACAGTGACTTGTTTGGTCTGGCCCAGTCTGTGGGCACGATCCATTGCCTGCTGGTCGACAGTCGGATTCCAGTCGCTGTCGTAAAAAATCACAGTGTCGGCTGCAGTGAGGTTAATACCCAAACCACCTGCACGAGTACTCAACAGAAACACAAAAATATCAGCCCGCGATTGAAAATCAGCCACCATATCACGCCTGTCTGATATCTTTGACGAACCATCCAACCTCATGTACGTCAACTTCCTATACCACATGTACTCCTCAAGCAAGTCAATCATCCTGGTCATCTGCGAATAAATTAGAACCCTATGTCCTTGTTCTTTCAGCCTTTTCAAAAGATTATCTAAAACGTACAACTTCCCTGCATCGGTGACCAAAGTCTGTTTGTCAGGTATATGTATGTTGGACCATCCAGTCAATCTAGACGAAGCACACAAACCCCCAACACTGATAGGCGTGAAATACATGTAACTAGTCCTGTGTAGTTCGGCAGCGTCGGGACTACCATACCACAAAACATCTTGTCCGGTTTTTGTTGAGCATTGATTGTGTTCCATAAGCCACCAAGCCGCCTCACTGCAGCTCGAATACATCTCTCGGCAGCGCACTTGAATCTGGGAAAAAAATAGAAAGAATTTCAATGAATCAAATCTTGTTTAAGTTTGTCTAATAGAGGCACTAGTGACACCCCTGCCCCCGCCAACGGCTGGAGAACTCGCTTGCAAACAACTAATTTTGCCAGGGCCAAAGGGCAACTTATTTCTAGCTTATCCCAGTAGAAACGGCCGTTTTGATGATACATAGTAAACATGGAGTGGCGAAATTTCCAAAAATTATCGGTATCAGCTGTCTTTCAGTTTTGAAACCGGTAATTTGGCTGTCTTAAAAAATACTGGTTATGTCGTAATTTTGTAATTATTAGCCTATTCATAATTTAGCAATAATTTTTTGTATTTTTCCTGAAATGTTTTGTATAAATTGTTTTGAACTTGAGTAATATGATTATTATTTTCATAGATTCTTTAGCCTCCGGATACCAGTCAATACTAATAAAGGTTTAAATACCTGCGTTTTGGTATCCAATAATTATTTGTTCACTACCAGTTTCAACCGGTGGGGGGGGGGGGGGGTGATGGGGTCATCATCAGGTGGTTACAGACGTTAAAAAAACCTCTGTAACCTGATGATGACCCCATGGATGGGATGAAACCGGTAGTGAACAAATAATTATTGGATACCAAAACGCAGGTATTTAAACCTTTATTAGTATCAACTGGTATCTGAAGGCTAAAGAATCTAATATGAAAATAATAATCATATTACTCAAGTTCAAAACAATTTATACAAAACATTTCAGGAAAAATACAAAAAAATTATTGCTAAATTATGAATAGGCTAATAATTACAAAATGACAAAAATACGACATAACCATTATTTTCTAAGACAGCCAAGTTACCGGTTTCAAAACTGAAAGACAGCTGATACCGATAATTTTTGGAAATTTCGCCACTCCATGTTTACTATGTAGTAGAATACATTACTGCAGAATTCATACAACTTGGAAGCGTGTAGAAGTATTTTGTATTTAACAAAATATGTAATTATTATTTTATTTACTTAAATCAATTATTTTTCATATGTGTGCTTTCATCGTTGTCTCAAGATCCTGAAAATTTTCCTATTGACTAGCAATTTTCAAATAAAATATTTCTATCTTATAATCTTTACAGTGTTCAAGAGAAGAGTAACAAATTAATTATTCCCCTACCTTTGGTTGTGTATTGTAAACGAATGACGGTAGAACAGTGGGATGACAGTCCAATATTCTCGGTGATCTAGGTATATGCCTAAATTCAGGTAACAGCACCAACTTTGTCGGTATTGAAGATGATGAAGAGGACGCAGCCCCTTCCGATGATTCTGACACAGGACTTGAACTGATGGCAGTGCTCGGCTTTGTCTGGTCTTTTTTCACTGGTGACTGACTACTGCTGCGCGTCACCGAGCCACCCGTTGAGCTTGTTGGAGACGTTGTGGTCGACGATACTTCGGCGGCTATTTTTGCTAACTAAGAACAAAATGAGATTAGTTGTAAATCTATGTATTAACTTTTTCAATTTTTGGAAACATAAAATCTGCTAAACATTACTTTTATGAGGTCCTGGAAGACAATAAATTCAAGTGTCAAGCATCAATCGGCAGCATTATTCATTAGTTTTCTAATTAGAATCTGAATAATACTCAGATGGCCGACTGAATCATATTTCTAAGTAACGGAATTAAGGGTATTACTTTATACAAAACAATCAAATTTGCTTCAGAGCATTCTTGCGATTCAGACAAGAAGTACTATTGGTCGAAAATTTATACTTCACCGTTGATTATGAATAGAAAATAAAGAATGATATTGAAAGTCAGAATAGAAACTGATAATAGAACTACAAAATCTAAAAAGTTTCAGACACTGCATGTTCAAGCATTGCAAATAAAACCTGTAATAGGTATCGGTATGCATATTCCGGGACACCCATAACTCATACTGATAGATTAAAATATTTATCTGTGAATAATTCTCATAAATTTTTGAATCTTTAAAAAAATGATGAATCGTTCAAAGAAATATTGTAATCCACGTACTAAAATATTATTCTACTTTATCCACTCATGAAGTAAATTCACAGCTCAACTATTGTAACAGTTAAACATGTTTTAGCCATCAAGAAACATAATCACTGAGAGTTGAACAGTTTCAACATTTCAATAAATATTAAAAATATGTATAATATTTTAAAATTAGTTTCGCTTGTGTCACATTAATGCAATCTACTTGCCAAACGTATTTGGTGTGCAGTTTTAAAATAAAGTAATGCTGAATGTGCACTATAAAACACAACAAACCCGCTACCAGTTTAATCATTGGTATTGTATATGATATCCTTATTGATTCAAACATTCAAAACGCATATAAGCTAGCAATTCTCAGTTTTTCTTTGATCATAATAAACAGGCATTAATCGTTCAAATACAAAAAGTGGCATATGAAGTATAATATTGAAACTGACAAACTAAATAATGACTTAAAAGTCAATGTCAATGAGCTAAGACAGTTTTGACTGGGTTTTCTCATCGTTGGTCCAACTCATCAATTGAAAATTCAAATGAGTTAAAAGAATGAATTGAAATGATTTTTACCTGTGCAAGTTGAACTTTTCTACTACGAAGCAACCGATGTTCTATTGTTTCAGCACATGAATGGTGGACGTTGCGTACATGCGAAAATACACAATTGTGACCTTCATGAGCGGTGAATACCATTCCGTGTGGATATTCCTTCTTAGGGATTATCAACCTGAGCTTTTGATTTTCCCACCAATTGGTACGATGATTGAACTTCTCTTCAATTTCAATCATTTTTATCAAATGTAGCAACCTGAAACATATTAGTAATTGATGAATGATTTTTTTAATTGACGTATTTATTTTTGTGCATTTCCAACACATTTTAAAACAAGATAACAGGCATTGTATATTTTATACAAGGATATACAAGATATTGTATCCTTGAAAAATGTTTGTATAATATTGTAAATTACTATTTACAAAAGAAACTATAACAAACGATAATTTATAGGAGAAAAAATTTGTTGCAGCATTCCGTTAATAAAATGTATAATTGATGGAATTATAAAATTAGCAATCAAAATTTGATACCATTAGCCATTTAATCCTGTTCAAAGATTTTAAATAGCGGGTTTGTACCATCATAAAATGAGTTTAAATTTTTATCGAATATGTCACTACACTTATACTTTTCAAAAATTTAGTGTAGGCTATCATTGGCATATCTATTTTTGTGCATTTCCAACACATTTTAAAACAAGATAACAGGCCGTGCCGTGTATCTTTTATACGAGGATATGCAAGATATTGTATCCTTGAAAAATGTTAGTATAATGTTGTAAGAATATTAAGAATCACGTACTATTGCGCCATAATTTGTTCTTATACGATTTTCTTATAATAAATCACCTATCATGCATATCGAAAAAAGCATCAAATAAGCAATTTCAGAGCATACAATTGAAAAAAAAATTAGAACCATCATATCACCCATCATCATAAAAGAAAATATTGATTTAACATTCATTCCAAAAGGTGAAAAAAGACGCTGTTCTCTGATGTAAGTCCAACATATCAATCATCATTCAACTCATTACCCACACACAAGTCTCAGACCTATGTGGGCTTTAACCTCCGAAAAAATAACTTGATATTATAGATTATCTCTGTAATGTAATTGTATTAATTTTTTTAATTACAAAAAACGACCTATTCTAGAAACTTTAAGCGTGAAGTTTAATTAAAATTCAAACTAACCTGTTGATGAGCCCTCCAATTGTCAATCTGAAAGTTTCTTCAGGCGACAGACCAATGAATCGAGTGAAAGAGAACGTGCTATCACAGGTGGAAGGAGTTTCTAGAAAAATAAAGAGGGTATAAAGATCATACAGTTCAGTGGTCAGTGGAAGTAGTACGCGTGTGCGCGTTCACGTTCGTGCGTACGCGTCTCCTGCTGTGGTCGGTCACCTTGTAAAATCGTTCACGAGAACTGATGATTCCATGAGTTGACATAACTATCACTATTTATCAGAATGAATGGAGAGGAGTTAAATAAGCTTCCTTCTTTCCTACTCCCAGAATTTAAAGAAGATCAAGAAGTTTGGAATACAAGTAATATATCAACAGAGAAAATAATGCAGCCTAACCAGCTAAAAACTCCAACAGAGCAATTCTGTACAACGCTTGGAAGGAAGCTGAAAACAACAATTTGCTAGAAAAGAGGCTGAAGGAACTTCAAAATAGGCTTTCTCTATTAGAAAGTGCTAAAATTAGCTTGACCCCTACAACTTTGATCGAGTATTTTACTCATTGTGAAGTTCGATAACAAAACTAAAAGCTTATCCCCATCCTTGACTATATTATTGTCAAAATCAGCTATGTATTTCTCCCTCATCTCCTGATAAACCGAACAATTAAATAGAAAATGCTCTAATGTTTCTTTCTCTGAGCTGTAAGAAGGGCAGGTTTTGCAATCGTCAATTATTTATATTTCTTACATCCAAAGTTAACCAATAAGCATATTGGATATCTAAAATGCAGCATGGGCAAGTACTCCAGACATAAGAAGGAGAACTCAAAGCAATAATTATCCAGCAGAAATTCTCAAAGCTGTGATTGAGATTTCTAAACTAATGTCGTGCAAAATGCCAATAAAAGTTATGAGGTGCATGACCCAGCTTAGAATTCCCACAGTCCTTGGTACATTGGTTAACTTTGCATATAAGAAATATCGATAATAGCAAAACCTGCACTTCTTACAGCTCAGAGAAAGAAACATTAGAGCATTTTCTATCTAATTGTTCGGTTTATCAGGAGATGAGGAAGAAATACATTACTGATTTTGTACATAATTAGTCAATGATGGGGATAAGCTCTTGGTTTTGTTATCGAACTTCACAATGAGTAAAATACTGCTCCTATATCACTAAAGAATAAAAAATTTGCTCCTATATCACTGATCCACTGGAAAGAAGAGGCTATCCTCTAGTATGTTATGATTGAGTCACTTATTCTGTTTATTTTGTTATACTTGTTGATTTGTAATACTTGATAGTGTTTATTGTTGTTTTTATTCTTGTGCTTGTTAAACTGTTATTTGTGATTCTGTGTAAAATTCACTTCGTACTTAAAACTGTAGTTTTGATAAATTATTATCTATTAATACTGTGTTTGTTATACTCGTGATATTGATAATTGTTACAATATTTATTTTTGCTTGCCATTTTTTGTTTACTGCTGCAGTTATAACATGAAAAATATTGTGTCCAATATTATGATAAAAATATAGAGGAAACAAAATCAGAATTAACTTATACCATGGAAGATTTGAATGATCAGGGCATGGCCCTGATGACAAATAAAAGATTATTGAATTGAATTAGAACCAAAAAGTCTGGTGCGTGCACACCTAGTCTTTGTAGTCTTAGTTTCACCCAATCTAATATTGTTCCTGAGGATATTTTGACAGTCTTATTCCATGATAATTTTCAACGTTCAACAGCTTTCAAATTGGTTTGCTGCATCAAAACTTACGATAAAAATTCAAAATGTTTATGCACCAGACTTGTGCATGTTTTGAAACTTACCTGTTGAATCAGTCTGGGGAAACAAAGTACGATGAACATGGTTTGGATTCATAACGCTAAGATGGTTGTAGAGCAGATGTCGAATGCTGGGTATCGCTCTATGCAATAAACCCTCTTTGAATACTAATTGTGGAATCACGTAGTCCAGACATCGCATGAAAAATGGTGATTTGGCTTCTCTTCGTTCAAACAATTCAGGATGGTTGCAGACCTATTAAAAGCATAAACTTTTCACAATTTTTCTCCAAAGTATTTCTTGAATAAAAATTACAGGAGTACAAGAACAGATTGCGTTCTCGACAGATCGATGTACTCATTTATTTATTCATTTTACTAGCATACAATAAATGTGAATACAACAGGATATTGCCCAAAACTGCTTTTCACAAAATTTTAAAGTAAGATCCAAATCTTAGGTTAGGTCGCTGTTTCACTTGAAATTTCACCTTGAGGCACAATAATTCACAAGAATTTTATCAGCAAGAATTACTGTTACAGAATGTATCGATACTGAATTAAATCAAGAGAGAGAGCACGGAGGTTGCAACAGTAATTTGTTTCCGTGAAAATTCAAGTTAAAATTCTACATATACTATACATATACTATAATTCTACATATTTATAATACAAGTAGTAATACAAGTATTTATACTAGAATTCTACATATAAGTTACTATAATACAAGTAGAAATATGAGTTAAAATTCTACAAACTATAATATAAATTTATAAGAGTTCAATGGATCCACTTCAGTCATAGAGCCGCAAATTTAGATTCAGAAGCAATTACAGTAAGTTTGAATTTCATTCATTATTAAAAATACAACTTTACAAATACATTTTTGGATGTGAGCTATATGAAATTTTCAACTAAATGTCGAACCTCGTCATCCCCAACCATTCAAAATAGATTTCATTCTATTATTTGATGAAAATTCTGTTTTTATAGACAATTAATTGTATCCTGATGCTG
Organism: Conomelus anceps; assembly: GCA_948455865.1. Classification (NCBI taxonomy): domain Eukaryota; kingdom Metazoa; phylum Arthropoda; class Insecta; order Hemiptera; family Delphacidae; genus Conomelus; species Conomelus anceps. The sequence continues at coordinate 21,156,286 of OX418223.1, read as the reverse complement.
AACAATTTTAAACCCTCTATTTTTAAAATACAGGTTTATAGGTTTTCCACTACTAAACTACATTCCAAATTATTACTTCATCACTCTCTATATAAATCAAATTTTTGTTAAAAATCTCGGATCATTAACAGTTAGTCCAGCATATCAATGTTGTATTGTAATAAGTTGATAAACTCTTGGACAGGAAGTAAGATAAATTTACTCATCACCTCAATGAACTTTGCTCACCATGTTTAAAAAAAATAATAATAAATTGGTCCTTATTGGTTACTATGATATTTGTTTAGTATAACGGGAATATCCAAACCAAGTGAATCAAAATTTAACTTGTTGCCACTGAGAATGAATATTTGTTTTCATCACTGCCCTTTTAAAAAAGTGATACATAAAAATTGATGTCAAATGATTTTATAAGTATTTACCTTCCTGAACTGCATAACTAGGTTCATCAAGTTCGATGTTATGCTTTGAGCAGACTGATATTGCCCCGAATAATGCAGCAGGTCTTCAATTCTGATTTTCTTTTTCAACGCTGCATACAGCATTTTCTGTCTTGTTGTGAGGGGACAGTAGACCATAACTTCTATTTTATCAGAAAGCTCATTTTCAACATCTTTCTTTATCCTCCTCAACATGAATGGTTTCAATATCATGTGCAGTCTAGATAAATGCTCTGTAACAAACATTAAATCCAAAAATTAGTATTGAATCATGTTAGGAAATATACGAGGCATGAGTTTTCACAAGATTTCTCTAGTAGAGTGAGAACGTTATGCATCATAAATATTAATTTAATTATGGTATCTTATAGAAAGGATTTCAATGTGAACTGGAAACTTATACTATCCATCAAGTTGAGTCCACCTCACAAAATGAAAAACAGAGATTATAAAAATTGAATTTTTAATATAGTTTCTTAAAGGAAGTTTTCCTAGTGATACTAACTGGAATCTTATAGTAGTCATCAAGTTGAATCTACCAAACACAATTAAAATGACATTCTTTTGTTAAATGATGAAAATGAAAGGTTCACAATCACCACCAATTTTGGTGTTCAAATAGAATGAAGAAAAACATTGCAATAATTATTCAATTTTATTGATTTTAGTAGAATATTATAGTAACGTCTTTTCAGGAAGGAGAATTGATACTGGTGGTTAAATCTTAAATGAATAATTTTAAATAATGAAAATATCATTTTATATCAATAAAAAGGAAATAAATTGGTAGACACAAGAGCACATATATGATTAGATTTTGAGTAAAACTATACTAACGATTACAGTAGAACCCCTCATATCCGGCCGGCTACTTGTTGGAAGCGTTATGTTATTCAAAAAGTGGAAAGACTATGCATTCAAAAAAACAATGGACAAAAAAGTTCAGCAGAAAATTACGGACTATTTTAATGCCTAATAATCTACAAAGCCTTATTTTGAGTAATTTTTACCTCCATCTTTATTTAACATTAATTTATGTCATCTGAATTCATAATATTTTTATGTTAGTTACTTAACTACTTTTTCCTATAAATAAATTTTTTATTAGTTTAACAAACTGTAAATTTTTCTAAAAAATAATCCCAAGAGAGATTTAAACACTAGGCTACTTTTGACTACATTATTATTTACACATTATTATCATGAATAAATAATTATCATTTTTTATAATAGGTTTGTTCATCCAGCTATTCCCGCCAGGGGCTCGGTCCCATGGTGGTCGGATATGAGGAGTTCTACTGTATGCTTATTCAAATCTAACCACGCTATGCTGCCGCTAGCTCAGAATGCAAGATGATGTAGAGCAAGCTGAGACATGAAGTGGTCAGGTTAGAATTAGCGTTATTGTTAGTAGTATAGGCTTGCTCCAACGCTATATTCTTTCTATGTAACAGTATTTTTATATCAGCTTATTCAACTTCTAATCACACTGAAGCTGAAAATAAAGCTCCCAACACAATTTCTGAAGCAACGCAAAATCTCACCAGCACAATACATATTGAAATTATAATATTTTCAACTCTAACAAATTGCTTCAATGTTAGACAGATTTGAAAAATAAATATCTACTTACTTTCATCTATGCCAGTTTTGTTCTCCGCATGACTTTCAATATCTTTCGAGAACCATTCATTGAATTCATCATGCGAGTCAAACATTGTTGGCATTATGAAATGTAACAGCGCCCACAGTTCAGCCATACTATTCTGAATAGGCGTACCAGATAGTAATAGTCTGTTACGACAACTAAAGCCAAGTAACAGTTTCCATCGCATACTGGAAATAAAAGTAAATGTAATAGTTATGCATATGATATTGTCAAATTCTGAATGGATTTGAATTGGGAAGAATAAAGTTCAATTAGAATTGATTTATAGTATTTCAGCACCAATGTAAAAAACTCAAAAAATGTTTGATCAGCCCAAACAGAAGCTTCAATGCCGACCGCATTGGCGTGTTGTTTGACTGTACTAAAATGGAAACGATCACTTTTTGTTTTTCAGCCCACAGAAATACACGTCATAAGCAAGAAAGGAACTTGCCAATCATCAACCAACTGCATGGCAAGTTCTAAAACATCGTCTGCAAATAAGCCATAAGAACTTCGTAATTGTTAATTGCGATTGCAAATTTTGCTACTTGCAACACCCAAATTATAGTTCCAATTGTGTCGTTACCTTGCTGTGGTTTCTACCCATGATGTAAAAACTGTCTCACTTTCCTATTTCTATGAACGTTGGAATTATGTTTTTATCTTGTAGTTAGGAATAAATGAATGTTTGAAATAGATTCCTTCTTTTTGAATTGCTTTCTTTTTGAATATGCCAAAAACATCGAATATAGCAACCTTACATGGATTGATGTATAGATTTAAGAACTTGAGATTTGAAAACTACTATTGAAGCCTGAAGATAGCCTTTTCATACCTGTTTGTACTTTTGATTGCCTGTGCCTCATCCAATATCATGTATTGCCATTTGAACCTGTTGAAATATTTGAAATCAGTTACAACAAGCTGATAGCTGGTAATCACAACATGAAAGCTTGCTTCTTTAGTATGAAGTCCTTTCACATCCCAGAATTGACGGAGAATTTTTCTATCCTGTAACAAAAAGAGGGGCGTCTTAAAAGATGATGAATGCAATCTTTGAAGTGTAATTTTTCATGCAAAATTTATCAAGTGATCTTAATCAATCAATTAGTCAATCATTCATAAAATTACTTATTCTGAAATAAATATTAAGTAATTACACTACTGCAATGAAAAATGAGCCTTGCAATGAACGAAATAGGCTTCAAATCCACCATCTTTCAATTACATTATGTTTGAACACATAAATTTGGACAGATATTATTATTATATTTTATATTATATATCGATAAATAATTTGGAGGAAATGAAACCAAAAAATTCATCTTTATTTTGATCTTCTTGAAATAAAGACGATAAAAGTTATATTTTTTGTTAAATGAAAATTTAAACATAATCGAAAATTATTAGGACTCTCGTTAAAATTAGGAATAGAAGCATAAATGGGCTAAAATGCTCTTGCTTCTTTGAAACAAGTTTTGCTAATATGAATAAATATTGAAAGAGTATAGGTATAGAACAATTTAAGCAATTAACGCAAGCAACTTTAACATAATATATGTCATTTTTTATCATATTCAATAAGATACAGCATTTTTGGATGAAAAACAAAACTTATTTTCGAAATTTCATTATAACTTTAGATAATGATCATACCTGAGGACTACCCCAATAAGGAACAACTTTAAAATCCGGAACAAATCGTGCCATTTCTTGTTGCCAGTTGTGAAGAGTTGACGAAGGCGAAATGATCAAAAATGGGCCCCAGAAAGCTGTAACATGGAACATGCAAATAACGTTGTTACTGGAAGATAAAGTATGAATCACCAAGAATAAAAAAGAAATGCAGCTATTTCTTCAAGGGTTTCACACAAAATTATTACTATATTAGTAGAAATATTAAATATTTCTATTTTTTTTTCAAATATTAATGATATTTAATATAATTATTTTGCCTTGTTGCAGTATGGCTGATATTTCAATGGATCAATAGTTGCTAAATCAACAATAATTCTGAATTGGAGAAAGAAAACGATTTTGAGATGAATTCCTCGAAATTCAGTGCACAGCAAGAAAAAGACAAATAACTGAAAACAAGCGACTTATTATACTGAACAAGTATTGAATTATATAAGACCGATCACTTTTTAAGTGATAGTCTAATTCCACAATCCTATATAACATTTGAAAACATGTCGAAGCTTACTAATGAACATTTCAATTTAAATCTACTACATAGACATGAATATCCTGTGCGTTTATCGCATTACCTTAGGAATATTATTTCTAATTGTAATTATGAAAATAAAATTAGTATTAATTAGTTTTTGTTAACTTACAATATTTTTCAGCTATGTGACATAGAAATGCAATAGATTGAACTGTTTTTCCAAGACCCATCTCATCCGCCAATATTCCATTTATACCCTGCAATTAATAAGAAAACAATACTTAAAAAATAAGGCTTGTCAATGAAAGAGCTCTTGCAAGTAACTATTTAAAATGTGTTATATAAGAGTATAAATGTGTTTAAAACATTTTCAATTTCACACTAGTCGTTTTTAATAATTAATAATATAAGCTCACAAACTGATGCAGATTATAAAGTAATACCTGGTCATAGAGATTGGCAAGCCAGTTCATTCCTTTCAGTTGGTAGCCTTTGAGAACACCTTTGAACAATGATGGTTGAGGCCTTTCTTCATTGGGCTGATCCATAACTCTATTCTCTAAATGTTCTGATTTTTCGTATTCTTTATCAAATGCACTCTGAACATTTCTTCTCACAGTTTCTTTCACTAGTTCACTGAAAAAATCGAAATAAAGAATAAATAACAATGATTAAATGCATGAACTTTCCGTCAGATTCCAACAAATTTATTGAAATTATATTATTTGCATGCTATTAATCAAGTCACATCATCACATCTTAGTTGGATGATGAATGTAGTAAGGAAAACTTAAGTGTTTAAATAACAAAAAAGTGACAACTTTAGGCTTCTTTCCAGTACTTTTGATAAAACTTATTACATTGTATTTCTATTTATTCTTCAGTCAATGCAAGTTCATCAATAAAATATATTAATTATGATGCATATTTTAAAATCATGAATTCTTTATTAAAGACGAGATTGGAACAAAAATGTATCTTCTTCCGCTTAATCTTAAACCTCACCTTAAAATTAAAATATTTCCAAAATTTCTAGTCATTACACTTCTTTTCAAAATGAGGAAATGTAATTGACAAGATTCATAATAAAGAACCCAACAGGGCCTTATTGAAATGGTACCGTTGTCTGTCCATCTGTGCCCCAGCAGTGTGTATAAGAAAGATTTTAGATTCTTGAAACTTGATTTGTAGCTTCCCCTAGTCCAAGTGAGATCGCTATTGAATTTTGAGTTGAATATAAAAATAATTATGATGTAAAGCAGATTTCCACTATTTATAGGCTCTAGGTTAGTTTAGGCCAATGAAAATCAAAACATTGGCAGCTGTTAATATTTACATTTTAAAATCAACACATTGGAAATTACGAAGGCTGATATTAAGTCCAATTATCAACATTATTTTTTTAGAGTGCTAGCGTTGATGGTTTCATTTTTGATTGTGTTGGAATCTTTTCTTAAATCATATATTTTCCACTAAGCTGTATATTTAATAATTTTGTAATGCCATCTCTCACAGGTTTTTTACCTCGAGAAGTATGTTTCCTCACAAAATACTATTATTATTGTAATTGTGTACTTTATTATTATTTTTAATTCGTGTTATAATAATTGTACATTCCAATCTTGAATTAATGCTATGATTTCTTTTAATTTGTACTCGTAATATAATTTTTAATTTCAAATATTCAATTATTGTACTCCTTGGATGTTTTGTAATTGCTGTATGTGTAAAGGAACAATAAATATTTCATTTCAAATTATTTTAAATCGTCGAATTGAAAGAAACATATATTGATGCATAATATATTGTGATCTTTTGAACAAGAAGAAGAAGCAAAACTCTTTTTCAAGAACTGCCAATGGAAAGAGGGTACCTTGGTTGAATGGGTCGTATGTCTATCAGCACGATTATTCATTAAGCGTAATGAAATGCTATCAGCACGATAATATTATTTATTATTTAATTCGACGGGTCCTTGGATACTCCGTTGTATCGGTTTATTCTGACAAGTCTTTGTTCAAGTGTATTACTTTTGATATTAGATGGAAACGTAGCAATTCATTTTTCAATGAATTATCAATCATCCACAATAAAGAGCTACGATTATTTAAAATAATGTTTGTACAAACCTATCATAATTGTCGATTGCAGCTAGTCTTGGATTTTTTTCCTCTTCAAGTTGACTGAGAATTCTCAATTGTTCTTCGGCACTCGCTCCTCCCAATTTACGAGACATAAAATGAGCGTACAGTTCGGTTTGTGTTATTAAAAAATTCAATTTACGCTGCTGTCGTTTTGCCTGTAAAACAATATTAATTGTAGTGATACAAATGAGGTCTAACGAGAGGAACGATTTAGTAAGTAAATAAGGTGGCTTTACTTATTATTAATTTATGGAGGTACATTTCATGTTATAATTAAGTGGTTCAAATTAATCTTGTATAAAGTTTGTATCATGTACAGTTTCTGAATGGAATAAATTTGATTTGATTTGACTAACGATACGGAGAGAATCGACTAATAACAGTCGATTACGTTTGGTACGATGTTGATGCAATTGATGATTATCATCGAAATTTATTATAAATTTATTGATAGGGCAACTATAATTTTAAAATGCATGGTGTAGATTCGTCAATAGTCAAGTGCTATGAATAGTATACATAATTAATTACTATATTAAGGGAAGTGATAGTCGAGTGCCATAGCAGGTATCTGCTCTATCAGAGATGAGCTACGAAACTCCTGGGCGCTCTTTGTAAGGATTGGCCAGCAAACATGACTCTGTTCTTTGCTGTAAAATCACTGCCCGGTGGTTCGGAACCCACCTAAAACTGTAGGTCCAACTCATCAATCACCATAATCCAATTCATTACCCACGCACAGGTCTCAGACCTATGTGGGCTTTATCCTCCGAAAAAAAGATTCGTATTCTAAAGAGGAGAAAATTTTCGGATTATTTCAAAGCATTTTCAATCATACCTCATCATTCAGTCTCGAATATTCTATTTTTATTGCATCAAGAGTTCTATTATGAAATGTAGCTGTATATTTTAGTCAGCGTCAGCATGATTTGTTTCTATGTGTAATTTGATAGTGCCAATTTTAAAAAGTAAAATTACACTTGCCAAAATAATTATGAACCAACTATTAATTTGGATAAAAATGTAAATAAAACTAACGGTACTCAAAAACTAGAGTGCACTGAGAGAGCTATTCGTCCAATTGCTTTTTTTTTTATTTTTTTTTTAGAAATTCTGCACAATATTAACACAAGTATTCTATAAATCTAGGATTTAGAAGTTGAATCTCACCTCCATCAATTCAACGTCCATTTTACGCTGTTCTTCTGCTTCTTTCTCCATTCGTTTTCGTGTTTCTCTTTCTACACGGTCACACCGTTTCCAGTAAGCCTGCATTTCTCTGGTTAATCTCTTCGCTCGCCATATTGTTTCTTTCATGTTTCTTTGTGACTGAAAAACAAAAGAATATATATTATTGTGAATTGTATTCTAAAACATGTTTAATCAAGAACGGGGTAAACAACTTTTTTTGTAATTAATAAACACAATCTAACACCTAGAAGTTTGAATTTATTTTTCTATTTCCTTCACATTTTCCTCCAATAATAATTGATAATGCGTCTTTTTGTTAAATTTTCATTTTTAATAAATATTTTATAGGCTTTCCATATAATATTATCTGAATGATACTTCTATTGGTTGTGATAACTGCAATTCTATGAAAATATGATTACCTATCAGCTATAGTACGGTACAGTTTAGATGAAAAGGTAAATCAAAGTCGGTTATATTTTGATAACTCTGCATGTTTTGGGCTTCATTGCATGAAAAAATGTTATTTTCGAATACTAATGTTTGCCTATAGGCCTAGTGATCTTGTTAAACAATGTTTATATCATGACGTTCAGCGGCGCAGACTCCATAGAATTATTGGGCGGGGTGGGGGGTGGGGAATCCACCAGAAGGGCAGTGGCCTAACTAGAAGTTCAGGCTGGGAATTGAAGCTGGTGGGGGGGGGATAGTTCCAGGAGATTCCGGGTTAATTAGTAGTTAATTCATTACATGACTATTATTTGTCTTGCATTCAACATATTACTACCAAAGAAAATTGAAATTAGGTGACTCTTGTAAAATTATTTAGTTTTTTACATTTCTACATCCAGAACAGAATTAGTAAAATAGTAATTGAAAATTTTCCATTTTAACAATTGATAAATAATATTAGCTTATAACGAACACACGTACTAAATGCACGAATAGAAATAAGTGATACCGACCGCATTCACCATCAACAGTCAACTGAAATATTTCTGACTACTAGGCTACTATATTTATTCTGCATTGGGAGAGTCAGGCATAAACAAACAATATAGAGTCTGAATGAGTAATCAATTCAATTCCAAATTGAGTAAATTTCTTCCGAAATATTGTTTTTACTGACTCATTTCCGGTGTTGTTGCCACAGTAATGGACCTAAGATTAAAACCATGGCAATGGAAACAATAAAAAAACAAATGCTTTGTGGAAGTCTGATATTTTTATGATTTGTGGAGGTGAGATAAAATCACATTAGCTAGGCAGCTCTATCGTTTTGTACGGCATACTTTTGGGCTGATTGGGATCGAATCATGTAATTTGAAAAATTCAGTATTTTACTGGTTTTATTTGATTTTCATTGGCAAAAATATTGGGCGGAGGGGGGCAGAAAGTGCCTTACCCTCCCCAAAGTCGGCGCCACTGAGACGTTATTATACATCAAACAACATGTATGCATCCATTACATTAATCGAAAGACAAATTTTATTCAGACACGTTGAACAATTTTTATAGTAATCATAAGAGGAGGAACAACAATGTTGTTTCACATAATTGGAACTTGTAACAAATATGCTATACCTGCATAGCTTTTTGCCTCCAGTGTCTCATACAATACTGAGCAACTCTTCTACAACTAGTCAGGACTTCTTTGTGATTGCAGGTTCGTGACCTTTGTACCTGAAAAAAATTATTTACGAATTAATATAGTTGGACTTTCATTTAAAAAGGAACTGAATACTATATTATAAAGCAAGATTTATTTAAAATACTATGCTTACTTTATACACTCAGCAAAATTGCACCAAAGTAGCACTAAGCAGCACTACAAAGTAGTTAACTTGAGTTTTTGAATTTGCATTTCATCAATGACCAGCTTTTTTTTTCTAAAATCTTCAATAATTTCTCAATACTACACTAGTCAAGAAAAACAGTTTGGAAATCTTACCTTGCCAACTTCCTTCTTGGCCATAACTGACCAGATTTTTCGTCTCCTATACGCCATAACTTCTGGATCTTTGTTTTGAGACTTTTTCTTCGATTTACTTTTACTACTCATACCACTTTTACTAGACATTGTTGGTTTTGTTTCATGAATAAATAAGTCACGGCTTGCATCCATGTCCTGCAATAAGTAAGGTTATCAGTATTGAAATGAAAAGTAATGACTAAAGTGGACAAAAAAATTAAAAAAAAATGATTACTTACATTTCTTTATATTAAGTTAATTAATTAAATATAAAACTTGAGTAAAGATCTTCTGTTCTGAATTCAATAACTGAACCTAATTCATGTTTTTTTTTTAAATTAATAACTCTATGTCTTTAGTTTGGAGTATATTATAAGACGGTAATGAAATATGGACACGATAGGTGATGCTATTTGATGCAACTTAACTCTCCAGTATCGCCGCAACTCTCGTGTTAAAACCACAGCAATGCGATAAATTCACAATAACCTTTGACTCCTATAGAATTACCTAACCAAAAAGTACTTATCCAGTAGATGTCGACGAAATCTACACTTGAGTTATCGCAGCGATTATCTCCAGGAGTGATCAACACGCTGTGTGTCGCCTCAGCGATACAACTAGTCATATTAATCGGTGCTGCTCTGAGATCGCGCTATTTGTTTTGTCGCTCAGGCAAGGAATGCACTTAGTAAGCAATGCGGTGTCGGATTTGTATTGTATCGCAAAATCGCATCACCTGTCGTATAGGTGTGAATGGCCCTTAATGGCTCTAATAAGGCATCAATAGATGTTATAAGAAAACTACGTCTCCAATCCTTGTATTTTTGTCTCCACGACCAGTTTCGACGCTCAAAGCGTCATCAGCTGAGAATCTTCAGTCTGATTTGACTGTTGTCATATTAATTCACACCTTGTTCAAGGGGTTTAATATGATGACAGTCAAATCAGACTGAAGATTCTCACCTGATGATGACGCTTTGAGAGTCGAAACCGGACGTGGCGACAAATACGATTGGAGACGTAAGTTTTCTTGTAATATTTAATACCATCAATTCAGGACTGAGGATGGCAGTTGCACTGCTGAATAATAATAATTAATAGATGGTTAGATGAAATTTCGGATAGAAACTAGATCTTATTTAGCAATAATCTTCATGATGCATACTGTATTAATGTTTGATCATACCATGTAGAAACAGTTTCTAACACCGTACTTATTTACATTCATATGATTTTCAATTCGTTTCTGTAGTATTTGAATATGTGACGAGTTCATATCCCAAAAGAATGAATGAAGAATTTTATAATTAAACACTCTCACCTGACTCTCAACACTGTGCGAGTTGACTTTCTCCTCTTTAATCTCTTTTTTAATTTTCTCTCTTCTATTAGCAACCACCTTCTTTTTCTTTCTGCTACCAACGATAGACATTTGATGTTCTGGAAATTTGTCGTAATTGGACAGTAAACCTGCTCCATAATACTGATATTGACGATTCTGTAACAAGAAAATTATGAATATTTTGATCGAATCTAACCTGTATTTTACATTTTCAACCTTCGTTTCAAATATGATAAACTTGTTAACGTTTTTTGCAGTGGTGCAAAAAAACAATTGACGAACTTGAGCCTAATTTGAGGGCGTGAAATAGTGTGCATACAGATATATGTGCAATACAGAAGCACAGAATTGAATATTAAAAATATTCACTATTTTTTTATAAATTAGCTTAGCAATAATATGTAATTATCTGTACCTAACCAGTAATATTTTTCAAATCTGAGGATACTTCAATAACAAAAAAGATTGCATAGCATTTCATATTGTGATTGGTTTGTATTGATGCACTTTTGACAGATAAATAGATATACAATTCAAAATATTAGACTACCGATAACAATAATCCTGATCAGGTCAGTTCTGCACGTGCGTCGACATTAGCGTTATCGTAGTGGGTAAACAAGTTTTAGAAAAGCGTTCTTTCCATGAGTTGTAAATTATTATAAAATGTATCAAACTAAAATACTGCAGGTCCTTATTTGATTCAATATTACATGCACAATAAATTAAAGTAATTAACGTGAATAAGCATTTGATTAGCTTTGAATAAATTGAAAAACGTTCAATTTCAAAAACATTTATGGATTGACATTAGTTGAATCCGCAAATCCAGATACTGAGATCAAGTTTCACTTTGTTAAAGAAAAGTTCTTAATTACCTCCGGATTTGTGTAAAATCTATTTTGGCATTTTTTCTTATACAAGTGCCATCTTAGCATGCTTTGAAGATCTTCTTCAGTGATAGGACTGTCATCTTTATCTTCTGATGTATCGGAGGAATCACTAACAAGAAGATCTTGTAACCAAGCTCTATCTTCATTAACTTGAGCGAAATTGTACAATCTCATTCGATCTGATCGACGATCTGAAAAAGTAAAAATATTATTAAATAGCTCTCAATCACTGACATCAATTACCTTTAATGCACTTACATTTCAGTTTTTACAAGAACTGCGCACTGAAATTTTCATTTTTTATTTCAGTTTTTTGATTTACGTGAATGTGCATGTAATGGCAAACTCCTCTCTCACATTCTATTCATAATTCATTTATATTAGATAAAATCTCCACATCATAATTTTATTAACAGTACTATTTATTCATCCATGACTGTCATTAACATCACCTTACCTCATTAATATTCTACTAACTTATATCTTTCCTTTTTACTTCAATTTATCACACGTTTCTCTACTAATAAGTTGTTTGACTGTTTTTGTAAGTTTTAAAATTAATGTTCTACTTTTTATGAACTAATTGTTTTTACTATGCTTGACGTAATAGCTTTACTTAATGAGATCAATTAATAACGCGTAGACTACCAGACCTAGCCGTGAATCGAACCGTATCGAACCCGGAACACAATTACTAGTCACATACCTACCAAGCCAAACGAAGTAAAAAATTTATATTCTAACCTTGTTTGGTAGAGGCGATCCCGTTCCAAGCACTTTTACCATCGAACAATTTCTGTATTTCATTGTCAGAATCACTACTGAGGTCATCATTGCTGAAAACAAAAGGTTTGAGTGCAAATAAAGAAAAATTCGAAATAGCTGAACAAAATTAATGTTTTTTCTTGAAAATTTGTTCAATTTTCCAAGTGTATTGAGAATTACTCATATAATCAAAAGGTAGTATGATTAATTTGGCCTAGTAGCTTGTTGCATTAACAGTGTACAAACTAGTTCGACCAGTACTTAAATTTGTAGTTACTGTACTGCATGAAAGTTTTCACTTGTAGATTGTAATTTGTGAATTGATTTATTTTTTAAATATTATTTGTCATTTCACAAGTCAAAGGCAACATGAAGCAGCATGAACAATAGCCATACAGAACAAAAGAGAAAACAATGGTCAGTTATGGTACATACAAATAAAATGCAGAATACAATTGCACAAAAAATCGAAATGGAATGATTGAGTAGTACATAAGTACTCAATTAATACTCATAAAATAATTTGCATGTAGTCTAAACTTGAATGAAAGATATATTTCATTAATGTCATGTCAACTATAGGGACAATTGTCGATCTTCCAGTCTTTGAATTTATTTTTAAATTATACATTGATTGGGCTTCCCTTCAATGAGCATTAAGGGCATTTTCTGCCCATGTGCCTAGGTCCTAGTTCATAAACGGATGACCAGTGAGGCTCCATTCTGAAAGCATTCCTAGATCTCCTATACTGGTTGTAGATGTCGTTACCTGTTGGTTCTATCAAGTCACATTACAGCAGACTCTGTTCTCAAGGTATTTCTAAAAAAAATGTAATCGCCCAGAAGTCAACAAAGTCAAGTTTACTAAGTACCTAGGAGTGACCATTGATAAAAATTTGAGGTGGGACAAACATATTGATACGGTATGTATCAAAATAAAATACATGGCATATACCTAACCTAACCTTTATTATTATTATTTTATGTTTTCTCCAAGTGTTTTAATTCTATTATTCATCTTTTATTACATCAATTCATGGCATCATGAGATTCATGATCTGCATTGATTTAGGCCAGCTTGCAAAGGCTCTCTTCCTCTACAAATTTATCTGGCCTATTGGGAGTAATAATTGGGATCTCCTGACCAGGTATATCCTGTATAGTAAATTGCTCTTCAAGATTTGTTTGATCCATCATAATCGACGAATCTTCAGCAAGAGTGTCTCTATTCAGCTCTGACAATCCACCATCAGGAAGAGAACAATTAAAAATACCATCCTCATTGATAATTGAGCTATGTCCATAGGCAACGTCAATTGTCACAAATGACTGATTCACTGAATCAGAGCCCTGAGAGCAGTAATTAATTGGCTCATCACTCACTAAAGTGAGAGGGCCCTGAACCTGCAAAGTCTTATTGATACAGACTCAGTTGATATAATTCACTAACAGGCATCGTCCATCATTTTGCACTAATTTCACTACTGATCTCATCACACATAAAATAAGTCAGGGATTACTGATTCATCAACCAGTAGAAAACTCAGACAGAATCTTCAAGTTTTCAGTTCTCAAATGTTACAAATTCTCATCATCTTCTCAAGTAATACAAACACTAGTTGGAATTTGATAATTCAATTAGCTGTAGCTTACAAAATGACCAAATTAAAAAATTCGGCCATAGGTGAAAAATATTGCATAACTAAAATAAATTATTTCCAAACTTTTCGTAAATCTTAATCACATGATTCGAGTACTGTAGTTGACTTGGCAGCAGTTGGGTTCAGATGAAGCAAGTCCAACACACTGCCAAGTTATATGAATACTACAGTATTCTGTTATGGATAAAATATAAAATTCAATTACTAGAATTATGAGCTCAAACTATTTGATTTAAGTTTAAATCATTACAATATTTTATATCGACGAGATTCTAATTGATTGTAATCATTGCCCATTAAAACTTTTCGTACACAAATACAGTTGAATACTGAGATTTTGATGTACTGTACTTACTTATCATTTTCATAGAACAAACTTTCAACACACGATAGAACCGGTTGAATATTGAGACTTCTTTCCAATTGTTGATAATAAAGTGGTTTAGCTATTTCAGAAGAGTTGGTGATTTTTGAATGGCCATCAGCTGCAGGCAGAGGTTTGTTGACATCTGTTGAATGAACCATCTTGGGCAACTCTTCATTCATGTTCAGCAATTAACTCTGAAACCAAATATAATAAGAATAATTATTGGAATTGTACCAGACTTAGGATCTGGGAATACAACAGATGCAAGCCCCACGTGTGCCCCTCTTGAGCAACATTAATTTCTTCACATTAAAAGGGCTTACAACTTTTGAACATTAAAAGTTGGCCTTAGGGGTTCAGTGGAGAAAGCCATTGGACAAAACGTATTGAATTTCTTAAAATAAAGATACCTCAATAATTTGTTCTGAATTTTCTCTAAATCGTTTACTTAACATTAATTTCTTACAACATAGCCTAATGGTACTATAGAACTGAAAAAGAAAAAACTGAAATAAGAAAAATATGAAAACTGAGTCAGTAGAGCTCGGAAAAAAGAATTTAATTATCAATAGACCGGCATGATATTTCACAAGATTTTTTGAATTGAGTATCGTTCAAAGAAAGGATCAATGATTGTGTTGAGCCTAAATAAAATATTATAAATAAAGTATATTGTACATCATCGTTCTATATACAGAATGTCCCACGAGTAACCCGACAAACTTCTAGGGTGGTTTCCTCTCATCAAAATAATGAAAAAAGTTTATATAAACATATGTCCGGAAATGCTTTGTTAGGGAGTTACGGCTAATGAAAGATTTCCCCCGATTTTCTACGAAAGGATGGAAATAAAGCCAAACTGATTTTTTTATGGCGTTAAGTTAGGTGTTACATCTATTGGATTTTATGTAAAATGAACTGAAAAATTGAATAAAACACGTCCCAGACCTCTAGAATCACCCACTTTTGAGATATCAGACAAAATATGCAAAATTCGGTCCCAATTTCTCCCCTGGGCATCTCATTAGCTACCAACCTTCTTTTCTTCAGCACTTTCTCTCTCCTGCAGCTCCCACTCCCTAATCCTTCTATGTCTTTTTTGTTGCTGTGGTCTTTCTATTTCTTCACCTTTCCACTGCGCTACAAGCAATCGATGATCGCCATTCATACTCACACTAGGAATCACCTTTACATTTGTAAGGTTTTCCCCCATTCTCGGTCAACATTCAGGAAATAATCCACTGCACTTTTATTTCTTCCATCCCACCTATATCAATTTGCCTTACAGCTCCCTTTTTAACATGTGCTTGCAACTTTCATTCCATTCCTTTGACATAGATCTCTCCTTCATCATTCTTAGTTCCACAACCGAAATTCCTAATGGCCTCTTTATACCCTACCATATGTGCATTAAAGTCTCCCATCACCACACCAGCGTTGTGGGGAGGACTTTTTAGCTCATCTTCAAATCTTTCCTTTTGATCATCAGTAGTCTACATCCTACTTGTAGCCAGTGATGTGGGCCGGGTAAATACACAGTGGGTAGTATTTATAAATTGGGTATTTACCCCATGCCCGGGTAAATTCCCAAAATCTGGGGTTTTATAATTTTTATTGAATTTAGAGAAGATTGAGTTATCTTTTTGCAATTACTATCTTGTGAGGATAGTAAAATGATGAAAAAATGTGTTAGAGGAGGTGATAGTCCTTAGCATTATAAAGCGCGCGCTCACCATTATGAAATGACTATGGAATAAGTTAGCAAATTGACTTCAAAAGTGACCTGGCGAGCCTTCAGACACTGCTACGATTGCGCTGATCTCAATTCTAAAACAGTTCCAATCATAGTATATGATGCAGCACATGATTTGAAGAGATTCATAGTACAACGCTACCGACATTACTTCAGGTACAAAATTAGACTTTGGAAATCCGTACACACAGTGATACTCATGGGATATGCTCATTGTCAACCCATTGGCATTTTCCATTGAATTGGTCCACATGCGCATTTATATCATACATAATGGAAAATTAAAGGAACTAGGCTACTCAACGTTTTCTGAGGTTTTATAATTTAGTAACTGCTCAAGTAACTCCAATCGATTTATGATACTCTAGGAAGTGCAGAACCCGTCAGTTTCATTTGTTGAAGAATTCTCTTCCTATGACACTGAAAAATATAACTTAATTAACTTCGTCCCATTCAGAGAACTGTTTTCAAAATTTACTACAGCGATGGTTTGTACTGGAGTGGTTTTGTACTAAAGTGGATATTTAGTTTGTGACACCATGCTATAGTCTTCAATGTGAAATGAAGGTTAACTGAATGACTAAATTATGTGCTTCAGCAAAGAAGTTTGACCAAAGGGGATGAAGCAGAGAGAGAAACAGGTCCGTGCCGTGCTGAAGAAATCCATGCAGCTTACTAGGCTAGTAAGTTACAACATATGATTTTTCATGCGGACATTGCTTACGTTGTGATGTTCAATCTGCGCGTCTTTGTTGTCTCAAAGTGAACTTTTCTTCCTTTAAAAACTTGAGGCTATCCAACATGGCTGGTCAATGATAGAGAAAACAAAACTAAGCCATCTATTTTGAAACGGTAGGAGGATGTGATATAGGTAGGCCTACATTCTATTTGAGATATCAGATAACTTCAGCATGGATTTTACCATCATAAATTTGAAGTCCGCTTCACAACTTGGGAACTGTACACTGTACCCCAAAAATCAGAAGAATCTTGTAAAGGTTAGGTATGTTCCAAGTTTAGCTGTTTAGGACTTACCAAACTTTGATTTTTAACAGCAAAAAATAATGTTTGAAATGTAATAGGAACTTACTAACACTATATTATGGCAAAAGCTATAATATGAACATGCAAATAGTTCAACAAACTCACCAAGGTCCAAGGAGTCAAGTAATGGAAAAATCAACTCAGTTACTCAAATTTAGAAACTGCATGGTTATAAATTAGTCAATTATCAAATGATCAATATACTTGCATCGAAAGCTTACAAATATTCTGCTTTATAACTTCTGAACCGTTTGTAGTCATTAGTTCGACATGTCTGTATAGTTGACCTCAAACATTATCAAGATTTTAGCATTAAGGAATCACTCCTAGAGCTAAAACAAATTGGCTAATCGTTATAAATTCCGATAAATTCTTCAGCATTCAAGTAATTTATACGAGAAAATGTTGAGAGGTAGTTGTTTACAACAAATGTAACATCAAGTTGATGCACTCATTGAAGATAATATGGATAGTTATCCTACTTCACGATTGTTAAAATGTGGATAAGAAAACAACAGTATTTGAAACGATGACATGATTTTCTTAGCAATTGGCAACAGCTGATACATTTTATATCTAGCTCTGGGATCCATACTTTGAGCATCGGCCATTTCTTAGCCTCGAACCCAAAATCGGAGCAACAGCAAAATCTACACAATGAATTTTTCATCAATGCTATTCTATTGATATTACATACAACAACAATTATATTCTCTCTCATGAAATTTCATTTTTTTAAATCCAATTTTAATTTTCTAGTAGAAGCTCAATTTGAAAAAATATTTTTCAAGAAAGGGGTCAAGACTAATGAAGAAAATATTATCGACTTTATTCCTTCATTTATATCGAGATATCGATACTTTGCCTTGGATATCCATTTTCTATATCTAAATTCCTATGTTACTTGATCCTCACGATAATCATATCTTCATCCATGATCGATCTTATTTGACATCTTGAAGTTAAAAGCTATGGAAATTTTTCAGATTTTGGTAGTTTAAAATTCCGAAACCAGAGAATTTCTAACGATTATCGATACTATTTACTCGATTATGTGACAGGGCTACCAACCGTGTAACCGTATAACCTATTTTGATTATATTATTTATAATCTTTTGTTTTATGGTGATTACTTTTGCAAATGAAAATGCTACCAATATTTTTAATTTTTTAAAACTCTCATCGATTATAGAATAGTTTATTGAATTCAATTACTGTATCAAATTAATTTATTTTTACCCTTTCCTGAGTATGATCCCTGTTTTTTGATCTGTTATCCCCGTTCACGAACTCTCTCTTCCGTCAACTTCACTTCCTCTAGAAACGCATTTCATGAAGCAGCCGATGAAATCAACTTGCATCTGCAGCCATTTTGTATGTTTGACTTTTTGTGCTTAATTTATTAAGTGCGTGATATATGATTAGTACATTTATTTGTTTCTTTCAAATATATCAGTTCTGCTACTGAATACAAGGTAAATATATTTCGCTCATTCTCAAATCATTATCCAGTATTGAAATTGAAGTTCCAACCTTCCAAAACGCAGCATTATGACCGATGATGCAAAGCGCATTTTATTTAGACATTTGAACATGATCCGTTGTATTGTCAAGTTGGATTCAATTAAAAGTGGTTATGGTTACTATCTTTGTCACCTCTGTGATAAATTTGATCTACGTCGAAGAAAGTTGGATGCCATTCTCGAAATGAGGTTTACATTAATCTCATTCTGCGCGTTCGATTTACATTATTTTTCTATGTTGAATTGAATTTGATCCTGCTAGAATTAGGCCACAGGTTTATTTAAACTTTTGGTAGTGCTAAATGATTGAAACTAAGTGCCGTGTTCATGGAATGCCATACAGTTCTGAAGTAGAATACTTTATTAATATTTGTATAAATAAAATTCATTACTCTTCAATAAATTGAGAGAAAAACAAGGCTCCACTATGCAGAAGGTTGAAGGAATTTCACTGTTATTGGCTCCAGAATATTTCCAAACAAATGTTCATGTACAGTTTTGATAAATTATTATTGTACTCTACTTGTCATGTAAGGAATGATTATTGATTTCAAAATGGAATGTTGAAACTTTTTAAATTTGAATTGTCACCGTATTTTTTGCGAAAATATATTGATTGCAATAATTGTCTATTTTGCTAGTACACTATCGCCGAATGTTCGGAGTCAGATTACGACCGCGAATGTTGAACCCGAACTATCCAAGTACACCATCGCCTAAGTTCGGCCGAATCATGCGTATTCGCGGCAAAACATGCGGGCGTTGTACTTTGTAAAACTTACGTTCTAAGTTTTTTCATCTTAAATGCTTTATTATTCGTTTAATACTTTTAAATAGTTATGCATTTTAAAAAAAACTTGCAATACGGTGCATTTTTGCAAAAAAAAATACTCTTGTCACAAACTGTCTCCTTGTTTACAGTGTAAGCGAAGAGTCTGTTCTATTTTTCTGTGTTTTTTGCCCTCAAAGCGTGAACACAAACTACCCTTCATGTTAACTGATGAGTTTTTCTTCCGTCCACACAATTACATCCTCTTCGGCTAAATTTCTGAAATTTCTTTTTTTAATAGATCTGTTATGTTGCTCTGATGATAAAACAGTGAAAATTTTTTGGTGCTCTACAATAGTTTATTAATAAAATTGATTTAAAGTTTACTAACCTCATTTCATAATTCCTGAATATTTCGCCATTACCATCATTCAATTTACAATAATTAATTGCTGATGATGCCCACATGAGTCCGAGACTTGTGCGTGGGTAATGAGGTGAATGATTACACATAAATGCCTGACGGTGGAGCGGGATTCGAACCCACGACCACTTAAACGACAGCAAGTTGAAGTTGCGACGCCCCAACCAACTGCGCCAAGCGGCCCAATAGCATACTATTAGCATAGTATTATGTAATATAATAGCATACAATACATACAATAGCATACTATTAATATTATTCATCGGTTGGATACATTTGTCACTAATAATTATTTTATTTTAACCAAAATTTATCATTAATCAATAATATACATTTAAGCATGATCATAACATCATACGATTAGTGATGAGCTAAAGCAAGGCTACCTCTAGACAAGGCCCGGTCCTTCGCACCGGCAACGCCGCTCTCCCCACCACCATCAGGGTCAGTGCAGCACTGTTGCTATACCTAGAGATGGGCGACTTCGACTCAAAAGTCGACTTTGTGTCGACTTGCACACTGAGTCGACTCAATCGACTTGCCATGCATGATGTCGACACGACTTTCGTTTTTCTCACTATGCACTTTGCGACTTGAGTTGTATCATTGAATGGTTGAGTTGTTCGGTTCAGTGTCATCTAATATAAAGTCGTGTCGTCTAGTTTGAGTCGACTCAAGGCATGAGACATTCCTTTAGAATAGTAAGTCGAGATGTGTTAACGACTTCATAAGAGTATGACTTGCGAGTGCAATTTCGGTTGTGATTTTTTGTTTTAGAAAAGCATTTCTCAGTTCGATATTCTCTACTGCCTACATATTTATATATTAATGATTAATAATAATTATTATTTTTCTGCATGATGGAAAGCACATCCAGAGGACGTGTTTATTGATATAAGCTCAAACATTACAAATATATTATATAGAAAACCCAGTCATTTGATTGCTAAATTTAAAAAATAAAACTCACTTTTAAACGATGTGTGCTGGTGATCATCAATATAAGATAGACTCGAGATAGATCAAGCTAATACTATTCTTAACTAGCCTTTATAACTAATACAACAATAACAAAAAACTATTTACGGTACCTAAAACTACCTAAAGTATGCAAAATCGTATTTCTATTCACATCCTATTCACTATGAGAACCTATCTATGGTACGGTAGACTCCAATATTATAAAACCAATCCCTATTTTTTTAAATCTGCTAATATTGCCTTCTTTCATTTCCAGTAGAATTCTATTGTAAATTGTTGGCCCTATAAATATGCTATTGATCTTTGTCCGAATTAATGAATTGTTAATTTATATCACTCCCGTCTTGGTGAATATACTAAAGAATCCTCATTCTTTTTCTATCTTCAACTACAGTAGTTCAAAAGCATGAACGACCCACGACTGATATGTTGACAGTGTCGACAAAATTAGAGCCAAGAGAAAAAACAAAACCGTTGAAATTGCAACTCAACCCGACTTGAGTCGTGTTTGAGTCGACTTGCACCTCTTCGACTCGACTTTAGCTTCGGTCGACTTGCTCTCTTGAGACCGACTCGCAAGTCGACTTGCAGAAAGGAATGAGTCGCCCATCACTAGCTATACCATTTCTTTCTCTTCTTCAATTGAATTCATCCATCTTCGCAATTATCACAGAAGGCTTTCTTAACTGCTAGTAGGCTATTTATTAATTGTACTCATTATAACACTTGATGTAGCTATTTTAATTCTAGCAGCTGGTAAGAAAATATATAAATGAGAATAACATTCTTTACAATAAAATGAATAATTGATTAAATTGACTTATATTTTGTTTCTCATTGGGCCTAAAATATTGTATTGAAATTCATCTAAAAAATTACATAAATCAAAAAACTTCCCAATTACATTCTGCAAAAAAAACATTACTGTGGTGAATAGTACTCTAAGATAAAATGGTTACTTTTTTCTATGTTTGATGCAGGCCCAGTTAAAGATATATGATAAAGATATAAGATATATGATGCAGGCCCAGTTAAAGTGCATCATTTCTTTGTTTTGAGTAGTTATTAAGCATAACATTGGACATAATTCTGCAAACTTTTCGCCACAATTGCACAATTCTTGCAAATCAACACATAAACTTAAGTCTTGTTCTATACCTAACATTGACAATGTGCAAAGGACCTGTTTTTGACAGTCACCTGTTAAAAAATATGGTTCATTTAAACAGTTTATTAAAGACGGCATGATCCCTACCACATGCTTAGCTATGGATACAAAAAAATCTGATGACACTGACAGTCCTCCCCTATTCAGAGTATTAAAATACACATCGTCTTGCTCATTTGTGCTGACAAGTAAAGAAGTACAATATTTACAGTTTGTCTTTTTAGACAACTTAAAACTTACGTATCCACACACATGAACTAAGCCAGACTTATCAAAAACAGAGCTTTCTAAATAATCTGTTTCTAAAATGTTATGTAAAGTTTCATTTGTTTCAAAACATACTAATTTTTTGTTTACTCTATTATTTTCATCATCAAACAAGGTTTAAGTTTAACTACATAATTTCACGAAACTATTGAAAAAAACACTGCAGAACGAGCGCTGCTACACGTATTCAGGAAGACTCTCCGTGCTATACTAGTGAACTGTAACCCGGGTGCGCAGTGTTGCCAGTTTGTGCGTGGCCGGGCCTTGTTAGAGGTGGCCATGGCTAAAGCGTTATTTGCAGTTATAACAGTTACTGCTACTTATGTTTAACGGTTATTTTAAACCGTTCTTTAATAACGACTATTTTTTTTCTATCTGTACACGTAGAAAGTCGTGGTGATTGGTCATGCGGTGAGCGTGGTGTTCAAGTGATCGTGATGTTCAGTCACGACCGCTCAAGACTGCGCTTGGATGGGTGACCGTGCTTCAATGACTTGATGTTACAAGCTTTATTATCACTTACCTGGTGGTTCGGAACCCACCTAAAATAGTAGGTCCACCATGTTCCCCGTAGCATGTCACAAACGGCGAGGTGGAACTACCCGTAAGGGTTTCCCCACCATTAAAAGCCATATGCTTATTATTATTATTATTATGTAGAAAGTTCTGTCACTGTCTCGTGTCTGAAGGAGTGCAGAACAGCTATACAGTATTATTACCAAAATATTAGGAACATTTTAATTTGTAGAAAAACTATTTTCTGCATGCAAATATTTAAAAACAATTAGAATTCCAATTTTTAAAAAAAAAAATGAGTTATTGGTTTAATATAATTTTTTGTGAGAAATATTTCTATTCAAAACAGTATATAAATGAAAAAACCACTATCTAACACAATTTTTACAAATAAAATGAACAATCAACAATATAACATAATTGGAACAGAACAAATCTATGAGATCTTATTCAAGAAAATATATGAACAAAAAATTATCAAAAATAGATTTATCACATGGGTTAGTAAGTTTCACCACTAAAAACAGTTCTAATTTTTAAGACAATCTAAATAGTTTACTTGAACTGAGACATTAATGATGGCTTTCAGCTGAAATCTGGTTATGTCTCAAAGGTAAAACTCTTTTAGATTACGGTATTTTTTAAATTAGAAATGTTTTTAGTAGTCAAACTTACCCATAGTGATAATAATAAGCGTATGGCTTTTAATGGTGGGGAGACCCTTACAGGTAGTTCCACCACGCCGTTTGAGCCATGTCACGGGGAACATGGTGGACCTACTGTTTTAGGTGGGTTCCGAACCACCGGGTAAGTGATAATAAAGCGTATAACATCAAGTCATTGAAGCACGGTCACCCATCCAAGCGCAGTCACCCATAGTGATAATAATTATAAACTGTTGTGTGATGGAAAATCAAAATCAAGAATTTATTATTTCGACTCCGCTTTAACCATTTAGCCAGTGCCATAATATAGGTCTTAATAATAAGTTCATGTGAAAGTTTAAAAATTTTAAGTTGTACTTTTGTATGAAAGTTGGTATTTACACATGTTACAGAAATATTTACATTGTTTAAAGGAGTGGAAAAGCTCCACAATTCGCTAGTTTTGCGTCGCTTATTACACACTGACATTTTAATAGAAGAGGAGTAACTCACAGCAATGACGCAATTGTAAAGGGTTATTTGATATTCAGTAATGCTTCATTGCACAGCGGCAAAATACTGTACTACCAAACGGTTAATTGTTTCCCATTTCGTTCCATCAATTCAGTTGAGTTATTTGCTAATACGTTATTCCTATAACGTTTTAGCTTATCCGTGATTGTTATAACGTTTTAGCTAAACCGTGAAGTTATTTTTGTTAGCGTTATTTGCTACTTAGCTTACCACGCTACCTAGCGGTAAAACATTGTACTACTAAACGGTTAGTTCCGTAAACGGTTACTTGGTCACATTATACCGTGAATTGCAAACCGTGATCAGCTGATCACTGATTGATCAGTATTCGTTAAAGAGTTAAACGGTTCAACCCAATAACAGTTATTTGCCAGATGCGATAACTGCTCTTGAAGTTATTCTTCGATAACCGTTATTAAATCACAGATAACGAAATAACGCTCATCACTACATACGATACGGCATGAACAATACAAGAACTACAGATGGAAGACGAAGACGCTGCGAGATTGATTTCCGATTATTCGATAGGTTATGAAGTCGATGTTAATCGATATCTTTCGTACTCTTCGATAATATTGTTCATAGAGAACACAGTTCTTCTATAATATAAAAATAAAGTTTAACAGAAGATACTATTTTGAAATGTTACTTTAGTGAGCAAAATGTTTCTAAAATTAAGTAGAACGTAACAATTACTGCGTAAAAAATATTAAAACGAAAACATATTTTTTATACTTGTGTTGAGCATTCCATTCGTAAGGTTGTGGTTTACCATATTGGACCATCATTTTGATATATGCTCAATTTTAGAAGCCAAGGAGGTGGATGGCCGTTTCTAGTGAGGTTAGGCGCGCATTTCTGAGGTTTTTGTGAATCATTTTTATATATGCTCAATTTTAGAAGCCAAGGAGGTGGAACGGCCGTTTCTAGCGAGGTTAGGCGCGCGAAGCGCGCATTGCTTAGGTTTTTGTGAATCATTTTGATAATGTCCAAAAGAGTGGCACTCCTAAAATCTAGAATGTTGCGATTTGTCGACAACTACCTAATCGATAACTTCAATAAACGACGATTGAAATATCGATACTCAAGCATCGATCTCAAGCTGATCTCAAGCATCGATTATCTTTCTAATTTCTTGTCGAAAATAGCGAAGCTAACCTCAAAATGTAAGTATTTTTAATCCATTTTATTAATAAACTATTGTAGAGCACCAAAAAATGTTCACTGTTTTATCATCAGAGCAACATAACAAATCTATTAAAAAAAGAAATTTCAGAAAACCGGCTGTCGCCGGTATTCTAAAATTAAACAGAACTCGCATTATGCAAATGAGCGCGTGTACCGAAAGGTTAAATAATGAGCTAAAATAATAATCAGTGCACTGAATACTGTAGACAGAGCGCATGCGTGACTCGGCGAATGCAAGCGAATGTGTACTGGATCAAGGGGACTGGGTATATGTTTAGATCAAGTTTGTACCTGTCTTCGCTTGGCATTCGCCCTTCTTTGATCCGTGTCGGAGACAACTAAAATTGCAAGCGAAGACGAATGTTTGCGATGCGAACTACCCCGAATGTACACAAGCACACCGGGTACACTATCGCGCTCGGCTTAGTTTGCCTACATTCGGCGATAGTGTCGCGCTCGTCTTAGTTTGCCTACATTCGGCGATAGTGTACTGCTAGCATTACAATTATTGAAATTATGAACTTAAATTCAATTGAATTCACTTTTACCCCATGAAATGTTACTTTCATAACCTTGAACGAAATTCTACTTTTTTCAGTCTTCTCAGATTGGCGAAAACAACTTACCTTTGATTATTATGCTTAGAAATTGAAAAGAATAAAGTCATTAGAATAACTCAATTTAATTGGGAATCGAATTAAATATTTTAATTCACACTCTGAGTTTGACTTTTCAATACAGTCCATACATTTTTAAATCGTGAATTATTGCAAATTATTCTAGCATCTTGCATTTAAAATATTGAGCTATACAATGTGTGCTGAAAACTAACTGTCATGAACATTTTTTTACTCAACGAATAATACAGAACATTTTTGTTCTTTTCAATTGACATACAACAATTTTAATTACGTCTTCTCATTAAAATTGTAGGTTTTGTTACTTGACATATCACTTCTCCGGTGGTTGGGAACCCACCTAAAATTGTATGTTGACCGTGTCTCCCACCAATAAAAGCCATACTCTTATCAATATGAAAATCTGCTTTGCATCTGAATTTAGTAGAATGAATCAGTTAAAGCTGTAGGGTCAGCAAACTATAAACAGTTATAATACCAACTAAATATTTGCTATGTTTTCTCATTGGTTTAAGTGTGTTTTCTATAATATAAATTGAACACTTCAGTTTGTTTGAAGACCAGCATGATAGTTATCGCTGACAGGTTGTTTTATTTCATTTAAGAATGGGCACCAGAGTATTCGTTGGTGGCCTAAGTTATCGTGTGCGAGAGCGCGACCTTGAGAGATTCTTCCGGAAATATGGTAGAATCAAGGAGGTGGCCATGAAGAATGGATTTGCATTTGTGGTAAGTTGTGAACCATTAATATCATCTCATTTTATACCGTACCCTTTGTTCATTGCAGCATGGTAGGTTCTCGAGTGTATGTTGGGGGCCTTCCATATGGCGTCAGAGAGAGAGATCTAGAGAGATTTTTCAAGGGATATGGTCGAACTCGCGATGTTCTTCTCAAGAACGGTTACGGTTTTGTTGTAAGTACTAACAAATGCTATTTTTTACATACGTACGTACACTACATCAGAAATTTGGGACTGGGTTAACTAACTATTGCGTTTAGCAGTAGAAATATTTTAAATTATTCAATTCAATGAACAGATCTCTTCACTCACTCATAATAAACTTTTACACCAATAATACGAATCATCCAAATTTGAAATGTACAAAATTTATTGTAAAATCAAAAATTAACTTATCGTAGTCATTTGTATATCATGTAGGCTACTTCATATCGATTGCATTAAAAATTCAATTTCTCTGTATTTTAGTAGCCTGTAGCCTACTGTTGCCGTCAGTATCTACATTCTAATGAAATTTTGAAGTTACAATAAATCTACTTGTGATTCAGCTCTCTTCATCTGTATGCCATATGAAAGAGCAATCAACCATGAAGATTCTCTTTCTCGAAGATTGTAGTGAAATTTCATCTTTGTGGATTGATTGATTTTATTTCTCTATTCCTCAACTTTACTTGAATTTAAATACTGTAATTTCTGAGGACATGCTTCATTCTATTCAACTTCTCTTCAATTTCATTTGACTCAAGATTTTCTCCTCTAGCAAATTGAGGACTTGAAATTTTATTCAATAACTTAAGTTATTTATTATTTCTCACTTCTTTGTTGTCTCAAAGAAGAATTTTATGCAATAACTTGAGTTATTTATAATTTCTCACTTCTTTGTCTGCTCATTAAGTGTTATAAATGTCTACAAGTTTTCTAATTAAGCATAGACAAAATTATTGCTGCTATGAAAGCATTTATATTTTGAGACTTTATTTGTTTGGCTATATGTTGTAATACTTTGAAGGCATGCTGCATTTATTCAATTTTTCTAGCAGTTTTCCTTACTTGATTTTTAAATTCAGTGCTTACTAACAGTATTGACTGGTTAAGTACTAAAAATTATAATAATTTTGTGTAAATAGAAAGTTAGTTGGCTTTTGATCTCTGAAGCCGCCTAATTAATCAATGTAGATTGATAGAACTGATCTAGACCAGACCAATCATATCCACTTATTCCATTTGTAGGATTGAATATTTATCTCTGATTCAATATTGAATTATATATTTTACATCAAATAGTGCATAATGTTTATAGTTTTCGGATTGCCTTCAGTAAATTAGTTGTAACCTACTATCCAATTTTTTTCTGACATCTTTGAACGATTGTATGAACTTTATGGCCGCGCGTTTAGTGAGTGATGAGCCTTCGACTCTCACCACATGTGACTGGGAGTTGAAATTTTGTTTGGGGGGGGGGGGGGGAGGAGTTAAAAGCCAGTCTGTTTTTGGAATCCAACACGTTCGCTTCGATCCGGAGTCTGTTTTTCTATCTAACGTGTGAAAACATTAGTTGCTGCATGCATTGTAAGATGAAGAGGGGTGTGTCAGAAGTTTCGTGCGATGTAGATGGTCAGCCGAAAGTAAGCTTTCCTGACCGTATGCATGCAGAGAGAGGGAGTGATTTGTGCAAGAGTGTTATCTCTACTATGCCATACACGCTTACACGCTTTTGCCATTTGAGGGGTGAAGGCTCATGACTGAACGCGCGGCCTCTAGTCAATCGCGGCATTTGATGTAAACGATTGCAATACCGTCTTAAAAGAACCATCGCTGGACTAAATTTCCTATGAAATGTACAAAGCACTTTCTGAAAGCACAAAACAATGTCAACTTATCAACGTTTGGTTTGCTGACTAGGAGAGAGATTGATGCTATAAATAGCGTTACAGCCAAAACATCATCTTGAAATTCATTGTCAACAGAATAAATGGAACTTGATAGTGTTATCTGATGATTTGAATAGAAACTGATGAATGCTCACTGTATATGACATTTCATTGACGAAATATTACTGCAGTGGAATACATTTTGGATTGCTTTGATAAACTTTTTCAGTAAGCTTAACAGTAGCAATATTGTTCTGTGCTTTGATAGTGTGTTCAATAATTTATTCACAATACTTATCACTGATTTGTGTAATGTTGTGTTATAAAATTCTAGTCGTATTCGTTTTTTTCCATTTAGGTGTAACTTAGTGTGTGTTTGAGTCCAACAAAATTGCTTCTTAGAATTGGATTCTTAGTGCTACTAATTTTTATGTGTTTTGTTGAGGGCTTATATCGAATAGAGTAGTTTGAGTAGAAATACCTTTAAAAATGAATTTATTCCCACTGTAAGTTGCTCTACTTGGTTTAATATCTATAATTTTAGGTAACAATTCTGACCAGGGTGTCTACTGGTCGGGAAGTCGGAAAAACAAGTATAACGCATTTTTGCAAGCAGCAGATCAGTCTCAAGCTATCTTTAATTTTTTCTAAACATGAATACGATTACAAGGCAAACTATACTTTTTGTGTGAAATAGGCCTTTACCATGTTTGATTACTGCAATTATTCCAGATGATAATGACGAGAGCTTACCAAAGAGACTTATTGAACTCTTCTGGTTTAAAAATAAAGTTATGTAATACATTAAAATGTTGAACAATTTTCTTAAGTACAAGGTCTAAGTAAAATATTTAATGGCTTAAATTTCTAAACTGACCTCTACTAACACAACTACATTGAACATGTTAGAACATCATTCCTTAACAACTTGCAATATATAGCTACTTGCCATCAGCCTACAATGCCCCGAAGTGGGTGATTTTCTTTTAATTGGCAGGTCAATTCCCCCGAAGGGTGGTCGTTACATTTTCTTATTTTATAAGATTTTCACATTTTTTCTGTAGAAAAAAGAAAGCAGTTGAAATGTTCCAATTATCTAATTATTAGTGACCCTTTGTTTACGTAAGCAATCATTGCAGACTAATTCACGCTATCGGTGTTGCATCTGTCGGCACTGCTCAAGCCTGATGCAACTTTCTTGGGTTCTCTACCTGTAAGCCCGAGGAGTCTCTTAAAATGTCTAGGTAAAAGTCTTAGTTACTCCCATTGTTTATCGATATGTAGTGAAATATAATATTACGTGAAGTAAAATTGGTTTAATAGAACTTTAGAGGTCTGGAATTTTGGAAATATTGTCGGAAAAAGTCGGGAATTTTACAATTACGGACGAGCAGTAGTTCCTGTCTGACCTTCATTTCTCTTTTTGTTTAGCTCTTTTTAAACCATAAAATGCTGCTACATTTATTATTACTTATTCACATTATGAACCTGTAGTCGTTGATTTGTTATAAAAGGGTTTAGGAAAAACTACGATAACGCCAATGCTAACCTGAACACTAAGCCCCACAATGAAGATACAGACTAAGCAGATGCATTGTGTTCAAATTAGCGTTATCGTTAACGTAGTTTTGCCCAAAACGAATGTTCCAATTTCAGTCACTTTGGATTTATATTACTTTTTGGGATAGTTCAATCTGAACCCAGGTTTTATTCTTTCAGGAATTTGATGATTATAGAGATGCTGATGATGCAGTTTATGAATTAAATGGCAAAGAATTACTTGGCGAAAGGTAGGTAGTTTTGAAATACAATAAATATTAAGATGCTTGGGAACAGTGTCCAAAGGTTCGTTTCCCTAGCCACGCTAAAGCGTTGCTCCGATGTTTTAAGCATCGATATGTAAATAACATTCATAACTTATTCCAAGCACATGACTTGATACAATAGTGTAAGCATAAACTATGCATATCACATCTTGTTACGCCGGGGACACACGGCGGTTTTGTCCGCCACGGATTATCTGCCGTCGCCGCACATGAACAAACCGTTGTGGACACGGTAAAATGTCCGTCGCCGTCAAAGCGCAATTTAGTTCAGCGTCATTCGGTATTTTGTTCACAAATTAATAGCTCTACACCTAACAGGCAACAATGAAGTGCAATTTCTAGCGGACTGCAGATAAACCGATGCGTCTTTACATGTGCATTTTGTCACATCGCTACTGTTTCGACGGAGGCGGAAAAAATTACGTCGAAGTAGTGGCAGTGGACGGCTGCACAGCTACCGTCAGCGGTATAAAAAACGATCGTTTATTTTTCCTATGTGTAGGTTTGTATATATATATATATATATTCCTTCACGCCTCTGATGGTGCGACGGCAAATAGTCCGTGTCTGACAAAACCGCTGTGTGTGTGTCTCCGGCGTTGGATACATAGCGACGTTTCATAGCAGCTATTTAATTGTTTACCAGAATATCGAAATCATGATCTTATTCTGCTAAAGAATTGAATGACTGCTATGAAAGGCCAGATATTCTCAAGGACAGACGGCATTCTTGGATTGGACATATTATGACAACCAATTCTCGTTAAGTATATTAGAAGGAATAATAACCGGACAAAGGGATCGAGGAAGACCCTGGCTGCAGCACCTGAAACAAATAATCAGAGATCTAGGGGTCCAGAGCCAATTAAAACGACTAGTTCTCTATAGAAAAGGATGGGGAGCTGCCAACCAATCAAATGATAATGATGGTAAAGAAGAAGATGAAATAAATGCCCTATCTTCCAACATACACTACGTATGCTAATCTATTCGTCAACTGTGCTGGATCTGTTATTATACCTAAGGTTTCAAGTTGCAGGCTACACACGATCTGCTCATGTACTGGTGTGTGTACCTTCAAGAGGTTATGGCTCCAGCGGAATAATGCTGGCGCGTTGCTAGGGGAACGTACCTTCATAGTAGTTTTTTGAAAAAAGGACTTTCTTTTTCTTTTTTAGGCTAATCTTTAAGAAAAATTATAATTTATGACACGTCACTTTTATCAGTGTGGGAAAAATTGCGACAACGCTAACCTAATTACTATTAATCTTACTGCTTTATAGCATCTTGCTTTCAGAACAGACAGATGCATAGAGTGTTCAGGGAATCGTTAACTGTTTATTGTCCCAAACTATATTGTTGTATTACTTCTTTGTCTTCTTATTTTAAATTTCTCGACAGAACTTATAAATCTCAATTATTTTAAAAAAGTGAAAATTCTTGTAGTTTAGAAGAAATGAATATACGAGTTCGAAATGTTGAGAATTATTTAATTGCACAATAGTATTTGCTATATGATGCTATTTAGATTTAGAAATTGGACTTCACTTTCCGAATAAGAACATCTCTTTCTCAAGAATATTTTTCTTTTAAATGATTATAAGTTGAATTTCATTCATCATTCAGAACCGGATTTGTATATATTTTGATTGATTAGCCTGAATTGGATATTTTAGTCTTCAGTTGTATATTTTATGTTGAAATTTTGAACATTTTTTGCAAAAAACATTACTGACTCACCTTGTGATCTAAAATCCAGGCTACATGACAGAAATGTCTCACATTCCTATTGAAGAAAATTTAAAAAACGCTCTTACTGAACGGATGGAGAAGGAAGAATACTAGAAATAATTGAAATTTACAGATATTTTGAGAAAGATTGATTTATGTTTGCTATTACTATTGTTTTGTTTCATTACTTTATTGATTTACATTATTGATTGATTTGATTCAAATATCGAGTTTTTACTCATTGATTCATTTCTTGTATAAATATTCTTTTGTCATTTTTTATCACTTTTAGTTTCTTTTGTTGATAAGTAGATAATCTTCGCTAGAACTTTGGCTGAATCGGAATTGCCTGGAACTAGTTGGTAGATGTGTTATTTAGATAACATTCTTGCTCTATCATTTTGCTCTTTATTCACAAGCAAGCTCGTTATAGCTGGGTTTTGATGTATGCTGTGATATTTCATGCTGTTAATATTTAAGCAATCAATGTATTTGCTACTATTGATTTTTACTTGGGCATAATTTTATTGAATCACGCAATTTCACATTTAAATGCCAGTTGTACTGGATCGTTAACTGATGCTGACTCACCATCAGCAATTGAAGAATCAGTTATTCAACAAAATTTGAGATTTTAAATTCCATACTGAATATCTCACATAGCACAAATGTATTGTTTGAAGCACTTGAAAATTATTTTATTTTTAAACTATTTTAAGAAATATTGTTTTCTTTTCAGTTTTGTTGCTGTTTTTTATGCTTTCTAATTTGCAAAGTTTTTTGTGCTTTAAAGTACCAATTATTCAATTTATAACTTGTAATGAACAAACCTTTGATATATTTTGTTGTAACAAAATGTTGCAGTATTGTCTGATTATCTGGCTCTGAATCTGATGAGATGATGAAAGATACTTTGGTGCCGTGGCGTTATGGGCTAACTGGATCTGTATTTTCTTCTAATTGCGATTGGCGTGATGAGTAGGAAGTCAGTTATTCTATGAAACTGCTGGCATATTAGCGGGGTATGGTTTGAAAGGTATGAGCGAATGTGATCTGTGGCTTTTGCAGCACAATAATCACGTAAATATTCTCATTTTTGATAGATGACTGTATCATTCTCTTTATTTCGTTTTTATAAAAACGTTTGATGCTTTTACGGATGTGTATTGTCATTGAGAGAGAAATTATTACAAATAATAAAATATAATTCAGTATTATGAAAAATTATAATTATAGGCTAATGACCAATTCTATAAATGGTTTAAATTTAAGAGGAACCTTTCCAAAGAAAGTCTTCATCCATTCTATTAGTATCTAGAATATATTCAGCTCATTTCCCTTTTAACTATAATTTTGACTTGCATATAACTCCTTTGCAATATTTTATCTAGTCAATTTTTCAGTTAATAGTTGTTTGGGGAAGTTCATGTTTGAAGATGCAGTACAAACTTTCTCACTCTGTTCGTTTTAATCTGTTAAATTCTGCTGTAACTAATAACGTGAAGATTCTTCATTATCTAGTCTACTTGAAATATATATATTTATAGCCTCAACATTGCAGGTACAATAGATTTTTATTTTGTCGTTTAACCACTTTGATATTGTACTGTAACTTGGTCGATTTTTTTTGTTATTACTGCCACTTGAAAGTCGTTTAATTTCAAAATATCTTGTCATTTAAATGAAATTTACTAGATAATGCAATTTAGAAGAGTATATGTGCAAATTTAAGGGGGCTATATTTGCCATTTATATCAATTCTACAACCATGCTGTGTCTCGTAACAATCATAGAGGTTGGAATAACGGTTGAATGGAGCCATAACGAGCTTGTGACTGAATTCATAGACAAACTTTGTAAGGAGCGAGAGGTCAATGTTGGCCATTTTATTTGAGAATAGTGTTTTATAAATTTGATTATTGTGCTGCTGGCTGCCCGGCCATGATTGGGTTGAGTGTGAGAGGATTGAAAGGGTTGACAAGTAGAGGACTAGAGGCGTTTGTTATTGGTTCTAGGGTAATAGTGGAGCATGCAAGAGGCACAGCCAGGCGTGGTGGTGCAGAACGCTATGGATCAAGCAGGCGTCGTTCGTGGTACGACAAGTAAGTAAACTGAGCCAAATTGTTGTTGCAGAGTCTGTGTAGAGAGAGCGCGGGGGACGCCTCGTGGAAGCGATGTCTGGAGGGGTATGGGTCGCAGCCGAATATCTGGGCCTCCCCCTCGCCGTCCCAGCCCCCGTCGTGGACGGGACAGGTACTTCCTTTCCAACCCACACACCCAACCCACCCCACAAACCCACTTGATCTAGGTCAGGATAGATATCGACTAACACTCACATAAAATACCAGTTGATGTCACATTCACATTTGTTCAAAATAATGAGATATAGTTTCGACTATTGTGTCATTGTCAGCAGTAATATTCCTTCATTGTTCGAACAATATCCTTATATCGTAATTTAAAAAGTTCAGTTTTCTAAAGACCATTTTTCAATATCCGTTTGGCCATAAATAAAAGACCAGTGATCAGAATAAATCCATTACCGAAATGTATGTACATTTATGCTTACTTTTCAGGAATCATTTTGAAGATTGTCGCATTTGTCTTACCTGTGGGCAAGCTTTTCAATGCCTCTTCATATGATGTTGCCACAGACTCCTGAACCATTTTTTCAGTTCAGGAAAAAAAGAAGTTGCTAGGTTAGGACTATATGGATGGTGGGTTGTCACATTAGTAAGTACGCCTTCACATTACGTGACTTGGCAGCTGCTGATAAGGACGTGACTACAATATTGAGAGTTTTATCAAATCCTTTAATTTTGCCAATATTCATAGAGCTTTGAATTAGATCTTCCATAAATTCCTCAAATTTTATGCTACAAGAAAAAGTTTGTGTGTAATCAGTGGAAAAAATAAAACATGATGGGATTTTTTTACTTTTGTAGTGGGAATAAAAGATAATGAGTCACGACCAGCAGCGCTGCTAACTCGTCTAATATGAAGGGGTATGGCAGCGCTGCTTGGTCGCTACTAGTAGCGACAGACCGGAAGTCGCGCAAAACGTAGTCAGGAGGGTTTTTCGACTTTTGCATCGAAATAATAGAAGTTTTCTGTCTCTCCATCAGCAGCGCTGCTGAGTCGCCTAATGTGAAGGGTGACTAATTGTTGAAGTTTCTAGGTCAGGACTGTATGGTGGGTTTGTCACGAACATTCCACTGTAAGGGCCTCTACACATCATGTCTAAGACATCTGTCGTGTCTGAGGCATTTTTATCGAAAACCAACCCATGTTATTAAATGGGAGACTTACACACTTCTTGAGACATCAGTGCGACGCGACATCCCTGCTTCAGACATGTGTCGCACGAGACTGGTTGGTTGGTGTTTGGTGAGTCATGACTTACGACAACCGCCCTAGCGCGCGTCGCCTGAGCAATGAGGCTGTGAGCCGTCAACAACTTAGCGCAACAATTAGCCGTCTGCAACGCACGTTACGAACTGAGAATAGTGTTTTGTTTATGAAACAGTATTTGGGGGGGGGGGAAGTTGATTGAGACTGTTTAACGTGACTATTTTCAAAAATATAAGATGAAGTCACCAGATAGATGTCAAATAATGACAATAGGTTTATAATAATAATAATAATTATTATTATTATTATTCTATTGAATATAAATTAGCTAAAATAGTTATGATTAGGATTTGTGCAGGAAGTTATTAAGCTATTTCTTTTTTACCTTTAAAAAATAATGTTACCTAAGTAAAGAATCTAGGGCTTAATTTCAGCCAGAGCACATCTGAGTGGAGCTTCGACTATTTAAATCAATAAAATCATTTAATTTAAACCAGATCTGAACTAGCTTGTTATTTTGTATATTATGTAATATTATATGTGCATTACTAACCATGCTCAAATGCGTTTAAAATGCACCAATTCAAGTGTAATTTTCAAACATTTTCTGGGGGAGGACCCCCGGGTAAGTCACAGCTCCGGTATTTCTCAATTTAGAAATTAAGCCCTGAAAGAATCTCAAGAAATATGCATAAATTTAAATGACTGTGTTTAAAATTTTTCAATACCTATACCAATATCTTCTTTTAGTTTTAGAAAGAATAGGGGGGGGGGGGGGCTTATTTTTTTCTGGGCGGGCCTAATTTAGGAGGGGGGTGCGTTATGAGACTTGGGGGGGGGCACCCCTGCGTTAACGGATAATGAACAAGTAAATACCGAATTTGTTATTGCTGTGGAAAAATGCGCTAAAGACATGCAAAAAACATCCATGTCTTATTCAATTCCGTACGACACGACAGATGTCTTCAGACACGATGTATGAGACACCAGTGTGTGTAACCCGGTGCGACACCAACGCTGTGAGAGCTGTGAGGGTGTTATGCTGCAAAACAAATTCAGACGTCAACATGCCTCTTATTTTGCTCTGAACTGATCGCCGCAAATATTGTAAGGTTTGGCAATGAACAGCTGCATTAATCGTGCAAGAAATGACAAGAGGTTGGCACTTTCCAACAACTGAAGAACTTCAAGACAAAGTCAAGACTTATTTAAATTTTCTGGCGTCAAGATTTTATAACGAGGGTATTGAAACGCTTGTCCACAGGAGTGACAAATGCCTCAATCTTCAATGTGATTATATTGAGAAGTAAACATAAGTGGACATACATTTTTGTAATTGAATTTTTTTCTGTTCACTGGTCATTTATTTATGGCCCATCGGAGTCTGAAAAAAAGGCCTCGTTTACTTTCTATTTCACCAACTGTTCAACGATATTGAACTCAACTTCCTACTCCACTGTAGTTTGTACTCTATATCTTTTAAATCGTTTCATGTAATATTTCTCAATGACAATTTTATCAGTAGGCAAAGATCTACCGTGGAACTCTGCCCTACACTCAGACGTGTGTTAGTTTGTCTATTGGGGAACTAAAACATATTTTTTTAGAAGAATTGAATTCTGTTCATTACTGAGCTTTGAAGATTTTGTGACAAGTACAGCAAAATTGTCTCACAATTTTTCAATTGGAAGACGCCTAATGACATCGTCAATAAATCTGGTGTTATATAAAACGTTTTGAAAACATTGAAATGATATTGAAGGCCGTTAAAATTCTCAATTCGCCAATTCTCAATATAACCGCTTCAGTTGAAGATAAGACAGCCAAACTGCATTATCTCATTTGAATGAATGTGATTGTGATAGCATCAATCTGTATTCATTATTAATAGTTTCCACTATACTTTTATAATCATTGCTAAAGAAACGTGGGTTTAATAGCTGCTTTTGTAAATTCATTTAATTATTTTTTTAAAGCAATTGTTGGATAAATTCTACTTATTTTTATAGTAATTGAAAAAAATAGTGTTGGAATGTTTTCTACATTATTCCGATGCTAGCACCGGTTCTAAGGAATTTCAAAACATCTAACACTTCCAACTAGATTATTAAAGTTTATGAGATGTAATTTCTGTCTGTTAATATTTAGTATCAGAATTTAGTTGGTCAAACTTTTTGACCACTTGAAATAATTAACGTTGATTTATAACGATAAAAAATTGATGCAGTCAATTTAACGAACTATTACTGTGTTCCTCTTTGACAAATGCCAATCATTCTAAATAATGGATAGTAAAAATATTGAAGTTTTCTTCCCGGACCTTGTATTTATTGATGTATAATTCCACCTTTCAAACCACCCAGTTTTATTTTAATTTTCTTTTTTTTAAATTTCAATAATGCATTTTAATCCTATGAAATATATATATTCTTCAACAATAATAGTGATTGAACATTTGAGCTCATCCCTTCCAAGAAAGTGGGTTGTGGGGTAATATAATATTAGTTTTAGTTAGATTATATTGTTTTCTAGTGTTGTAAATTGTTTTATTGAAAAAATGGCTTAGACGATTCATTTTGATTGAATTTTGTTCAATGAAAAGTTAGTTTGCAATTTCTAAAATTATGATAGCCAAGTATGTTTAGAGTTTTCTCTTTTCATGAAATTCATTCATTTAATTATGGACTCAATTTCATTTTAGTTATTCTTTTAGAGCAACAGCTATATAAATACTAAATACCATATAAATGTTCATTTATATTACTAGACTAGATATCCACATGGCTATTTAAACAATTTATTACATTACCACGTAGAATTGAATGTACTGATTTGAATTATTAAGTTTCAATTTCTAAGATTTCAATTTTCATCAGTCATTCATTATAAGTACTGAAATATTTTGTTAAGACTTGTATTTTACATGCATCATCTATTTATTAATTCAAAGGAGCTATTACTGCATAATTATCAAATGTTGGTTCGATTTATAGCTTACAACATATTTGTGTCTAATCAAATCTAGATTTTCATTTTTATTTCCGTTTTCAATTGAAAAATCCTAATTCTACTGCATTTTTTACATTTGTAATACTTTATAAAGTTTTCATTCAATCTTCTTCGATGCTAGATTACTGCTATTGTCTATTGAGCTATTGAATTAGCTTTTCATTAATGGTCCATCAACCTAGAAATGATTGAGTTTTGAATTACCGTACATGACTCTTTGGAGTAATTTGTATTTTGAGCTATTAACATATAGTATTTAAGAACTAGGTTCTTGATTCATCTAAAAATTTAATCAATTTTATTATTCTAGACAGGAAGTATAATTAAACTACAGCATTAACAATTTTAATGATCACAGTTTTTAATAATATCTTTGTATTTGTTTTTTTCTTTTAGAGAACCTGATCACCGCTACCAAGACAGGTGTGTGTATTTCTTATCTACTTCATTTCTTCAAATGAGTCATACTGAGTTCAAAGTAAATTAAGAATGTTGTTGCTATTATAAGTCTTAATTACTATATTAAGAAATTCTAATCAACTTGATAATTATTGATCATTCTATGAAAACTATTATCAGTCTGTATTGTCTCTCATGTAAAACTGAGCTTCCACTGCTGTCAATGTTTCCAATCGTTAAAAATAAATCATTTTTAGAAATTTATGGAGTCTGTGATCAGACTGTACAACAATAATTATTGCTATTATTGTGGCACCTAATTCATTTGTAACTGACCAGATATCTGTATAAATACTTCCGGTATGTTGATGTGTGATTATTATCAGTCAATTTAATAAAAATACTAGAGATTGATGCTTTGAATTTGATAAGTCAAGTTTGGGAAGTGATTAGCCGCGAGCCTTGCCAGGTTACTGTTCAGTCAGATAAGTCACGAGCGCTTCGGCTTTTCTTGTTCGGGTGACCGTTTGGTTTGGCCAGCAAAAAATATAGGTCTGCTCTAAAATCACTTTCCGGTAGTTCGGACCCCTTTGAAAATTATAGGTTCAACTCATTAATAACATCAACCAACTCATTGCTGCCCACGCACAGGTCTCAGACCTATGTGGGGTTCATCCTGAAAAGTTGAGGATCAACCAGGGTGATTCCTCCAATCATCAAACGATTGCCTTTTGTTACATTTTTAAAATTACTTTTCCAAAACCTATTCATTAATTGTTAATTCTCGTGTTTTTCGTTTGGTATAAGTATTAATTTGATGACATCTTTCTAGGTATGGACCACCAACACGGACAGAGTACCGCTTGATTGTAGAAAATTTGTCAAGCCGAGTCAGCTGGCAGGTATGAACAAGTCTGAATAATTTTATTTAAAAGATTTCCATTGAAAAAAAAATATGTAACATCATATTTCACTATTCAAATTGAACGCTGTAATTAAATTGACAAGCTTATTACGATAATTTTCAAGTATCACACACACTTGAAGAGAAAGCATTTCATCATTTTCACATTGATGGATGTTAATGAAACTTCTTCTTTCCCTATTCGGCGTGAAGACCAGCAACTGACATACGATGAAGCAATGACTACCATAAACCAGGGACCACTCTTCGATTTTTTACGTACCAACTTCGTCTGTGAATCTAAGTTATCGAGGTCCTCAACTGATGGAGAATGAGAAGAATGCCAGGAAGCAGCAGCAAAGACCAGGGGATGGTATCCCAGAAGGTTACGGATGAAGCCTGTATTATTGTGTGCTCGGAATTCGACTACTCATTCTGTGATGGAGACTGGACAATTGAGAGCACGAGAAGGTGTGCAAAGATAAATATTGATAGGTGATAATAAATCAGCGTGAGGAAAAGTGACATGATGATTTGAAGAGTATATTTGTTATCCAGAACTATCGAGATTGAAGGTGATTGAATTTTTTGGACAATGGAGGCGCTTGTCAATTATGCTCTACTGGGAAGGAGCTACTGTATTGTGTTCTGCTGCGAAGAAAAAATCGCCTTAGCTTTACAAGGGAATTGAGAAGTTTCATTGACTCTGTCATGTGTGTTTCATTAAAATTTGTCATATGTTTGAATGCTCATACTTAGAGAATTCTTGAAAATCTCATTGACTAGTCACAAATATTCATTCAAAATTTGCACATAGTCTGGCATTTTGAAAAAAAAACTAGAACCTTTGAACTGTTCCTTTCCTTGTTTCCCGTTTACCTTTGCAGCGTGGAACAAGGACTAGACAAGGAGGGAGTGGACTTGGTAACAGTGACCGGTGCCTTCCAATTAGCCAACTAAGGGTTCTGGTGTGATATGGGGTACCAATCAACCCAAGGAGCTATGGGACGACATCTGCATCAACCCATTTCCATCACTCCTGAAGAACACAAATTCCTTTTCTTTCCAAGTCTTTCCTCGAAGAAATCCTTATTTTTTCTAGTATAAAAACCTAGATATCATCTGTCAGTGTTGATTTCATCTTTTATGATGAATTAATGCTTATTTGAATAAACATGACGCTGTTTTTTTCCTGAAGAGAGCCTAGTCCTCTTCGCAATGGGTGGACGACGCCATTCAGACGTATCTCAAAGGCTCTCCCATTACACACACACTGACGATCGATGACTGGTCCTAGCGACAACATCCAACTGCCAACATCCTACTGAGGGTTTTAGTGAGAGTGGCCATGTACAGGTGGTGTCAGTAGGCTACCGATTCTTTCCATTCGAATGAGAGTGAAACTGATGTCTCTGGTAAAAGGCACGCACGGGCTAATCTAATGTGGCTTGGCCAAGAGATGCATCCACCCCGCCAGTGAAGCGAACCCAGGTGAGGCCAGGGGCCAGGTGACTGGTAGACGGACACCAGACACTCAAAAGATGTCCCATCCATCCGGTTATTCCCTGTTGTGTGCGTGCTGTTGGCCAATACCGTTCCATTAACTGTGAGCTCTCCCCAGTGGTCAAGGTAAATACCGCTGTTATTCTTCACACCTTCATTTAATATCCCTCCTACAAATTACTGTACTTTCATCTTATGACTGAATTATCTTCATGCAGAATTCTCATACTTTCTTTGAGGTGCATCGAATATGCAACTGGGGATATCTGAAAAGAAAACAGAACACCAAATTTCTCTAATCACTCGTTTCTAGTGAATAAATTCATGATAACAGTACTTTAGTTCAGTAATGACTTATATAGTCAATTGGTCAAATTATTTTAAAAATGGCTTCTAGTTTTTTGATATCCAATCAATGGATAGCTCAATACCTATTTATAAATATTTATTTGGTGATATAACGACCTATTTAAATTATACTATCAAGAGTGTATAATTAACAATTTGTACAAATTTTTAATCAGGCACTGATTTAGTATAGTTCTATGCCATTCAGTTGTATATCGTTGCTTAATAAAAAAAATCACATTCAAAGAAACCAGGTACAATTTGGTTTATCTGTATCGCAGCATACTTATCAGATATCCCTAGCTTAGTAATTTATCGATTGTGTCCAATACAGAGCTTGTAGTAATCTTTATCTTTAACCAACTTGAAATTCAATTGCAACTATTGAATTTATTGTTTATTGATAAATATCAGTTGACCTGAGACGTTTTTTTTTTTCATTGTAAATTTTAGTTCAATAAACTATCATGAGTATGAGATTCTGCATGAGTAGAGAATGTTGAATTTCTAGAAATCTGATGGAACAAAGTATGATAGCGGTACACTAGTTGACAGTGCTTGTTTCTTAACATGATTCAATTTTAAGTCTACCAGTCTGAATTATTCCATGACTCATTCTTGTAATCGCAATGCAACGTTTGTTCGCCTCTGGATGAAGACGTTATCAGAGTGGGACGGAGGACTCTTCCACAGCCTCTTCTTCATTGATCACAGATGATATTGGAATGACTTCGTCAATCATGGACAATATTGTACTATCAAAACTGTTGACTGCACAGATTGAAGTGAAAATGACAGTCATTGAAGCTGTAGATGGAATTTGTAGAAGGCAAGAAGGGGAACAGAAGAAGAAACATCAAGGTATGAAAAGGCAAATTGTAATTTGGAAGAAGGAATGCAGTTACATTAATAAAAATTGAAAGAGACAAGGAAAATTTGATATTCAGCCTCGAAGGGAAACTATGCTTCTCGTCATATGCTTGGATGGATGGATTACTTCTTACTTGAAAGGATCATGGAAAGTTCATGGATGGACAGTATTGAAGTTGGTTTCATGTTGTGAAACAGTTTGTACTGTAATTCAT
Source organism: Conomelus anceps (assembly GCA_948455865.1). NCBI lineage: Eukaryota > Metazoa > Arthropoda > Insecta > Hemiptera > Delphacidae > Conomelus > Conomelus anceps. The sequence goes on along the minus strand of OX418223.1, from coordinate 21,113,468 downwards.
ATCTTTCCTGAAGTAACAAAGCATTTCTGAGACATAAAAAATTCAACTGATTACCAATTTTATTTTTAATTTACCTGAATAAGCTAAAAATATCGGCATGGCAGGCAAAACATAGGTATCAGTCTGGTATCAAGCCACAACTGAGATTTATTTTTGAATGTGACTTAGATGTCATATTTAGACATCTTCACCGTCTAATTTAATGATGACTATCAATCAAATTATTTGATTAACTTATTACAGTACTTATGTTATAATAATTTTAATGTAGGGGATGAATTGGGTGGCATTATTGGATACTAAAATCGGTTGATACTGGTGGAAAATATCACGTTTTTTTTAAAAATCGCTTTGTTTTAAATCGGTTGCACAGTAATATTTGAAAATATCAAGCACCAATTCTAATATGTTTTATATCCTATTTTGCATCATTAAGCCCCCATCGACGACCAGTTCCGGCTGGGTCAAAATTTGGGAGAACTGATTGGCCTATTTATTAATTCTTCGGTACTTATGGCAAAAGCCATTCTGAATAAAAAACAGCCTTTAGACTGATATGAATTCTTCTTGAAATTTCAACATTCTTGCCATAAATTTATCTCGTTAATAAAGAATGCTTGTTGTTCGAAATGCTGAAAATGCATTGTATACACATAATCAAAATCATTATTGTTTTCATAGTTGAATACATGTAATCATCATAATGATTATATCGTTAATAATAATTATGGCGGGCCGCTTGTTCATTTGGTTGAGGCGTCAGCTTACTGTCGCTTCAGTGGTCGTGGGTTCGAATCCCGCTGCTCCATCTGTCATCTGTTCACCTGATTACCCACGCACAAGTCTCAAACTCATGTGACATCAGCAATTTAAAAAAAAAAATTTGGTGTCCAATATAATAAATTAAGTTGAGCTTGCTAAGCGCTTTATTTTTTATAGTAAAATATATATCATGATATAATAATATATTGTATTAATTTAAAAAGTTCTAAGATTTGAATTTTCTGTGATATTTTTTTTTTTTAATAACTAAAGGGGGAAGCTATTCCATTTCATGTAACTTCAATATTATTATTGTCAAATTGAAGTGATAGTTCAATTGTTTTAACCAGAAGCTTATACTTCTAATCAAAGTTTAATCTCATATTTTTCAAAGTAGATGAAATAAGAGACAATTTAAGCCCAACCGTAGCTCTGCGGACCTTAAGTTAGATTGGTTAAAACTAGTTTTCAACCAAGGGTTTGCAATACAAGGGATTCATTCCATTATGTTTGCATTTTTAATTATAGAATTATTTTCTAAAGGATACATAAAATTTATCTTATAAACTCCTATAATATATAATAAACCCTTTACAATGATGAAAATATATATTTATAATATCAATAATAATAATTATTATCCGTTTGTTTTAGTATTGAATTTGTATTTAGTATTGAATTTGTATAGTTTACTAGGAAGATGAACTAAATATTAAGCTGTGGCTTCACAATAGATTTAGAAAATTATTGATAACGAATATTCAACATTCTCTGTAATTCAAGTCTATAAACTACAATAGCATGTTGGAAAAATATTATTTCTTGTAAAATACAGCCGAACTTATCTTTAATTTCCTTGAAAGGAACGTTGATTCGGCCAAAATAAAGTTTTGTGTAATTGAAATTGATATCAATTTTACATCCAGCTTTCACAGTAAAATGAGTTGATGGCATTTTTGTGGTTTTTTAGACACTGGAGCCCCAGGCAGGTATTTTTTAAGATATAATTTTTGTGTGCTTATTATACAAATGTAAGTCAATCATGTATGTTGATCACATCATTATTATTCATTGAAACAATGTTGCAGCTACACCACGTCCTATTAGCTCTCGAGATTCTGTTATTATTAAGGGGAAGATTACATAGAATTACATTCTGTACTTGATTTTATTTTATTGTCTGTAATTGTTTGTCTTGACAAGTGAAAAATCTTAAAATTTGGGAACATTACATTTTACAACTACAAATAAATTAGTTGTTGAGGTTGGATAATATTCCGAATTCTTTCACATGGCTATTGTGACATGAGACCTGTTTTCGATCTTGTCTCTTGTGCAGCTGTGTAATTTCAATTATATTACTCAAGGGAGTTTTGAATCTATTTTCAGTCAAAATGAACTATTTAATTTACTTAACCAAATCACGTGGAGCGTGAATGCTTGAAACATGATTTGCTGCTTGAGATGTTCAGAGTAAAATAATGTTAGTTTTGACTCGAGAGCTAATGTTGTTGAGCTTTTTACAGTGAGTGAGATTTCATCAGGTTGGGGCCGAAAAAGTCCAAAACAAATCGTTCAAAATCTATTGAATCAAAAACATTAAAAAATAATTTTATTATAATCATATTCACATGTATTTTGCAACCAATTTACCTCGTCATTTATCAATTACCCTGGTAGCCGTTTATTTACTCTTAAATTAAAACATCTATGACCAGTAGTAACATTCAAAATTATAATTTCAAGCAAATTATTCTGGTTTCTTTACAATAATTGACATTGTTGAATACAATTTTGATGTATCTTCGCCCAGATCCACGACTGCAATGACTATGTGGACGAGGGCAAATAATTGAAAATAGCAGTCTTAATTTAGACATACTTTTTTTTAATTGCGTCATATTCTATCTATTGCTTTTTGGAAAATATATTTTGAACGTTTCAGACAGGATTTTGTTACTTTGGATTTTTCGGTTTGGGCTTTTTCATGCACAATACTTTCATTGATTGCAAAACTGTTGATAATTCAATAACGTATATAAAACCATGTATCCGTTTTAATTGATTCTTCAATTTCGCTAACTTCTTTTTTCCATCAGAAACATTTTTTCTGGTTCTGACTGACTAGTTGATTTTCATAAATAATGCGGTTGAAACGCAATTTGTCACTCTATACCAAACAGTTAGCTTGTACATTATTTTTTAAATAATAAGATTGCATTAAACAAATTGCATTAAAAATTTCTGGAAATAGAGAAATTTCATTGTATAAAAATATCATGAATACATCATCACAATTTCTCAGTGTTTTTCTTTCTAGTATCATATTATTCTCGTAAAACCTATTTTCAATTTTATTCTAATGTATTATTGTGTTTGTTTACATAGGATTTGAAAGATTTTATGCGACAAGCTGGGGAAGTTACTTATGCTGATGCACACAAAGATAGAAGAAATGAAGGGTGAGCTACAACATCTATTTTCTTTTATTCAGTATTTCATTTTCCTATATGGTACTTACTGTATATTCAATATTATATTGACGTACCACTCCAAAGTTCAAATTCACTCAAGCTTTGTATTACATTCCTGTCAATTGCGTGTCGGCGCACTCTTATTCAGAAATAGTAAATTTTGCAAATGATCAATTTATAGTTGAAAAATTGCATCGTCGCATATGTAACATAAAAACGACGTGAAAAATTGAAATGCGCATACTATAAATAACAGATAGGACCAACTGATAACACATGTTTATGTTGAGCTCTGTGATGTTTTAATTTTTTTATTTCTTATTAAATCAGTGCGCTGCTATCACGAAAATTCTTTTGAACTTTGGTTTGCTTTAGTTTAGAGTAGAGCATTTTCTTTCTCTCTTCTCGTGGAACAATCCAATGCTGAAGCATATATGATGAAAAGCGCAGATAGGGACATCTGAAAACATTTTGATGTCAAAATCTGAGAAAGTTCTGATGTGCTCTTTATTTTTATCATACGCCTGTGAAAAAATCTCTTGATGGCTAATGTTTAATTCCAATAAAACTGGCATACTGTCAGAAAGAAACAAGCGAATGCATAAATAAGTTGAAAATTATCTGAGATCTTGAAAATGTTTATATGCTATGATGCAAGTGTGCTTTTGCTTGGCTAAATCTAGCTGTTCCTTTGCCAATAATGCTATTTATGAGGTGAAATTGTGCTTTGCCATCTTTCGGGTCTGACTGTGTTAAATGGCTAATTTTTTACTGATTAACTTGAGTGTAATAATATATTATTTCATGACGTTATTTACATTAATACCCGTGATTTCTGTATTACAAGTTTTTTACAAAAGTTTAAAATACACTAATTAGGCTAAATATTAAGTAGCTGGTAAACCATTAAAAAATCTGTTCCTACAACTGCTTGTAAAGAAATAGTTAACGTGCTGAAGAATCTTACTGAAAAAAATCTTACAACTGTTTACTGAGGAGCGTGCAGTAATGTACTGTAGTTTTCATATAACTTGGCAGCAGTTGAGTTCAAATGTAGCCAGTCTTCCCATCTTCTACACGCTGCCAAGTTATATGAATACTACAGTACTTACGCTTGCTCACGTCAAAGAATTTCTTTTCCGCTCGCGTGTTGCCAACCTTTCAAACGATTATCGTATGACGTCCAAAATTATTGTAGTTATCAAATATCTTACAATATATTATTTATGTTTTAATAGAAAATCATTCTTGATTAATTATAATAATTATGCTGTAATTTTCTGAAGTTGAAGTGATGCTTTACCATCTTTCGGGTCTGATTGCTTTTGATGACTCATTTCTCTTACTGATTGACTTCATAAGTTTCATTCCAGGGCCCTATTTTATTAAGTATTGAAGGTTTATTTACATAATGTCTTTGAATTTAGATCCCATATTACGAGTTCTTGATGAAACTGGCACATTCAACGGCTGTTTTACCATTGAAAAAATGATTTTTATCAAAGTTAAACTTTATAGAAGCACGCATGATGAAACCAACAGATAGGGACAACTGACTATAAGTTGATGTTAAAATCTGTGAGATCTCGAATCTTCTGATGTGCTTTGTTAGTCATAATCCCAAATCTTACACTTATACTTTGCTTAACTTAGTTGATATCTTTTCAATAATGCTAGAATTTTTTCTTTTGAAGTGATGCTTTACCATCTTTCGGGTCTGATTGCATTTGATGACTCATTTCTCTTACTGATTGACTTCATAAGTTACATTCCAGGGCCCTATGTCATTAATTATTATAAAGGTTTATTAACAAATGTCTTTGAATTTAGGTCCTATATTACAAGTTTTTGATGAAACTGACACATTCACCGGCTTTTTTACTGTTTAAAAATTATTTTAATTAAATTTGTACTTGATTGAAGCACGCATGATGAAACAAACAGATAGGGACAACTGACTATAAGTTGATGTTAAAATCTGTGAGATCTCAATCTTCTGATGTGCTTTGATAAAGTCACGAATGTCTAGATCCAAGTGTTATAATGGGCTAAACCAATACAGTACCATCATGTCATTTATGAAGTTGAAATTATGCTTAAGGGGACTCGCATAGACCTATACTTGCAACGTTATTTTTCACCATATTTAGGTACTGTTTTCTCAAACACTATGAAAGATATCTCTATGAATCTAGTATCATTTTGTTCATTATACCATTCCGCATGTAGGTATGTCGTTCATTTTTCAAATTGTCAAGAAAAAAAATGTTATGAATTTTTGTTCAACATGCCGAAATATTTTCACTTTTTTACAGAAGTTTTGCTTTTTTATAAATTAATCGAATAAATTATCAAAATTCTAACTCCATACCAATAAAAAAGCATACAGTGCAAGGAACAAGTGGAAAAAAAATTCTTCAAGATATCTTGTCTGGTTGCTGAGAAAAGTGTACCTAAAGCTTGAAATTTATGATTTATGGGAAAATGGCTTTGAAGTTCTTGAACCTTGACGAGCTTTTTCAGCGCATTCCTGCACCATTGGCAGGGTCATTTTTACGTTTGTTTAATTTTTCAATCTAGGAATTGTTCAATTGGAAACTAAACCTATAAGGAAATAGGAAATAATATACTATTAGCACTGTAACACAACTTTCTACTTACTATAAACTTCTACTAACTAGCATTTATCAGAATGGTAACTTTCGCAAAACTTCACTATTACCATACCGTATTAGTTTTTATTGATATGAAACAACCACAACTGTACAGAAAACAGCATTATTTTCAGACTATGATTTGTCACTGCCATATAAATTGAGCAATGAAGTGTGCAAACAGAAATGGAAAGAATGTTAACAGAAATGGAAACTACGAATTGTTATCATCAGACATGAATAAAAAATGTGTAGCATCGGATAATAATATTTTTTTTAAGGAAGTCCTATTCTTTCAATCAAGTGTTATATATCATTCTACGCAGAAAAAGCGGGAGAATTCAAATCCATGGAAAAAAAATTGAATTTTTTTCATATTTTTGCTATGCGAGTCCCCTTAAGCTAAACGTATTTAGTTGATGGTATACCATTAAAAAAATATTTTCAGTCATACTAGAACTTTGAAGCGCGCATGATGATACCAGCAACTGACTAAGTTTTTTGTTGAAATCTGTGAGAACTTGAATCGTCTTTTGTGCTATGTTTCAATAATGATCCCAAATCTTATACGTATACTAGGCTAAACTTAGTTGATACCTTTTCAGTAATGCTGTAATTTTCTGAAGTTGAAGTGATGCTTTACCATCTTTCGGGTCTGATTGCATTTGATGACTCATTTCTCTTACTGATTGACTTCATAAATTTCATTCCAGTGCCCTATTTTATTAAGTTTTGAAGGTTATTCACATAATGTCTTTAAATGTAGGTCCTATATTACGAGTTTTTAATCTGTTATTTTTATCAAAGTTGAACTTGATTGAAGCACGCATGATGAAACAAACAGATAGGGACAACTGACTATAAGTTGATGTTAAACTCTGTGAGATCTCGAATCTTCTGATGTGCTTCGTTAAAGTCATGATCCATATAATGGGCTAAACCAATACCATCATGTCATTTATGAAGTTAAAATGATTCTTAAGCGTTGAAGTGATGCTTTACCATCTTTCGGGTCTGATTGCATTTGATGACTCATTTCTCTTACTGATTGACTTTCATTCCAGGGCCCTATTTTATTAAGTTTTGAAGGTTTATTCACATAATGTCTTTAAATTTAGGTCCTATATTACGAGTTTTTATGAAACTGACACATTCACCGGCTTTTTTACTATTAAAAAAAAAGGATTTTGAATTTGATTGAAGCACGCATGATGAAACCAACAGATAGGGACAACTGACTATAAGTTGATGTTAAAATCTGTGAGATCTCGAATCTTCTGATGTGCTATGAAAGTCATTATCCAATTTTTATACTTTTATGAAACCTGTTACTAAAAATTATTCTGTTTTGCTACTTAAGAAATTCTATTTATTAGATTAGTCTATTTATTTAATCAGTCTTTCATGACTGATTCAATTTGATGATTCATTTTGCAACTAATTTCATAAGTTTCTTAAGTGACTTAGTGATTCATCTTTTACTATTGTTTGTTTCTTTTATATTATTATGAATTAAAATTAATCTTTTCCATTTTCTTATTTAAACTGATTACTCAAATTCAATAGATAATTTTCAGATTTTATTAAAATTCTTCAGATCTTAGTTATGCTATGAATCAATAATGAGAAAACACTACTAGATTCTGTCTATGAATAGATTGATGTAGTTCAGGCTATCAGCAATGTTTTCCAGCCATTAGTCCTCCATAAAATATTTGGTTCAAATCCGATTGAAATTAATTGATAATAATTTCGGAAATTATCTACCAGTTACGCCGGTCTTTGTCGCAGTAGAACATACAGTTGATACCAGCAGTTCGTGTCCTGTGCTTCAATACGTGGAAATATCGTCTTCTATTCTTCTTTTCATATAAAGAATACTTTTCTTCCTGTTATCCCCTTATGCAGTTCCTCAATTAATTATTTCATTGAGATTTTTTTCTATTTCAGTAGTGATATCTGAATAATGATATTTCAGTCATATATAGATATATAGAAAGCACTAGTGGTTTACCCGTGCTTTGCAACAGGATGATTAAATTAAACATGTGATATATATGGATTTCAATCGCAAATGGCAATACAATTCCAAAAAAGGAACTAGGAGTCGCAATATATTGAATTATCTTTTATAAGATGATGCGTAAATGAGAAGGTATTTAGAGGTATATGCTGCTTCTTCACTATGAAGTCAAAATTATGCTTATTACCATCTGATTGAATTTGATGGCCCTTTTCTAACTGATCGACTTTAGAAGCTCATCCGGCTGAATCTAGTTTCTTGTAGCATTTATTTCTGGCCGCTACATTTTAATATACAATGAATAAATTAAATCTTCTGCTAAACATAATTATTCAATCCTAATGGATTATTTTTATTATAATTTACTATGCAAATTTATGTTTAATCTTATCTTGGAAACTTGATTTTTGTTTTAGTGTGGTGGAATTTGCAACATACTCTGACTTGAAGAATGCTCTGGATAAGTTGGATGACACGGATTTGAACGGACGACGTATTCGACTTTTGGAGGACAAGAGGCGCTCCCGACGCTCCCGTTCTTCCAGTTCTCGTTCAAGATCACGTTCTCGCTCCCGTTCCCGTCGCCGATCCCGATCAAAGTCCAGGTAATTGTCTACTCATTAAGATTTGACAGTGCATGATGAATCTCATCTACTAACTGTTTTCTCTGTGCAGAAATTATCGTATCGAGAACACATAAGTCCGTATTTTTTTCACTTGATGTTCGTCATTTTAATCCACTTTCACATGAAAATGTACATTGAGATGTTCTGCTGTTTACTAGAGCAAATTTTTATTTATGAGATTCCAGATTTTGAAATCCTATATTAAATTTTAAACTTGTGAAGAAATATCAATTTTTGATGATAGCGACGGTAATTATGTAATATTGTGGCAACAGTATTGTTGTTACAGAATTGTTTTAGCAAATCATGATATAGATTTCTGGAAATTAATAAACATATTGGGTTTGAACTTATAAGTTCATTTCTCTAGATTTCTTAAACTGACTTCACCCACCAATCATCCATTTATGACCCTATCTAGTTCAGAGTTACCTTGGAATAAAGATCTAAACAAAAAAATATGAAGCATTGCTGTTTTGAATTAAATTATATCTAAGAATGTTGTGTTTAAATACAGTTTGATTAATAGTGTGGTTATATTGCTCACTAGTAGGCTTCTGGAGATTGCGATGGGATTGAAGAGAAACTTGAACAATTAGACAAATTTAAGTTCTTTGTAACAGCCTTCAAAATCACGCATTAGCAGCATATTCAATGCCCTTTCTCTTAAGCGTACCTAATCAATATTTGATACTAGGCATGTTTTTCATCTTATCGTACAGATTGAGAACGTTCATTAAAAGCATGGGACTTGTGAGAGATATACCGTTAGAGTGAACTGAACACGATTAAGAATTAATCTGAATAGTTTAAATAATATCTATCTGTATGTCAAGCATGCACTTTTTAACTAACATTCACTTTGAAAAATTGCAGGCAAAATCGTGAATTTTTACCCGTAAAAATTGTATCTGTAAACACTGTCAAAACAAACAATAAGTCAGTAATGTGTTCTCCCCGATGTCAGGCATTGTAACGATGTAAATGGGTATCATGTTTGATAAGAATCTTTGTGAAATCATCGGTTTTTATTGGTGGGAAACCTTTTTTTAACATAGCTAGATCTTCTCAGTTGTTCAGATCAAATGTGATATTTTTATTCTTAGAATAATCTGTTCCATTTTATCAAATCGCATGCAAAATATATTACTAACTTTCAACTGTAGATAGTAGAAGATGATAGATTTATCATTTCAGACCTTCTGGCATCGCAATATTCTATTGTAGACAAGGATACTTGGTACTAAGATCAATTTAAATTTAACTACACATTTTCTCCTTCTGGTAGTTCAGCTGCATCTCGTCATATTTTACAAGGAACTGACTCAGTTTCAAGTTTTGATTACTCAAAATACACTAGGGATGTATGAATTATTTGAATTATTAGCCACAATAAAATTCTATTCCATAAAAGCTGGTTCTAATGCCTAGTAGTTGTTGTCTAATATGAAAATATTGAAGTTGAAAGGCCAAAAGCTGGAACTAAATCCTTGTTTCAGTCACGCACGGCCAGCCACTGAGTCTGAGTCGAAGCGAAGGTGAGTTGAATCTGTCACTCAAACGAATCACACAACTGTTCAACCCTCTTTCATTATCCTTTTTTACCACGCCATATCTTGATTCTTTCATATGGGTGCTGAATTTTTTTGAAACTTGCTGCATAGATTATTATCAAAATTAAACCACTACCCACTATTTATTTTTTACCATTGAGCCGTTTTGCTGAAACTTCGGTGAGAGTATTTTAACGGACAGTACTATTAAATTTTATAACTGGGGGAACCATCCAGAAATTCAGGATTAGTAATGTGACAAATTGTATTTTTGTGAAATACAGAAGTGAATTGGTCTGCTGAAATAGAATTAGAGTAAGGTCTAGTGCATTTCTGTGTTTTACAAAGTCGGCCAGCATCACCAAGCCTGCATTTCTATTATAGACAATTTTGCGCTAGGACTTGAGCCTTTGTATGTAGTTATTTCGGCTCTATTTGGAATGTAGTGTGTCATTCTTCAATTTGAAAACAGTTAGCTGCTTCTAAACAATAGGAAAAGGGCTTCATCTTAGTTCTCCCTGCCGGATCCAGCAGTGCAACTTTAGAGATTAAGTGCTCTCATGCAAACACTTGTCAAACTTGTTTTGACTAGTCTTGTCAAGAAAAGCTAGATTGCTCCATTTCAATCAGTTGCACTGTTTATTACTGTATTTCAACTTATGTATAAGTAGTTGAATAATAATCAACCATTGCATAAAATATCTTTCTCGAGTCAGACTATTGTCCAAATTATTCATTGTGGGCTACATTTCTGGGGTGGTGGGGGGTTATCACTGAAAATCACAGATTTTAAATCGGCTTGCATGGGCGACTGCAGTGGCTCTGTATAATAAGGGCCTTATATGTTTTCATTATGTCCAAGAATAAACCAAGCCAAGTGTTAGATCCAACACTTTTCATTTGGGTGTTTAGGGTGTTTTCATTTGGGAACTCTTGCTTTTCAACGCAGAGCACATCCTTTATTTACTTTATTCTTGTAAACACCGCGAAAAGTAAAGATGCTATTTTATACTGCTATGCTTTGCTTTTCATGTGTGCTTCTCCACGAACACTGAAAAATCAGTGTAAATGCCAGCTGCCGTTTTGTGTTACGCTTTGCTTTTGTGATTATGATTTATTCGCTTTCGCTTCTCCTTAACTCTGCTTTTGCTTTTGTGATTTCGTTTTGCTTTTTTCTAATAATTATTCTACGATGATAATCATATTTTCTAGACTCGCCATTCAATAGTAACTGTTCCTGGACGTTATTTCTGTTACAATGTATCTTTATCGATTATATACCGATTAAATACATAGCAATATTTTATATTTAATAGTTAGTTATTAGAGAAACATGTCCTTGATGATAAAATTTCTAGCATTTCAGAGAACACGACTCATATTCCAACTTCTAAAATTTCTTTCTTTGTAGTGGCGAAGCTGATATTGTGGAAGGTATCCATAATGAATAATAAGACGAAATTGTCACAACCATATTTATTAAAAAAGATTTAAAAAAAATTAATGTGGTTGTAACAATGTCGTCTTATTATCCATTCTAAACTTATATTTCTGCTCAACTTTTGTAGTTATGAATACACGAAGTGCTCGCCAACGCCAAGGTTTATTGGTGTCAATCGTCAAGAATAAATGGCTGCCACTGACACTAGTTACTGACGGCCAGCCATTTATTCATGACGCTTGGCAAACGCGCCGTTTGCGGACGGCCTTACTGTTGCAGATATGATAAACCGCATTAACTCTATTGAATTTCACATATTTGTATTTTCCCTCATAAATAATAAATACAGTGAACTTAGTTTTAACTCACTTTCACAATAGTGATGAAACCGAAAATTCAATTTGTTATACACGCTAGGCCTACAACCCAAAATATCTGATCTGGTGAGGAGTTTGATCAATCTAAAGAGAATAAACCCTGTAATCTTGATTGATCTGAAGTATCTTGAAAAATGCAATATCTTATTTTTATGCTCTTGTCGGTGAAATAAAAGTACTTGAAAAAAAATTCCGATTGATTCATCATGGAATCAATCTATGCTAAATATTCAGATGAGTCACGAGCTTTTAAGCTGGTGTTGCGATGGCGACCGGTTTGACTTGGCCAGCAAGAAATACTATTCTCTCCTGTAAATCACTTCCCGATTGTTTGGAGCCCACCTGAAACTGTAGGTCCAACTCATTACCCACGCACGGGTCTCAAACCTATGTGGGGTTTTCTTCCGAATAAAATGAAATGGAAAAAAATGAGCGGCTCAAGAATGGTGCCATATTTTATAATACACTTTCCTTTCACTACAAATTTTGTTCAACTCATTCAAACGTGTTTTTGAATGAAAATTCTTTTAAAGCTGGAGTATAGGCAGTAAAGCTTGGCTTCTTTCAAATTTATCTTATAAATTTCGGTTTTATTATTTTCAGGTCAAGAAGCCACCGCAGCTCTAAATCTAGGAGCTCCAGAAGCCGCTCCAAATCACGTGCTAGATCCAAGTCTGCTTCTAGATCAAAGTCTCGCTCCAAGTAAGTGTAATCGTGTTAATCTAGACTTCAGTAGTAAGTATTTGTGCTTGAAGCATTGTGCTCGTAATTTTTTAATTTTACAGTTTTTGTTCATCTGTATTTTTGATTTTCCCGTAAATCAAAATTTCTGTACAAAGGTTATCATTTTCATTCCCTTTACTTCGTAAAGTAAATGCTATCAACTTTCAATTGTGTAGGAGATAATCAAATTTGATCTAACAAAAAACTTGAAACTAAAAAATAATCCCTTTTTAATTTCATAAATTTTTTCTTTCAACTTTTTTTACAGATCTCGTGAACATAGTAGGTCTCGCTCACGATCACAGTCAGCTAAGAAATCAAGATCTAAATCCAGATCTCAGTCTGTTTCAAAAGTAAACAGAAATTCGAAGTAAGTTCTGGCGATTTTTCTTTGGACATTAACAAGAGGAAAAAACAAAATTTTACTAAAGGGGACGAGTTTTTAAACTCAGTGGTTTAAGTGAAGTTACACAGATCTAATACAAACAAGCACCTTCATCATAATATAATTCATTTCAAGCCTTCTTTATACTTTTTCTACTTTGAATTTATGTTAAATATAACAAGGGTATTTTCAGCATGGTCATTATCACTTTTTCTGTGTTGTGCATCCAATAATTTTACTCTTTGGGTTACATTGTTTTATTTCGCTTTCTTTCACAATTAGTTTTGACAATTTTAAATGTTTGTGATTTTTTCACTGTTTGAATGCTTTTAAAATTATTCAAATTCATATAACCCTCACGCATTATGAATGCAATACTTTGTAAATAACAATGTCATATGTGTTTTTTCATTAAGTTTTATCATAATCGTATTGTTATTAGCTTATGTACAGTTCATCAGATTTAGAATCGGCTATGAACTGCGTGAGAAGAGAATCAACTGTCTGTCAAGTAGGAGGAACCTTGGAGGAATTGAGCACGCTCTCTAAACTAGTTGTTTACAAACGTAGCCTACCTACAATACATGCACGTCTGCAGCGAATGCTTTAGGAACAGCATGTAAAATATAATCTATACACGAAGGCAGACTGAAGCTAGTGCTTCCCCCTTCTCTGCAATTCTCATGGGTACCACTGCGCACACCAAGGTTTATCTCACGCAATACCTGACGAACAGTACTTTATGAATTATTGCTATTGATGTATGGTTTATTTTAGGCAAAGCTACTTGTCATTAGCATAGACATCTCTGGAACGACTTTTCATCTGAATATCCAATTTCATTATAGTATAGAAATTCAACTTGATTTTCATTTCCATAATCCTCCTGCATGAAATAATAACGTTTTTGGCGTTTGTTGGTAGTTGTTATTCATGCATGCTATGAATACAGAAACTAAAAGAAGTTCCTTACCAGAAATTGATTGAATTCGTCAGCAGTTGAATCATCTTTTGCTTCAAAGTTGCAAGAGAAAATTATGATTTTTCTTGAGGTATTAAATGAGATTCCACTCGCCGAAAATTGGAGGGAGGACCTTGGTCCTTGTTCAGTGTATCATCCAATGCTCGATGATAACCACCATCGCGAGTGGTTATCGGCGAGTATTGTATGGTCTACTGTGCAGGCACGCTAAAGCCTCTTTTCAACAGTAGTAAAACTGCAGAGTCTCATCCATGGTTCGCCCAGTATTGCGTCGTTGTAACAGCGCATACCTGTGAGCCTACCCGAGCCGGTCCCATTTGTTCTTGGTAAACATGAGAGGCACTTGTAGTTGCCAGACAGATGAATTTGCAGAATGTTTACTCAAGGCATCAATCATGCATACTATTTACTACACTTGAATCACCTAAAAAGAGGGATTTTAATTCTGCATTTGTTTCGTATTCATTGATCTGAAGGTATATATTGCGCAAGATTTCGAATTTTAAAAATTTACCGTAGAACATTAAAATTATATTATGTAGGTAGTTCAGTAGTTTTATTAAATAAAGAAACTTTGGACTACAATATGGCTATTTGATTTACTACGGGAGATCATGATTAAATGGTTTGATGGGAATTGGTGAAGGAAAAAAGTTGCTCTTAAGTCTCAAATGGCGTCACTGCATATAATTTCAGTCACTTGCTGCACGTTCACATATAATAGAGAATAGAATCATTCTTATTTTGAAGGGAGTATGACCAGTAAATCATTTCCTGTCAGGCTCTTTGATGAAAGAAAACACGAGTTGTGATTGTTTACTTTATTACGCTATCCACATTCAAAACTGCTATTGATGGATACAGTTAAGAGCTGTAAAGAAACTTGTTTTATGCATACAGAGTTCTACAGTTTTAATTTTGATCTTGAAATAATTTTCAAGTAGCTAGAATAGTTTTTTTTAATGTTCTCCAGTGTGTACCATAAACAAGAATGAAAAGAGGACTGCAAACTGTGGTAACCAAATTTTGAATTATCACTCTTAGATTTAGACCAATATGTTATTAATAGTCAATAAAAATAATTCTTACAGAATTGAAAAAAACAATCTGAGGGTCGTACAGTGTGTACTTTCGGCAGCTGAAACCGTATCTGAAATCAAAATTACTCAATTTCAAGTTTCACACAGGCTCGCGTTGGAACAGTTAGCTCACATATTTTGTGCGTTCACAGATGAAAGTACTTTCGGGAGTTTTGCGACTGTTGAGACGAGGCTTTAATGTGATCAATACCATCAATATTTTCGACCTTGAACATATGGAATCGCGATCTGGACTCTCGCTTGGATAAAGCCAATAACATTTTTATAGTATAGTACTAATATAGACATGTACTATAAACCAGCGGCTGGATGCTCCTCCAAGCACGATAACTTTCGTGTTTTCAAGTGTGTCGATACAAAGTAAAAGCTGGTTCCGGCTTGACAAGCGCGAGCTGTCAGCGCTGACCAGCTTGCAAGTTTGAAGGAAACATTCTTATCGGCGCTTGTTGAGGTTCATTCAACCGGTGGTAGCTGCTCTGTGCAGTTGGTAATATTAGTAGTGGCAATGATCGAAATAAGAATGCCTTCTCCAAATGATATTAGTTGTAAACTAATGAAATCCAATCTCTTCCAAATTTAATCAATTTTCCCAAAATTATTTATCAATAGGCCTCGCTAAAATTGTTAGTAATGAGCTTTAATATGTCAGTATGAATAAATTTATTTAAAAATCTTGAGAATATTAAGCCAATTTACTTGAATTTTCATTTAGGAAACATTATATACTATCAAGTTTATAGTATATAATGTTTCCTAAATGAAAATTCAAGTAAATTGGCTTAATATTCTCAAGATTTTTAAATAAATTTATTCATACTGACATATCAAAGAGACGAGGCTTTAATGTGATCAATACTATCAATATTTTCGACCTTGGAACATATGGAATATTAATGTGTGTACCATAAAATAAAATGGATTATAGTATAAACCATTTTATTTTATGGTACACACATTAATATTCCATATGTTCAAGGTCGAAAATATTGATGGTATTGATCACATTAAAGCCTCGTCTCTTTGATATGTCAGTATGAATAAATTTATTTAAAAATCTTGAGAATATTAAGCCAATTTACTTGAATTTTCATTTACCTAATAATGATATAAAGTGCATACTTGAAAAAGTTGGACTGTTCTTGTATAATAGACATATCTATTATATTAGTCATTAGTATGTATGGTGGTGGGATAGAACAACTGCCCGACCATTAGCTCAGTTTCTGAATTCTTGTGAGTTAACCCTTGAACAGCTATTTTGAAATGTGAAAACCATTCCCAATTGAAACTTCAAAATTTGTAAAACAAAATGAACTGTCTATAACAACCCTTATCTAATGTAGACTATTTTCAATCAGTCCGATTGAGAGGGGGCTCTTGCCCATGCTTCTAAATTATTTACTTATAATAAAATACAAAACAGACATCTACTGCTTTCTTCACAAATTTACAGCTGAAAAATCCAAATTCCCGATCTACTAGAATGATCTATTATAATATTTTCACCTGCCCTTTGTGTCCCACCCCCACCCAGTTCATTTTTGAAACTACTGTATTAGGAACTTGCTTATAAGCGTGAGAAGCAAGCTGCCGGTATCAAGTGACTTGTTGCCAGCTATCATTGTGTTCGCACCCTAATAACACCGCGAACCCACCAACAAGAAATCGTTTAAATGCATCAGTTGCAAAAGCTCTTGTATTGCGAATGCAAATATTATACTAGCTACTGCGCATGCGTGTAAAGTATTTGCGCTCGCAATACGCTACTAGCTGATCGCATGTGGATCCCTTGCACCACTTGAAGACAATTGTTACCAATGAACATGTCAAAAATGCTGGTCAAAGCTGTGCTGTGTTGAAGGGAAATACGTGACTGGCCATTTAAGTAAATGTGATTTTTATTTCTCATTAGTAATGGATGGATAAAGGAAGTATGTCATGATTTATAGTCAGTAGAGCTTATCATTTTGGGCTTTTCCAAACTGGTCAATTTTTGCTCTAGAGCGCTCCATTGCAGAAATATCTCGGTTTAGTCGGGCTTTGAAACATTCCATGAATCACATTGAACTGATTTCCTATTGATTTGTTTGTGCAGGTCCAGATCCCAGAGCAAGGAGAAGTCCAAATCAAGAAGTCAATCGCCTGAAAGAAATGGTGATCAGTCGCCAGAACCAAAAGATGATTGAGGAGCTAGCATGTACTACTAACTCAGTTTATTGTGTATGAATGAGTGAATATGTATGGATAATTGACAAGTACATTGGTTATATATGTATGTCAATGTTATTTTTAATTTTGAGTTATTTCACCTCCATTATAATGTTTGATAAATCAGTGATCGATAATAAATTGAATACCTGTTAGTGAATAATGTAAGTTTATTTGGTTGGGGAGAATAGAATGCTGGTTGCATGGGTCCATTGTGATGAGAGATTAATAGGTGGCACTGATATGTGCTGGCCTAAAGTGTGAAATTGCCACTACAGGCTTCTTTGATGTGGTTTAACAATTACAGTATTCTCTTCAGTTTCAATTTCCTATGCATAACCTTGCATAACTTTTTGAATATAACACTTGACTTTGAACTATAGAGTTCTTGATTAGTAGACAAAAGAGTTTGCCAATGAATTCGAAGTGTCAATAGTTATGAGAAATTTAATTTTCATAAAGTTTGTAACCTCTTTCGTCTAGTGTCTCTTTCTTTCTGACTTTCAATCTCTTGTTGCTAATTTGTATCTAGGCCTACTCTGTTTACAGTAATAAATTAATGCTAAAACACATTATAGTCACGAAAGCATTCTGATGGCTTAGCATTTCTGTACACATTCAGCTGCTGAATTATCGCAAGTTTTGAGTAGAAAACTGCTAGAATTTTAGATTTCTGAAGTTTCGAATTCCTATTTTTTGTTGATAACTTGCAAAAAACCAATCTGTGATTTTTTGTCATATTGAGATTACATAACGATTATAAGCATGATTTTGAAAAGAAATATGACTGGTCATATTACCTAGGGTATGCTAAGAGTCTGGAAATCACTATGATTACTAAACTGTGAACTATCTTGAATAATATCATACTTTATTTTTAGATTTTCACATTCAGGGGTGGTCCTAGCTGGAAAGTGTGGGTGCTCACAAATGGTAATGGGTTTTTTTTTTGCGAGATTGTCCCACCTATAATGGGACCACCCCTGGTCACATTATATGAAGATTGATCATTTTGTTGGGTGTTCACCTAGCTAGGTATTGTACCTGGTAACTAAATTCAATAATTTATTATATACTCGTATTTACTTCTAAATGCTCAGTTGAGGCTGATCTTCAGGATAGTGTCGTCTTTAAATTAAGTTATTAGGGCAATTCTCTTATGAAATATATCTTCTTATATTTGTAGTATTCATTGTGAATTCTGTTTTATAATATTTGCATCATCATTTGTTCATCATCCTCAAACATTATTGTGGCATACTAAATAGCAAGTTACAGAGCCCTCATTTATACAGCATACTTTAGCTAAAGCCTCAGTAGATTTGCAAGCTTTGTAGCATTAAACAAGTTTCTTCAACAAAAGATTATTCATTCATTCTACATATTTCTAAAAAAAAATGTATGTCAATTCCAAATGAATGTGTGTGTAATTGTAATGTTCAAAAACGACAAGTCATCAAATCTCGTCTATTCCTCCATTACTATTCCCAGTTGATTTGTAGTTCTGAATTTCATCTACAGTAGTTGTAATTTTTTATCCTATCTCTAGTAATACATAAATATAATCAAGGAAAAATGAGTGTTATTAAAATAGAGCATTTGCATTTTGTAAATACATAACTTGAGGAATATAACGGATCAATTGTTGGTCACCTTAGCTTATTTTAAACATCACCTGCTTATACTTGTATTAACTTTACATGAATAACTTATTGTAAGTAGTCATGATGGATTCAGTTTCATTATACTTCCGGATTTATTTCGTTTCCCATTTATAAAATATGTAAAGAGCTGACTGATTATTTGTAGTAACATTTGAGTTGTATTGCTAATATCAAGTTGATTTTACTGTAAACATGTTATCTGCCGGCTTATTTGATTCATTCAAAAGCGTCTTTTTTAGTTTTTGATGAGTATGTATGAGTTATTGCATGAAGTAAAGATGCTTTTGAATGAACTTTCCTCGGGTTTTTTTTTTCTTAATAAATTCATTACACAATTCATCCAAAGACTTGTTTATTGAAACATACTGAATTTTTCCAAAAGTATAGTGAGCTTTGTGTAGAGAAGCTAAAAGGATGCTTTCACAAATTTCTGCAGACGATCAAGCATGATTTTGTGCTTTTCAGGCTTCAGTAAATAAATTAAGGAAAGGCGCCCGGTCACTAAAAGCTTTGATGTGTTAAATTGAAAAACTCAATTTTTGCCCCTTTGAGGGAAAATTTTGTACTTTGCACTCTTAATACACCTGAAACTTTTTCAGGTCGTGGTACTTGAGAAACAGTGGGATAGTTTGTTAGAATTTCAGAAATCGTTAGATTCGAGTCAGCATTGAATTAATAGTTGTAACTTTCTTAGTAATGGCGAAGGTGATATTGTGGAAGGTATCCTCAACTCCGTTTGATTGAGATTGATAATGGTGTAACAACCGAAACTAGTTTCTCGAAGTTTTAATAAATGTGGTTGTGACAATTTCGTCTTATTATTCATTAATAGTTGAATGTGTAACTAGTATGCAAAGTATACTGGACACTTGGTGCACGAGAGAAATGTATTATTCACGAGCCGCAGGCGAGTGTGGAATAGTTTCTCAAGTGCAGCAAAGATAATCAAAAAAGGTCAATTCTGCACAGCAAGTTTATACCTATGAATAGGTATAGTTCAACTGCAGCTCACGAATAATGGATAATCACAACAATAATTAATTGTTATGTTAATCCGGAGACTTCAGCAAATTCTGAGGTGTTGGATTCATCCAATAAAGAATAAACCAACAAAAAAGACTGGGAAGTTTGTAACACCACAGAAAACTACAAGCCTATCCCAAGAATTTTTTTTCTATTTGTGAGTTGAAAGGTTTTTTGTAAACTATATTGAGGGAAAGCGTGAGTGCTGAATAGCGGCTGGCCGTCACATAATAAAAAAAAATATTTCCTTCCAAAAAAATGGGGGTTTCTTCATAATTTCAGCATCTTTGGTTATTTTATAAACAGCCTGATACTTAGTTCTAGTTGAATAAAGCTGGGCATTCACGTTCCGATTTACAGTACGACTTGTAGTCCAACCTCCAAGGTTGAATCCGATATCGGAACGTGAATGGACTTGTTGGATAGTTAGAAGTGTAGAGGGACGACTGTCGGGAACGGGGAATTGGCTATATCTGGAACTCACTATATCTGTGTTAAATGTCCTATGCTTATAAAACTGTTCTGAGGAGGAATTCGGTATATGTGTCGACTAGGGGAATTCCCTATATCTGGAATTCACTGTATGTCAGCCGGTGGAATTGCCTATATCAGGAACCGGCTGTATCGTCGCTAGCGGGAACTCACTATATCTGACGTCACACCTACGTCACAGCGTACTGTGACGGTTGCAGGTGGGTCTCCTTCACAGCGCTACTGTGACGGTTCCACAGCTCCAGGTGGAGCCAACGATACGGCGATAGAATACCAACACTATTCATTCACTACCCCAGTGATAGACAAACTCTGTCGGTGAGCGCGCCCTGCTATTTTAAATTAACATAATTAAAATAAATAGTGACAGAGTATAAACGTATTTTTACTTGGCCATTGTTAATATAAAAGCCAAATGCCACTGACTGACTGATTCATCACTATTTCTTGTAAACCATGCGGCTAGAAGTTGAAATTTGGTGCACATGTTCAGTTAAGATCCCTAGATGCATACTAAGAGCAGGTTTTACCTGAAATCCCACAGTTGACTTTTTTAATTACTAACCACCTTTTCTTAATCATTGTTATTAATTAGAATTTATACTTATAACCTATAAATAATTTTTTATATAATATTTTTATTCACCAAACATTACAAAAATTCAATTTGCATACGTTTCTGAATACAATATGGCACAGCCAGCAAAGAGAAACTTGCGAGCTAGCTACAAGTTCATTATAATACAAAAAAAAAAAATACATGAAAAAAATACTCTACAATCTGACTCTAACCTATCTGGTGAAGCCAGAAAAGCTAATTACCATTGGCCGACTGACTCATCACACTTTTTCGAAAACCATGTGAAATTTCCAGCATTTGGGACCAAAAACAACAATTTTCAAGATATATTTTATCACCGTTTCTCAAGAACTATGTGGCCTTATAAGTTGAGTATCCAGGTTCATTTAAGACTCTAGTTAAGCAAAATTTTTACCAGGTGTGAAAATGTATTACTTTTAAAATTTGGTTGCGTATATATCTCCGCCTCCCATCAGTGGTTTTAGTTGGACAGCTAAAACGTGGGAAGCGATCCTGCTGGCTAGTCATATAATACTGTATATTATGGTAGCAGAGCCATTTCCTTTGCAGATACCATTTCCTTTGCAAATTTCAATACAGTGGAACTTTTACATGCAAAGTGACATTGTTGAACTCAAACACTCGCTAGGGGGGGTGTATACATTTATTGTTGTGCATGTCCGCACAGTTGATCTGTGTAATAAGGCGCTAACGCCATTCTCTTTCGAAAAAAAATTTATCCAGACATTTGCTAACAATAGCTAATGGCTTATATGCTTCATGTTTATGAATTGATTGGAATGATTCATTTTCCTCAAAATTTCCATCGTAATTATTTTTGTAATTTTCCAAGATATTTCTTTTGATAAGAATTGTAGAACACTAAATTCTAAATTCGACAAGCCTAAAAGCCAATTCTTGCAGCTGGTCAAAAATGAACCATTTTTTGTATTTTGGAAAGTTGCTATTACCAAGTACTTTATGTACAAATATCTTGAAAAATAGCACATTTTTAGAGCCTTATTATACAGAAACACTACAGTCGCGGGTCACAATTTCAGGCTAAATTAATTAAACCAGCCCATGCTGGAGGGGGTGAACATTTATAACAAAATAAGAAAAATTATTAGATAGGCTTGCATTAATAGGATAGCTGAAAATTTTTATAAATAATAGAGATAGGAAAAAAATATTAACAAAAGGAATTTTAAAATATACATCTCATCATATAAACAATCGATATACTTTAAAATAAATTAGATACTGCCATAAAATAAGGATGAATATAGAATATGATGGTTGATCTATGGATACTACTACACTAGCGGCCTGGCAAGGGGGGCGGACCGCACCGCGTTCCAGCCGTAGGGAGATGACAAAAAGCTGATATAATAAATAATGATTATACATGATTGTATGCATATAATGATTATAATTTCAAAATTTGAATCAAATAATGTGATTTGTTAAACTTTGGTGCTAATATGGACTCTAAATAAGTGAACCTATAAATGTTATCAAATGGTTCGCGTGTTCTCCGAGGCTGGACCAAAACACTTATTAGAATTAATTTTGACCGATAATGCAGGATAAAATTATTGTATTAAGTGCCTAGAATCGCTTAGAGAGCGTGTACGAAGGGATTATTTTCGTAATTTTTCCCCCGGGATAGGATTTTAAGACCACTCTTATATAGAAAAGTCCAATAATTATTGTTTATTTTCAATGTATTTTTTCTCTATGTTTTGTGTACTTTCATCACATATATATGATTAAATGAGCTAGTCCTATGTTTTGACTCGTGACTCGAGGCTCGCGATTTTGCCTGTATGTTTGTATGTTCGATGATAACTTTCGAATACTTTGACCAATCAAATCAAATCAGAAATGGTTTTATTTCTCCTTCAACAAATACAATATGTATGTAGGTAAATTCATATAAAATACAAAATAAACAAAAAAAAGTATACAAACTATTCAATACAAAATATAGTTAGAGAGCAAAAAATTCCTCACATGGGCCTTACGCCTGTGTGTGAAGAAGAGTCCGCGTCATCATTACAAAAGAGTTTATTATAGAAGAATAAAATAAAACTCTGTTGAAAAATAAATATTACTTTAAGCTGAAAAAAACCTGGGGGAACTTAAAAAAAGGCTTCCGGAAGCAGGAAGGATCCCCCATCCATCAAACACGCGAATTATGGGCACAACTGAGAAAGAGTAGTAGTTTTTAGATTAGCTTCTGCCAAGAGCACCCTATTCGAATATTTCGGGATTTTCCAATTAGCCAATTTTCTAGAGAGCTACGACAAGCAATTGTATGGAGCCCAAACATTACTAGAATAACTTGCAATTGCATTCTGAAGGAATTAAATTAGAAATTTTGTCAGAGGCCTGGCCCGAGAGTACACTCTGGTTTATGAGCTTTTTCCTCACCTGACAATATAATTATTATCACAAAAGTATGAGGAAATTTAATTGAAAACACACTTAATATTTGAAATATCAAGGAAACTACATTTTTAAACAGTTTAATTTGTTTAATATAATTTTGTAATTGATATATTTTTATTAATCACCAGTTATTTGATTAACATTATTTGTTTTAAAACAAACTAAATATAATTACGAACCAAGCCTAGTGGAGGTCATTTCCAGTGAAAATATATATTTAGATTTATGTATTTTGCTTAAACGGCCGGCCTCATTGGACTCAATCAGTTTCTTGTCCTCATTGATAAGTTCTCTTTCTGCATTGTCCAGTACTTCTACATTCGTTCTGATTTCTCTATCAGTTTTTATCTATAAATACCCTTTGTACAATATGTCAGTTGTTTATTTTTTATATGAATATTGTTTTTATTTCTTTAAGTTTCTTTAGATTTTCGGCGTAGATTTCCTGGGTTATTTTCAGTTATAACATATTATGGTTTCATACCAAGTCATTATAGACTTGGATCCCAGGGGGTCCACATGGAATACTATGTGGACCACCTTCTTTCCAAGAGCTTTTACACAGACAGACAGTCGGACAACGGCACATTTCCAATAAGGCCCTGTTTGGTCCTTAATAAGAAGAACCAGTTATATTCTTGTTTGAAGAAAACTATGAAGATATGTAGTGACTTATGAATGTGGCAAACATAAATACTTTAATATCTGATATTTCATTAATATCTTAATTTGTTAGTATAGTATTGATTAACAATATTTTCTTTTTTATTTGCGCGTTATTTGTTAGGCATGCGGGCAATGCTAATAAGCACGCTCGGAGAATTCGCCATTGGTTAGTTGTGAGTAAAGAGTGGTTAATAATGGTAAGCTTTTATTATTAAGGAGTAGTGGTGAATAAATTCGAGTGAAGAACTGTAATATATACGAGTATATTATCACCCCACTACGACACTTGAGAGAGAGTGAGAGTGAGAGTGAAAGTTAGAGTGAGGGTGAGTGAGAGAGAATCATACTATAGAACGCCTACTTTTGTAGCCTATTGTACAATAATGTCATGCTTCATCACAAGAAACATAAAAAATATAAATATGCGTGAAATAAGGAAATTAAAATGTTATGGAAGATAAATTTAGACAAGAAAGAGAGCAAAAACTCTTTAAAATCACATTCATCCAGAAAATCACGCATCAATTAAACATGCAATCTTCTCTTGAAAAGGGAGAGGGATGGTGTGAATAGCCTACTAAATGAACTCTGATCAGAAACTCTTGACTAACAAAAGAAGCCAAATCTGTGACTTTTATGGAGGTGAAGACATTTTTTCCAGGTGAGGTATCTCCCAAACATTTTCTTTGTTTACAAATTCTCCAAATTTCTGAAATTGACTTTACGTAATATTATTGCAAATTTTACGGAAATGAACCGCGGCTTTATTTTTAATAATAATGAAGACATGAACCTAAGAGATTTGACAGGGGGAAGTCAAAGATATGACACAATAAACCCTCATCACCACTTGACCTTGTAATTCCAAATTAAATAGATCTCCATTTCTTCTTTCACAAGATACAAGAGACATAATAAATTTAGCAAAGTAAAAAGCATCCTGTGTCCGTGAGTGTCGGTATGAATCGAAACAGCATGTACCATGATAGGTATGAAAACTATAGAAACTGTGTATAAATGATGATTTTTGTAATCAGATGGAGAAAAACTAAATACAAATAATAATCTACAAGCTACTCACAGGTAATTGACATGACAGAAACAGAAACAGTGATTAAGCCTGATCATGTTCTACTACACTCAAAACGCAGAACAAAATACATGAAGTATTCAGTTAAATAATGTACTTAATGAGAAATTGATATAGCCTAATATTTTTTGAAGAAGCACTCATGACCATCACCAAAGTACACACTGTTTTCTCATGTTTGCTTTTTGAATTATTATTCTTGAATTTTTGATACACAAAAACTTTGTCTTATTTTCAAGAAAAAAAATAATTTTAAATGAAAATAAATGAATTTTTGAATGACATCCTATTCATGAGAACAAGTTGATGAGCAACTGACATTTTATAAAATAACTATAATTTTCATAGCTGTCATTAATAATAACTAGTGGCTTGTAGGGGCAAAAATCCCTGAATAAAAACACTAATACAAAAAACAAGTCATTATACTACAGTATTATAAATCAAACGAACTAACAATCAAATTATACCTATGAGTCAGAATTTCCCTGTTTACTAGATTTTTTGTGTGAGAATAGTCTTTTTGGTTGCTTTGGTTGTTGTTATTTACAATAAACAAGTTGATTCCTTCCGGAGATTTAACTCTGCTAAATGCAACATATAATTGCCCATGAGTAAATACTGGTTTACTTAGGTATATCCCAGCTTTGGCCTTGGGACTTATTGATAGTAATACAAATAGCTAGTCTGATTGGAAATTGTTTTCTTGACATATGGAAAGGCATATTAGGGTCTGTTGATATAAGCCTAATTCCTGGTAAAAATATTGCATTACCTTTCCAGATCCAGTTATTATTTCTAACTTTATGCACCTTCCGTAAAGGCCCAACACAATTCGAATCATACACCATTATTGACCAAGCCTGACCCGAGATTCACATTCCTTATCAATATCACGATAGCGCCAATTTTTAGTGTAATATGGTGTTTATGTGGTGGCATTCCTGATGGTGTGATATTCTATTGGAATATTTAAAAGTTCAATGTGTTCATCAGTAATAATTTTGTCCACAATAAAGTAGTTCATTGCTTCTCCCTCCACGTTTCCAAGTATTACATTGTTAATATTATGACACAAATTAGTTTGAAGTGACTGACAATTGAATAAACTGACAAATATACATAAACAGAATTCATTAATTTCGAATTCCTTTAATTGCTATTACTTTATACTGAAGACTTCCGCAATGGCGGATATTGACAACAGCATTGAAAAGCTGATGGGAATCGATGAATGCTACTGTACAAAAATATCAGTCACCACCGGGAATCGAACCACGGACCTCTCAATTGCCGGTTGAGCGCCTTAACCACTAGACCATGGAGACCTTTCTGCACAGGAGCATTCATTTTCAACTTGGCCATATTGGCTCGTATCTCACAAGTTAGTTTGAAGTGACTGACAATTGAATAAACTGACAAATATACATAAACAGAATTTATTAATTTCGAATTCCTTTAATTGCTATTACTTTATACTGAAGACTTCCGCAATGGCGGATATTGACAACAGCATTGAAAAGCTGATGGGAATCGATGAATGCTACTGTACAAAAATATCAGTCACCACCGGGAATCGAACCACGGACCTCTCAATTGCCGGTTGAGCGCCTTCGGCCATAGCCGATATGGCCAAGTTGAAAATGAATGCTCCTGTGCAGAAAGGTCTCCATGGTCTAGTGGTTAAGGCGCTCAACCGGCAATTGAGAGGTCCGTGGTTCGATTCCCGGTGGTGACTGATATTTTTGTACAGTAGCATTCATCGATTCCCATCAGCTTTTCAATGCTGTTGTCAATATCCGCCATTGCGGAAGTCTTCAGTATAAAGTAATAGCAATTAAAGGAATTCGAAATTAATAAATTCTGTTTAATATTATGACATTGTTCATTCAATGGACACATTATTATGTTGTTTGAAAACATATTAACGTTGTTGATAGTTATTTTTGTATGAAAAATAAAACTAATCATAGATTCATTTCTTAGCACAAACTTTTCTGGAATATCTATTATATCAACTCCTCTGTGACTAGTTAGGTCCGTTATGAGGTTTGTTTTCTGTTGTTGAAATTATTAGCTTGTCTTCTTCAATGTGAAGAAATGTTGACAAAACAAAAAATTTTTAGAACATATGTCTGTCTAAATTTGAATTATACTATCCCAAGTAACCCACATGTTAATATTGAACACTGACTAGAAGATAAAGCACGATCACATAATGTATTGATGTAAACAAATCAGACGTTTTTGAATTCCAATTCTATTCTTATGGAGAACATTTTACGTTATATCTAATTTTATGTTAACATTCTGGAAATTCCAATAGTTTTCCCACCATCACGGAATAGAGTCCTTTAATTTGATCCCTCTCCCATCTTTCTACAACTTGCCAAACGCCCCCAGTTTTGACGCAAAGAATAGCCTTACGAAATTAAATATATTACGGTGATGATGGCAACCGATCTAGGTTGTTGTTGTTGTGGTGCTTGGTCCACTTAGTTATCTGCCTACTTTGGCGCTGTCCACGTTCCAAGCGGTGGTAGAGTGGGGGTTCCACATATAGCGACTTCCCGATACAGCCAATTCCCGGGGAAGACACATATAGGCAGTTCCCCTTGCATGCAGATATAGTGAGTTCCCGATACAACCAGTTCCCGAAGAGTACACATATAGGCAGTTCCACTTGCAAGCAGATATAGTGAATTCCAGATATAGCCAATTCCCCCAACCCCGACTGTCGACGGTGTTGGAGAGTCGGATCAAAGTCGTCCAACTTATCCCAGTCAGTGCTTGACCTTCGGCCAACTTCAGCTGGGCATTCACGTTCCAACTTGCAGTCCTGCTAGTAGTACTGCTAGATGGATAGTCGACTCCACTCACGCTCCTACTTCCAATCCAACTTTATTCCTAGTCAGCTGTGAGCATCGCTCTCGAGCCGAAAAATGTAACCGAAGTTGCCCGAAGGTCATGCACTGACTGAGAATGAGATAAGTTGGACTACTTTGATCCGACTCCCCCACACCGTCGACAGTCAATAATTACAAATTATCTAGGCTACGGTAGATATTTAAGATAGTTGAAATCAATATAAATAATTTTTTTAACTGAATCACATTAATGTATTATAATATTATTTAGAAACATAATTCGGAAGTAAAAATAATAATTTGTCATAAGTCTCCACAGTTGACAACTTGAGTGTGTCCCATAAGTCTCAGCGTCAGATGTTTTCATGTTCTGTTTGGTCTAGGTTATAACGACATCTACAGCTTACGATTTTTATGCAAATTGCATGTGTAGGTGTAAAACATTTCATTGGATTTTCAACCACTAAGGTCATTTTCACCGTTAATTTAACAGGTAATATATTTTTTTAATATAATATCCTATGTTGAGCCTAGTGTTTCTTTTCATGTGAAATTATATGTGTAGCGTACTGAAAGTACCTTTATTGTGCATTCATTTCCAAAAAATCAACCTCATTTATGTTTATATTTTGTTTAAACAACCAATGTGTAGGCTAACTAATTTATTCCTCCTTAGTGAATAAGTAAACTATTACTTAACCTGCTTGCAGTGCATGTTTATGAAGTGGCTACAATTAATATCGTACTGCATCTAAGGGTTGCAGTAATAATAGTATCGTGATATTATTATTTTGGTGTGTAGTTCCGTATCTTCCCCACAAAACTACTGAATGAAAATTTCGATAATAGATTTCTGTACCAAACCCAAAGCTAAATTAACCCCCGGTTGCACGAACGTCGTATAGTGATGGTTCATTGTCCGTTCCACTTTTACACCATGTTGCTATGTGAAAGCATATGATTATACCTATATGCATTCTCGTGGCGATCCTCCTATACTAGTAGATGCATAACTCTAATCTTCAAGGCTGTGGAATAGTGAAGCCACTTTTCTCTGGCGGAAAAAGGCTAAATCGGGCAAAGAGCCAAGCTAACGCAGGATCTTATGGGGAGAAAAATCAATTTTCATAAGAGACTTCTCGCAACTCCCTTGATGGACTTCAATAATTATTTTTTTGAAAAATAGATCATGATTTTGTGTTACATATATAGTAGTAATACTTATTTGTATTTAGAAGATAGTTACCAAAAACAGCTGAATAATATATCATTTCTTAAATGGGTCTGGAAGGTTAGAGGTGGACTGATAGATCTGAATTTTAAGCCCTGGGTTGGCAATAAAGTTTTACATTGCTCATTATGTAATAGTGGCGAACAGGAAGATATCTTTCATTTTGTTGCTAAGTGCCCTATACGTGGGGAGTGGAGATATTGGTAGCTCGGTGCAAATATTATTAATAGATTTTCTCAATGGCAAGGATTGGTTTAGACTTGCAGCTTTCTGCAGGGATGCTTGGCGTTATCGAAGGGAATTAGTTCAGGAGTTCAACTATTAAACATCAATCAGATTACTTGAGTAGGGTAGTAATTATTACATTCTTATTTTTTGTACCTTGCAAAGAGATAACAATAAATCGTATCCCCTTATTAATTTATCTACTTGATGTTTTAGCGTCTCCTTTTCCAATTTTGTTTACTGAGATTAAAGTGTAAGACATGATAAGGTTTTCTTTTATACGAACAAGCGTTATTAATCTAAATGGCATTACCGGTATTGTAGTAATAATAATAATAATATACATAACACAAGTTATTGAAATTATTTTGTCCAGCTGTTGTATTATTACCAGTGGCTATCTCGTGGAGCAGGCGTAGTCTACTGAATCAGGTTTTTAAAACATAATAAAACTGATTTAGTAGGCATACAGCCGTGTCTGAGGTAGTATTACAACAATGCGAAATGGCCATCACACGAATATGTAAGTGTTAAATTAACTAATGAAGAATTTTCAATAATTATTAACGTTTAAATAATATAAAGTGAAAAAGTAATAAGGAACTGCAACACTAAAGAAAATATGTAATATACTGTATGAACAAATTTGATTATTTGATTTGAATAAATATAATATATTATATTTTCAAGTACCAAAATAAGTTACAGTAGGCTCCTATATACATTCATATTTAAAATACCAATAATGTTCACCACTGCCACTACAGTTCATTACTATAGCAAATCAAGTGAAATCGCTTGATTAAAAGAGTTATTTAATAATATTACTGTAAGGTATATCACGAGTAATTCTTGCTTAATAAGAACAAGATTGAATTGATGAATATGGTATTGCATTATTTTTAATTGAAAATAAAGGAAGGAAACAAAATAAATTGTAAACCTACGCTTACACTCTGGCACATAGATAATAGAAGTATAAAATAACTTGTTTGAAAAGAAATATTTCCACAAGGCTTGCACTGATTAGTACATCCATAATCAGTACATTAAACAACCATGCTAAAAAATCATTTCCATCGAAAACAAGTCATTTTAGCACTGATAAATACGGTTTATTTTTCATGACCGCTATACAAATTTCCTGATGTTGCCAGATTTTGAAGCGGGCGACACTAGCGCTGTAGCTTTACAGCGGATTCCGGAGTTACTCATCTAGTAGTATAATTATATCAATGCTATTTTATGATACAATGCATCAAAAGTATCTGGGAATAACAATTTATGCATTTCTGCGCTGGAACGGGCATATGGATGGACTCTGCAAAAAACTACGAAGAACCATATATAAATTCAGGGAAACTGTAAAACGTGGAGGAATTGCTATTTACATTGGCGAAAGACTGAGATTGAATGTCAAATCCATTGATATAGCTAGATTTTGTATTGACTCATTGATTGAATTATCTGCTGTATTAGATAAGAGTTGCGTGTTTATTGTTTTATGTCTGTACAGACCAATTAATTGATGTACAAACATGAAAAATCAAGTAGAGTTGAGAACCTCCTCCTTTTTGAAAGTCGGCTGAAAAGTAACAGATGCGTATCAGCCACCTTCAATATTGCCTTTCTGTAAACATTAGACAGTGAATTGGCACCTTTCGAATGTGTGTTTATTTCACTGAATTTTAACCAAAAATCGCCTGGAACTGTTTTATATGGTCGGGGACCATGCAGGTTATTGTTGAAAAAGTTATAGATTTTTACTAACATTGTAGGGTGATGTGTTATGGGTTGGCGGGGTCCTTGCACTGCCAGCCGACTGTACCAATGAATTTCTAAATAAATACTGTTTCTACAAAATGTATATACCTAGAATGGGATAATTTCCAGCATTTTAAAATAGTCTTATAAATTTCAGTATGTCTCTGGAAGGTGTAATTCAGAATCAAGTGCTGCAAGTTGCTGAGCAGGTTGAAAAGCATTTGGATTCAGAGCTACAACGGCTTGACGAATTGGATAGCGAAGGTGTCGAACAGTTGCGTCAACAACGTCTCAAACAGTTGAAAGAGCAAGCTAAGCAAAAACAAATATGGATTGCAAATGTATGTATTCAAAATATAAAATTCCTATCTGCGTCTTACCTTCTGTGTATTTATGTCCAATCTCAAAAAATATCACTGAACGTTTCTATTAGAATTTCAAGTTGAATGACTGGTTTTTAATCTGATACAGTATGCATTCATGAACATTTTTTGACTTTGTAATGCACTGTGCAACAATTCTTTATCTACAGCAGGGGTCTCCAAACTTTTCAGCCTCCAGGCCAAAATAACTGCTCCAATAAGCTCCGAGGGCCAGAAAATTCTCATTTTTCTATTATCTACAATTTTTTGTTCAATTTATAGAGTTTCAATCTTTTTTTACAATCCCTGATAAAACAGACACTTGCTAAATTTGCTAGTTGAATTAGGTAGCGACGTAATGATTTGATTTAATATTATGTTATGTTATGAAGGGACGGATTCAAAGATCCAGAAGATTCAAAGATCCTCACACGTCAACCGAAGCTTATTGTGTGTCCCTAGTACGTTAGTTAGGCAAACCAATACCTGTGCCCTTTACAAGATCCAGGAGTTTTTTCCCTATGCTAACGTCCCATTCATCACCTGGTTGCTTAAAGCCAAACAGAGCCATTCTCCTTGCCCCGAGTCTCTCGCAATCCAGTATGATATGCTTGGCAGTCTCTTCAGACTGATTGCAAAGCCTACACATCTGATTTTCATTTCTGAGTCCGATTGTGTGGAGATGTTTCCTGAAGTGGCCATGTCCAGTTATCAGAGCAATCAGCTGCTTAACCTGACCTCTACCCAACCTCACCATCCAGTTGGTGAAGTAGGAGCTTGTGTCTGCTAGCAGCCTTTTGCCAAGTGCTTGGCCTGAGTGACCTTGCCATTGCTGGTGATGTAAGTCCCTGGACCATTTGTTTATTGTGTGGAAGGCAGTTGTTTTGCTTATGCCACAGCTTGGCTCTGGGCCAAAGAATGACCTACTAGAACCTTGCTTAGCAAGCCCATCTGCACACTCGTTGCCACCTATGCCTACATGGCCAGGTACCCAACCAAGATGCACAGAGTTGTGTGTTGCGAGCTTGCTGAGTGTTTTGTGACACTCCCACACCAATTTTGACTTGATTTCATTAGAGTCAAGAGCCTGGAGGGCTGCCTGACAATCTGACAAGATTACTATATGCTTGTCGCAATAGCGTCTGGCAATGCCTATATTGGCACAAGCCATGATGCCCCAAATTTCTGCTTGAAAGATAGTACAGTATTGTCCCAGACTTGCACAGATTTCTGTTCTGGGTGATTCACTGTACACCCCATAGCCAGATTTCCCTTCAATAAGAGAGCCATCTGTGTACCAGACAAGGCTACCTCTCCTGATATAGGGCCCTTCCTCAGACCTCCACTCCTCTCTAGAGCAGAATTTAACAGAAAAAGGTTTAGTGAAAACCATCTCCGTACTCATGACATCTGAAGTCATTTCAAGCACAGGGCTGTGAGCAACAGCTTTGGTGATTGTGCAATGGCCTGTTCCAGACAGGCCTTCCCTCCATTGGCCTGCGACTTTCAATCGATAGGCTGGTTTTCGTGCTTCTGCCTTGATAAAAATACCCAAGGGCAGCAAGCCAAGAGCAACTTCAAGAGTTGCTGATGGGCTGCTCCTGAAAGCTCCAGTGACTAGGAGTGTGCCCATCCTTTGTAAACTTGTGAGTTTGGCTGTGGCTGTAATCTGGTTCACCTTTGTCCACCAGACTAGTGATCCATATGTGACTTGAGGCCTTATTACTGCCTTGTACAGCCACAGCGCTATGTGAGGCTTGATCCCCCACATGGAGCCTGCAAATCTCCTGGACGTCATAAGCGCCCATTTTGCTTTGTGCAGTATATTATTCAAATGATTGTTCCAAGTCAGCTTGGAGTCGATAGTCAGCCCTAGGTATTTGACTGTACCTGATACTTTGAGCCATGTTGGTCCAAGTTTCAACCAGGAGAGAGACTCTAGTCTCTTAATATTATAAAACATTCTACATGTGTTTCATGTAGTGTTATCAATACTTGTTAAAATCAACAGTAATAGCAAAAAAGCTATATGAAAATTGATCCAGCATCTATTCAGAAATGTGTAGTGCCTTTTTATTGGTAAATTGGTCAGGTTTAATATCCGGATAAGCTGAAAAAACGAATAAAAGAATTTGGAAGTGGGTAACTACAATATTTTTTACATATGCAAAAAATGGCCCAGAAATACTTTTTTCAAGTTTGAAGTGGACTACCCTGGTTAGATTTACAATGAACCTGTAGTTTTTCTGGAAAAAAACTAGTAAGTTAAATGTTATTCTGGTGGGAAAATGTTGAGTACCTCAACAGCCAAAAACACACAAAAACTTCATAAAAGTTTTTAAATTAATAAAATCACATAAAAATTGCAAGCTTTATCAAAGTGTGCAAAATCAGTGTGTTTTGATTAAATAAAACCAGCTTTTTGAAATATGAAGTTTTCGTTTTTTCTATTGGGTTATTCAACATTTTTCACTCCGAATTAAATTCTTTGCAAGTTTTGTTTGAAAACCCTGCAGATTGATATTATTAACGAACATATTTTATTAATGTTTAAAGCCTGAAAACGTGTTTTTAAAATAATTCCTTCATTTCAATAACAATCGTTGTTACCGACTTCAAACTTGTGTCAAGCATATTTTTCAGCTTATTTTACATGAAACCAAATCATTTAACAAGTAAAATGTGGGTAGTACAAATTTCTGAATGAGTAAATTGATGGGAATAGCTGCTAACTTCTGCAAATTTTTATACTGTAATGAAGCATTTCCGGACCAATGGACTTCTTCATTATTTAGATGATAATAACAAGCCCACTAAGTATTGGTAACTCAACACAATGCAAAACACACTGTATATGTAGAATGTATTGTTACAAAAGCAAATGGAGCAGTTATTTATGCACTCATTCTATGTAGATTGTTCTATTGTTTTCATGGTTGTACGTGACTGACATCCGATCTTCATTCTCTTGCTCTTCACATGTCTTTGTCACACTTATTCTTCAAGTCTGCCTCTCACTAAATTAAATTTCTTGAGACTTCTCAAGTTCTTCAGACTTCTTGAACAATTGAGATCATGTTCTGTGGCCTTCTTGAAGCGTCTGGTGACCTCCAATTCTTGGAATTATACAACTACAACAGCTATATAAAGGAGTCCACATGAACCAGTTTTAGTTTTTACAAAGCTGCATGACAGATTGTATTACAGATCTCATGAGAGAGAGACAATCCAGTGCCAATGGAGTAAACAGTGCTTTATTCAGTCTTTAGATAGTGTCAAGTGCAGAGACAAGAAAGTGTTTGCTGTTTATGCAGCTTAATAATAGTTTGAAGACGTTTAAGTGATATTATTTGGGACTGTCAAATAACGAATTGGACTGTGTTTTTGTAAGTGATTAGTTGCTTTTTTTTATAATTTCTTTCTGCATTATTGTACAGTTTATTGTACTCTTGTTTCTTTTATTATTGATCAGCCTGTAATTAATTATTCATTTGTACAGTTTATTGGACTATTGTTTCTTTTATTATTGATCAGCCTGTAATTACTTATTCATTAATTCTTGTAAATAATTATTGAAAATAAGTATTAGCTTGTCAATTGTTGATCTGTTTTTATTTAATTAATTGAACTTAAAATTAATTTGTGTAAATAAAGTGCAAGTGTGAACTTTAGTGTTGCCAGCCTTATTTTAGCCATTAGAACCTGTAACAATTGGTGTCAGAAGTGGGATTTCTTTCAAGTTTAATTTAAAATGGCTGGCAAAATTTTATTGTGTGATTTGAAAGTGGCTGATCTCAAATGGGAGCTAGAAGACCGTGATTTGGAAACATCTGGAAAGAAGTCAACTCTACAGGACCGGCTTCGTTAGGCGTTATTGGCTGAAGAAGAGGACCCAGCAACCTACCTCTTTGAGACTACTGACATGAAATTACTTACATCCATGGAGCAGAACCTCACATCAATGAAGGGTGAACTTCAAGAGAATATTACATCCATGGAGGGCAAACTTCAAGAGAATATTACATCCATGGAGGGCAAACTTCAAGAGAATATTACATCCATGGAGCAGAACTTTACATCAATGAAGGGTGAACTCCAAGAGAATATGACGTCCATGAAAAGTGAAATACAAGAAAATATTACCTCATTACAATAAGCCATGGAAGAGAAAGTTCAAATTTTTGCTGATTCTGTTAATCAAGAAGTCAGTAAGGTAAAAGAGGATTTGAAAACAATGGAAGATCGACTACAAGGAGACTTGAAAACAATGGAAGGTCAACTATAAGGAGACTTGAAAACAATGGAAGATCGACTACAAGGAGACTTGAAAACAATGGAAGATCAATTCAAGAAGCTGGAGTGCGGTGCTGGATCTTCAAGCAGACATGTCAAAGTGAATAGATCTTCAGATATTCCAGACGTAGCCATCTTAGAGAAGTCAGTGCTGGAAAGGAAGGAGGAAGATAAGCAGTCAGTAACTCTTCCCCAGCATACTGGGCTGCCAACCTATGATGGGAAGACACCATTAGAAGACTATCAAACACTTTTTGAGACAGCAGCAGAGTTCCATGGCTGGTCATCCATGACAAAGGCCTATGCTTTAGTGATGAATCTCCGAGGGGAAGCATTGGCAATTCTTCATTCAATTCCATCAGCTGAAATATTAAAACCAAGTGGAACTTCAGTGAGCTGTGGAAACGCCTGGAGATGCGGTTTGGCAACAAGCACATGGAGCAGTTGTACAGATTTCAGCTCAATAAGAGACTCCAAGGACCGAATGAATCACTGCAGGAGTTTGAGGCTGCTATTGCTTGACTTGTGAGGAATGCATATCCCTCTGTTGATGACAGCATATATGAAAGCCTAGCAGTAGAAAGGTTTCTGAGTGGGTTGAGGACACCAGAGACTCAGCTTACAGTCAAGTTAGCTAGACCAAAAACACTGAGAGTTGCTCTAGCCCAAGCATTGGAGTATGAAGCTGTTTTGCAGTCAATGCCAGGAGATTCTAAGGTGAGGGCTATGGAAGCTGAAATGACTAGAGAGAGCACAATTCAGAAGATTGTGGAGTTAGTCCTGGAACAGTTGGGAGTTGGCAAGAAGGAGATTCAATGCTGCAGTTGTGAGAAGAGGAGGCAGACCAGCAGGACAAAGCAGATGAAGCCATAAAGACAGTCCATCAACTAGGAGTTTGTGACAGGAATGTAAGTGATCTCTCAAGAGAGTCCTGTGGAGGAAATGCCAAGGAGGGTATGCTGAGGAGGACTACAGTGATTTCTGGTCCAGAGGAAGGAGGCCCACTCTGGAGGAAACAGAAGAGAGATCCTGGTCAGAACCATTTGAAGCAAGAAAGACCAACCTTGCAGGTGGAAGGCAACAGCACCAAGGGGGCAAGCAGGAAGAAGAAGGGGAAGCATGACATCATGGCTGACCAAAGTGATGATAACAATGCAAAGGAAGGACAAGCAGCTCGGTTTCAGTGCACATCCCTGAAGGAGCCTGCTGATGACCATGCTGCCACCAGGAGGAAAAATGATCCAGACAAGTGAGAGAGACTTGTTTACCCTGCCAAAGGAGTATGCACTGGCACACTGTGTAACCAGGAACTTGGCAGAATCTCGAGGCATTGCTACAGTCTTCAGGAAGAAGTTTGATGGTCTCAAGGACCTGGAACAGCAGGGACCAGCAGAAGAAAATGTTCTTCATCTGCAGCAGGATGGTCAACATCTCTTTTACCTGGTGACTAAGATGCAGCCTGAGGTGAAGGCATCATATGATACATTTTGCGGACTTGCTTGGTTAAGCTGAGGGACAGGATGCAGACATTAGGAGTGAGGAAACTTGGCATACCAAGGCTCGGAAGTGGTTATGATGGCTTGGACTGGGCAATTGTGAAGCCAATACTGCAAGAAGTGTTCCAGAAGTGAACTGGTATCCAGATCACCATTTGCATCTACAACCCTTGGAGGGTCAAGGAGGATATGGTCAGCAGTCAAGGAAGACAACAGCCATCTAAGATGCCATTGTTCTGGGACAGAACAATTTCTTAAGGTGGGGGTAGTGTTACAAAAGCGAATGGAGCAGTTATTTACACACTCATTCTATGTAGATTTTTCTATTGTTTCCATGGTTGTACATGACTGACATCCGATCTTCATTCTCTTGCTCTTCACATGTCTTTATCACTCTTATTCTTAAGTCTGCAACTCTCTCACTCAATTAAATTTCTCGAGACTTCTCAAGATTTCTTCAGACTTATTGAACAATTGAGATCATGTTCTGTGGCCTTCTCAAAGCGTCTGGTGACCTCCAATTCTTGGAATTATACAACTAAAACAGCTATATAAAGGAGTCCTCATGAACCAGTTTTAGTTTTTACAAACCCGCATGACAGATTGTATTACAGATCTCATGAGAGAAACAATCCAGTGCCAATGGAGTAAACAGTGCTTTATTCAGTCTTTAGACAGTGTCAAGTGCAGAGACAAGAAAGTGTTTACTGTTTATGCAGCTTGCTAATAGTTTAAAGACGTTTAAGTGATATTATTTGGGACTGTCAAATAACGAATTGGACTGTGTTTTTGTAAGTGATTAGTTGCTCTTTTTTTATAATTTCTTTCTGCATTATTGTACAGTTTATTGGACTCTTGTTTCTTTTATTATTGATCAGCCTGTAATTACTTATTCATTAATTCTTGTAAATAATTATTGAAAATAAGTATTAGCTTGTCAATTGTAGATCTGTTTTTATTTAATTAATTGAACTTAAAATTAATTTGTGTAAATAAAGTGCAAGTGTGAACTTTAGTGTTGCCAGCCTTATTTTAGCCATTAGAACCTGTAACAATTGGTGTCAGAAGTGGGATTTCTTTCAAGTTTAATTTAAAATGGCTGGCAAAATTTTATTGTGTGATTTGAAAGTGGCTGATTTCAAATGGGAGCTAGAAGACCGTGATTTGGAAACATCTGGAAAGAAGTCAACTCTACAGGACCGGCTTCGTTAGGCGTTATTGGCTGAAGAAGAGGACCCAGCAACCTACCTCTTTGAGACTACTGACATGAAATTACTTACATCCATGGAGCAGAACCTCACATCAATGAAGGGTGAACTTCAAGAGAATATTACATTCATGGAGGGCAAACTTCAAGAGAATATTACATCCATGGAGGGCAAACTTCAAGAGAATATTACATCCATGGAGCAGAACTTTACATCAATGAAGGGTGAACTCCAAGAGAATATGACGTCCATGAAAAGTGAAATACAAGAAAATATTACCTCATTACAATAAGCCATGGAAGAGAAAGTTCAAATTTTTGCTGATTCTGTTAATCAAGAAGTCAGTAAGGTAAAAGAGGATTTGAAAACAATGGAAGATCGACTACAAGGAGACTTGAAAACAATGGAAGGTCAACTATAAGGAGACTTGAAAACAATGGAAGATCGACTACAAGGAGACTTGAAAACAATGGAAGATCAATTCAAGAAGCTGGAGTGTGGTGCTGGATCTTCAAGCAGACATGACAAAGTGAATAGATCTTCAGATATTCCAGACCTAGCCATCTTAGAGAAGTCAGTGCTGGAAAGGAAGGAGGAAGATAAGCAGTCAGTAACTCATCCCCAGCATACTGGGCTGCCAACCTATGATGGGAAGACACCATTAGAAGACTATCAAACACTTTTTGAGACAGCAGCAGAGTTCCATGGCTGGTCATCATTGCTGCATTATTGTACAGTTTATTGTACTCTTGTTTCTTTTATTATTGATCAGCCTGTAATTAATTATTCATTTGTACAGTTTATTGGACTATTGTTTCTTTTATTATTGATCAGCCTGTAATTACTTATTCATTAATTCTTGTAAATAATTATTGAAAATAAGTATTAGCTTGTCAATTGTTGATCTGTTTTTATTTAATTAATTGAACTTAAAATTAATTTGTGTAAATAAAGTGCAAGTGTGAACTTTAGTGTTGCCAGCCCTATTTTAGCCATTAGAACCTGTAACAATTGGTGTCAGAAGTGGGATTTCTTTCAAGTTTAATTTAAAATGGCTGGCAAAATTTTATTGTGTGATTTGAAAGTGGCTGATCTCAAATGGGAGCTAGAAGACCGTGATTTGGAAACATCTGGAAAGAAGTCAACTCTACAGGACCGGCTTCGTTAGGCATTATTGGCTGAAGAAGAGGACCCAGCAACCTACCTCTTTGAGACTACTGACATGAAATTACTTACATCCATGGAGCAGAACCTCACATCAATGAAGGGTGAACTTCAAGAGAATATTACATCCATGGAGGGCAAACTTCAAGAGTATATTACATCCATGGAGGGCAAACTTCAAGAGAATATTACATCCATGGAGCAGAACTTTACATCAATGAAGGGTGAACTCCAAGAGAATATGACGTCCATGAAAAGTGAAATACAAGAAAATATTACCTCATTACAATAAGCCATGGAAGAGAAAGTTCAAATTTTTGCTGATTCTGTTAATCAAGAAGTCAGTAAGGTAAAAGAGGATTTGAAAACAATGGAAGATCGACTACAAGGAGACTTGAAAACAATGGAAGGTCAACTATAAGGAGACTTGAAAACAATGGAAGATCGACTACAAGGAGACTTGAAAACAATGGAAGATCAATTCAAGAAGCTGGAGTGCGGTGCTGGATCTTCAAGCAGACATGTCAAAGTGAATAGATCTTCAGATATTCCAGACCTAGCCATCTTAGAGAAGTCAGTGCTGGAAAGGAAGGAGGAAGATAAGCAGTCAGTAACTCTTCCCCAGCATAATGGGCTGCCAACCTATGATACACTTTGTGTAAATAAAGTGCAAGTGTGAACTTTAGTGTTGCCAGCCTTATTTTAACTATTAGAACCCGTAACAGAAAAAATTATTGAACTTATATCAAAGCATTTTCAAACCTATGTTTATTTTATGAACTACCATATTTTTATTATTTTAGTGTGTACAACATGCTGTTACTATGCAAAACACTCAGCATACTAATATGCATTGTAATTGCAGCCTTAGTAGTAGCAAATAAATATGTACCAAAGATTTCTTACAAAAAAAATCAATGGCTAATTTTTAATACTCCATTTATTAATTGATATTCCATTTATCTATGAAAGTAGCTGCATCATTCTGGAACCTTTATTTACTGCAATCAACACAATCTTTTTAACCTCTGTCGTGCCATATTCTTGCACTAAACCCTGTTGTTCTGAACTCTTTGAAAAACAAATTAACCTTAACTTTGTCGAACTAACCGGATGTGTAACTTGAAACGGTAAGGAGATGTTTATTTATTTATTTATTGTGAAAAATTTACAACGAGTGTGAAGGTGCAACAGACTCAAGTCCAAAACTGCTCCCTTCACAAATTTTGAATAAATTTTACATTGTCCAAAACATTGAAGTTAACACAAACTAAAAATTTAAGTCATGCTGAAAACCTTCACTCGAAAAATAATAAAATTAATCTTCTCACTTGACCACTATTAATTTAAAAGTTGACTTGAAACTAAACACTAAGGTAATTATTGAGTATCCGAACTTTTCGATTTTTCCAACAATTTTTTTTTTTGTGACATCTACACACCCCATGAAGCAATAATCCGTTGAAATTTTTCGGGGGTCGCGTCTTTTTCACACAAAAATTTAAATTTTCAAAAAAAAAATTTTTGATGAAAATTTTATTTTTCATTTAAAAAATTCATAATTTGCAAACATATTATGAACTCCAAACCATAAAACGATATAAATCAAATTAATAATCACATATCTGAAGAAAACTAAGCTTACTAACCTTTCAATACTTCAGGGGATACAACTCCGCAGCCGCTTTAAAAAAATAATGTAGACGCTCCTCCCGCTGGTATCGGCGCTTAAACTGAAACTCAGCAAGGTAGCCGGCGAAAAGCGCTTTTTTGACTCCAAACCTTGGAATCGTACAGCGCACTTCGCGCCAACTCCTCTCAACCGTATTCGTGTGAGCTTGGGTTTCTGGGTCCACAAAGTTCAATGAGTGATTGACAGTCAAGTGGTCATACAGATCTTTGTTGAGTGATTGATTTGATTTATTGACAACTAATTCCGCACCACACTTCAAACTCACTGAAATCTCTTTAAAAATACCATGCCTGAACAAAAATTCGATCACCTCCTTTTCGCTAAGGCGTAAAGATTCTAAAAATTTGAGGTTGCACTGTGTATCACACATTACAAATGGCGTTTCACGTAATGAATAAATTAAAACAATCACCTTTCCAAGAGAAAGCTATATTTTCCATGTGATCTAACAATAATTGTCGATCTGACCAAACACAAAATTATAGCATTTCAAAGAAAACATATGTTTTCAAACTATTATATTTTTAGATTGACTGGTTACTTGACCGACCTTTCCGTTGATCAGATCTACTTGACCGACCAAAGAAAACTATTCCACCTAACCAAACCTAACCTAACCTTGCCTAGTCTGGCAGTGTTACAGTGTGATGGAAGTATTCATACGCGGAAGAAAAATAGTTCCATCAGAAAACTCTAATTTAAATGCCAAATAAGCGTTGCCCCCGCAAAATATCAGTGTATTATTAGTTACTAGTGTGTGTTGAGTGTGTAGGGAAAAAATTGTTGGAAAATTCGAAAAGTTCGGATACTCAATAAATACCAACACTAAAACAGTTAAAAATAGTTAATAATATTAAATTTTTATAAAAACTTTTGAGCCGAAAAATATTATGTGGTTGCTATGGTAAACAACAACTATTTTTGATTAACTATTATGTTAGCTGCGATTTGCTCAAACTAATAAATTTTCGGGCCGCTTGAGGCTTAGCTGAGACGGGCCGGATTCATTCTGGCAGGACGTAGTTTGGAGACTCCTGATCCATAGGCAATAAAGTTTTCAACACCAACCCAGTTTCCATGTATGATGAGTTTGAATGGTTACTGTAGCTGTTAAGACCCGTTCAGACTTGCAACTTCGCATTGCAGCGTAACATCACTCCATGATACAGCATCGTAACATCGTTCCGTAACAGCGTGCCATAAACACAATGATAAGATGTTACGCGATGGGGTCTTGTTACAGAGTGATGTTACATGTCTGAACGGGTCTTTACGTATTAAGTTTCATGCTATGTATTAATTTAGGTGTGAGTGAATAACACTAACCGGTATTCAGCACTTGGCTATTTAGGTTAAGAAATTAGATTTCAAGATTTTAAGTCATGATGATAGTACCCAGCATTACCCCTGCCATTACCTTAGTTGTAGGTTGATGTCTGGTTCATGCGCACTTATAAAGAGAATGAGATGGAAGCTAATTTTTTTAATGGTCAATATGCCAATGGTCATATTCTTTATGCCAATGGTCATATAATGGTCAATATTCTTTTTTTAAAGAATCAATATGCTTTGAAGAGCACCTAATTTGCGTTGAGAGGTTATTCATGTAGGCTATATTTATTTAAAGTAGTTTGGTGGTTATTTATTGAAGCTTTCAGTTTATCTATACCCTTATTACCCTAAAAAGGTGAAAGTTAGTTTATTTCG
Organism: Conomelus anceps; assembly: GCA_948455865.1. Lineage (NCBI taxonomy): Eukaryota > Metazoa > Arthropoda > Insecta > Hemiptera > Delphacidae > Conomelus > Conomelus anceps. The sequence continues at coordinate 21,070,181 of OX418223.1, read as the reverse complement.
ATAAATTGCTCGGTTCTTCAATTATTTGAATCATTTTATAGTCTATTTTAGAAAACAAATTCGCGAAATTGTTTTCTTGAGGTTTTTTTGAGCACAGTCAACTCCAGGAAAAAAGTTTTGGGGGTTTTCAGGTTCTTGTGATGCAAATTCTGCACTCAAATCTCTTCGCTTCACTCAAATCATACCCTTAGATTTAAAAATCCCTTCTCAAGAAATTACTAAAAATCTATATTCGTCCCCCTCCCCCACCCGTAATCCTCCTGAAATGATTCTTGATGTTAATAATTTAATAAATTATAAATATACAAAAAATATATATGATGAACAATCGTTTTTATTTTTAAGTTCATTTATACCATGAAAAATCCAAATACCTGAACAGTTGATAAAAAAATTAATTAAATTCAATTGTCAATTATTTAGTGTTATTTACAATTAAAATATTGCAATGTATCCAGTCTTCAATCAACCAATTTAAAATTAAATCCAAGATATATGATTTCCAGGGTCATGGTGAATATGAAGAGCTTGCTGAAGAGAAAGAATTTTTTAATGCAACCAAGAAATCGCCGGATATGGTTGTACATTTCTACAAAGATGATACTCCAAGGTGTAAAATTGTTGATCATCATTTGAAAATACTTGCTAAAAAACATCTTGAAGCAAAGTTCGTGAAATTGAATGTTGAAAGATGCCCTTTTCTCACAGGTAAGATTTTGAACAATTGTTTTCTTTCAAAATATTCCTTTATTTTGTAATGTAGTGTTGAGATTCGCATCACTAACTATTAACCCATTGTTCTCGATTTCGATTCTCTGTGTAGACCTGGTTTTCGTACTTGTTATTCTCGCTCAAGCCTTGTTTTAGACATGTTCCACTTAGTGGAATAATCCTTAGATATCGCAATTATAGCAATTGCTAACAAATTAATTTTAGTGTTTTAGGAAAAGTCACTCTGTGTCATATCGCCAAACATGCATTTCTTTTTGCGCCAGGCCCTATGGACTTTTATGATGCATCACTACTATGCCAGCTGGCAATTGGTGATCATTGATATAATATAATAATAAATAAATGTTTATTTCCACCAATAAATTACCATGATATAATTTGTTTTTTTTAATTTTGGAAAGTAAATTACCACTTTTTCAAGTAGTGTGGCCATTGTTAGTTGGCCATTATTAACAAAATTATTCTACATTATTATTACGCAGGGTGTCTACTAGTCGAGAAGTCGGGAAAAACCGGGAAAAGGTCGGGGATTTTGAATTTTTTTAAATTTGGTTGGGAAAATGAGAAAATTGATTGTAAAACGTATTTTGACATACATTTGTTACGAGCGCATAATTAAATTGGCTAACAAGGAAACACAAGAATAATTCTATGTGTAGTTGGGAACAATTAGTCAATAAATTTTTGCAATAAAATAATGAAATTCCATTTTGTACATAGTGTGTATTTTGCTATTGTACTGTGGTTCTCCATACCATAAGTTCAATTTATTTGACCTTATATATATTTTCTGTCCAAGGTTGTAAAAACTTGAATTAGGTAATTTTCTGTCCAAGGTTGTAAAAACTTGAATTAGGTAATTTAAACAATTATAACACATTTTTGCAAGCAACTGTTCAGTCTCAAGCTATCTTTAATTTTTTCTAAACATGAATATGATTACAAAGCCAACTAGGCCTTTTTTAAATAAGTAAACCTCAAATTGTGTGAAATGGGCCTTTACCACCTTCGATTACTGCAATTATTCCAGATGATAATGATGAAAGCTTACCAAAGAGACTTACCAAAGGGCTCAGAACTCCCTGGGTTTAAAAATAATGTTATTTAGTAGAGTAAAATTTTAAACGATTTTCTTAAGCAAGGTCTTCGTAAAATGTTTAAATGCTTGAATTTCTAAACTGGCATTTACTAATCCTAGAACATCATTCCTTAACAACTTGAAATGTGTAGTTACTTGCTATTTTTATGGAGCTATCAGCCTACATTGCCCTGAAGTGGGTGATTTTCTTTTAATTGGCAAGCCAATTTCCCCGAAGGTTGCTGCTACATTTTTTTGTTGTGTTTTATAAGATTTAACTATTTTTTGTGTGAAAAAAGAAAGCAGATGAAATGTTCCAATCATCTAATTATTAGTAACCTCTTGTATACGCAGTGGCGGTTCCACGTGGGGGGGAAGGGGAAATTCCCCGCAGAAGAAAAATAAAGAAAAGAAAAAGAAGAGGAAGGAAAAGAGAGAAAAGTAGAAAAAAGAAGAATTCTTAATGAATGGAAATAATAGAAAAACAGTGAAGAAGTGGAAAAGAAATGACAATATGTAAAATGATAGAAATTGGTAGGAGAGAGATAAAAATTAAAAAATACGAAAAAGGGTAAAAAGAGAAAAAATAAGGTTAAAAAAAGTAGAAGAAAATGAAGGAGAGTTTTCAAAGTTGCTGACAAGGGATGAATATTAGACAGCGATGCCTAACCAACAATTGATTTTCTATTGCAAATTATTGTGTACTTCAGTTCTTGGTCTAAAATGCCAGCTTTGAACGATTTTTCTAGATTCTGCAGCTTATCAATACATGGCTGAGGACTACTATGGCAGAAAAAGCAGACTTGTTCTATTAGCACTACTTTACATTCACTCAGATAATCACGCTAGAGCCTAGATCGTGGATCCTCAAAAACTTTTTGGGAGATTTTGGCTGATTACAGAATAATTTTTTAATTGTGAATAATATACGTAATTTTTCTTGTGAATTTCATTTTTCATATACAATTTGTGCCAGTGGCGTAACTATGGGAAGGAATCAGGGGGATATTACCCCCCCCCCCCCCCGACAAAAATTGGAATTTTTTAAGGCCATGTGAGACAATTTTTGGAAGAGTCAAAGAAGATGTCAGGAATCGCTAAAATGTGGTTTTGTATGAATTGTTATTTTAAAAACGTTTTCAAGGAGTACACCTTAATTTTTTTGGAAATGTTCAAGTATCCTACGGTACTCTACGGTACCCCAATCAGGAGCAGTGAGAGATCATGTATAGAAAAGTAGAAGCTTCAAGTAATGTCCGATCTCCCATTGACAATAATACAAGAACTAGATAAAATTTGCATTGACCCATAACGTGTGTTGAAGTGTTAAGTTAGAAGAATTAATGCCTAGAATCACTTGAAATGTGTCTTAAGAGAGGTAATTTTCTCGAACCCCCGTTTTGGAATAAATAGCCATGTATATTACTTCAATTTATCTTTAGAGGTCTACTACTCCAAACTACAAATTACTATTGCAATTATTGTACCGAGAGTCTAACTCTCCCAACAACATCATTGGTCATCCTCCACCCTAGACTGACCCTGTAGTTATGCTACTACTTTGTGTGATGTAACGAAACACATTGAAAGAAGGCTATTAAAATTTGTGTTTCGTAATTTTTATACTTTCTAGAAACAAGTACCTCATAATGTAATTATTTTTCGATTAAATCTCTATTTATTGAACAATAGTTTTATAGCAGACAGTAGACAGTCAAGAGTCCCACATTTTTGGACGAAGGATTTGAGGTAATAAATGATTGTGTTATCTGGGTGATTGTAAAGCAGGGCTAAAAGGGAACAATGGTTGTTCCTGGAAACAAGAACTCTGCCCAATGATGAGTTTAAAAAGAGGACGAAGGGATTTTTTAGAAATAATTCTTCTGTGTGAAATCTAGTCAGCTCCCGGGATTCATATTGTCTATTCATAGAATATCATCTTTCAATTCAATTGATAGCTGCTGTCTTAACTAATAACATAATTTTTTTGTAGTCAAGTTCATGCTATGAACTTAATGTGATAGTTTGTGTGATAAATGTGATAATTCAATGTGATATTCCCACTCAATGTTTATGTGAGATACAAACATTAAATTATGGGTTGAACTTGTGAATTTTTGCTACATTAATTACTCTATTTACACTCAGAAATTATATTCTATTTACACCCATTAGTAGAAGTATCTGGGTTTTTTGGCAGTACAGGACGTTGTTAAGGCGTTTAATCATGAATCATTTTGTATTAACAGTATAATATTATATCATTACAGGCAATAGGTGAACAATTAAATTTGGAAAGTTGGTTTCATTTCAATTAAACCTTTCATCTTAAATTGCTTCAAATTCACGATTTTAGGCCTCATTTTAAAACATGTCTTGGTCATGCCAAGGAACTAGCAAGTGGGGCCCCATCCTGCTTGAATGGCCCGGCCAAGCCCAAGGTTCCTATACAGAAGGTTGCCTCAGTCGCATGCGCACACACTTCGCGCAGCACGTCACACTCAGACCTCAACCACCCACACTGGACGCTGTCAAATGCTGCTATACACGTGTTCGTTGCAGACGCTCTGCAATTAACTAGCTTTATTGTATTTATGATCATTATTAGTGACCTATGTGTAATAG